>OY757910.1:59052546-59652546 GCA_963585895.1 Sepioteuthis lessoniana | reverse complement strand
TTATAATAATGTTGGTACTTGAAGTAGTAGCTTAATAATGAAGAGGAGCCCTTTTTTACACATATATTTATTTTTCTACAATCTCTTTTGTCAATGCACCCAATCACATAGATCGAACGGTGAGGGTTTCAAATTCAGTTTTACCTTCGTAGGTTACCGATTTAATTGAGCCACACATAATTATAAAAAAAACTTTTTGTAATGTGTATCTTTCATGTCTTTTTTTTATTTTGAAACTGTGTTGCACATTTAACTGTATGTCTACATGTAAGACATGATCACATAAAAAAGAGGTGTTTTCATTGAAAAGAGTTCTTTCTTTCTCTTTACAGGACTATAGGTGGAATAGTGATGTTTTCACCTTCACTTTAGTTCTCAGTCACTATGTATCATTAGCGAATACATCGTTTGTTTTGTATTGCATTCATTTCTTTGAGAAAGGAAAAGTGACATGGACAAATCGACTTCAGATTTGATCATAGAACAATCAACATAGTCTAATTGGCAAAGGCAATGAAGATGGACTGAGCAATTGTTTAAAACTTGAAACTTTTCTTCATTTGACAACTGATACTTAAAACTACAGGTATTTTTCTTTTGATTCAGATATGTCAAATATTGAGATTTAGCTTTTGTTATGTATAGTTATAAATATCATGCTCACACACATACAAACACGAGACTTATTTCAGTTAAAACGTTGGAAATCCACTTGTAGTCTCTACACACTCATTCATGTGCAGTGTAACATTGTCAGTCTATGCATTTGCTGAGAGATATCAAAAAGTAAACTTTGAATAGTTATGAACATTAGGATTAGGGTTATTCTTTATTCTTCATTTAAATTAAAATTATCTATCAAAAAAACTTTTATGTGGATGAACCCAAGCTGGTTGATGTACCAAAAAAGAACAACGGTAAAAATGCTTCGTATATTTATATTAATATTTTTTATAAGAATTAATGAGAGCATAAGATTTATCTAGTGCATCTGAACATGGGTGTGGAAATATTGACACATGGAATGTGAACGGTCAGTCACCCCCTATCTTATTTATACCATCTTTATTCATTGAATTGTCTATTCTACTTTTGTTTTTTTATGAATTTTTGAGACAAAATGCTTTAATCATTGTATATTGTTAATTCAAATAAAAGTCATGAAATTGATTTGAACTAATCTACATACAATTGCTCTAGAATTGTAACTGAAATATTGTGGCTTTTACATTTATCACCTTTAAAAAAATATATAGTCTTCCTTATAGATTATATCTTTCAAAGCTATCTAAACTACTCCGTTACTCTTCATAAAGCTTTTAAAAGTAGATATGTGCTTACATTTTATTACATATGGAGGTGACAGTTAATGCAGGAAGAAATGAAATTGGGGAGCTAAATTCAAATCCTGGACGAAGGTGTTTGCATTTCACTTTGCACTAATGCCTTTGGGAAAGGCATGAATCCATCTTTTCTTCTCTCAGCTATAGGTAAATAGGACAGACTAGGTTCTTTTGTCATGGTAAGGCAACTAATCTAGAAGAAAAACTCTTGAGTTCAAACCAGTTGTATTTTGCTTAAAAATTGAGTTTGTGTTGCATCTTTTGCCCATGACAAAGGAATTGGGTAAATAAAGATAATGTTGATATGAGTTAATAATTAGATGATCACGGAATATAGTTTATGCTTCTTGGTTATAAGAAATAAAACTGGACAAGAAAATGAGTTAAGCAAAAATAAATATAATTTATAAGTTAAAATCATATTTGAAATCATATTATAAAAAAATGTTTACATATTTTTTTTAAATTTAAATTTCAGAATTTATTTTCTTAAACTGAACTATGGATGTGGAGGTTTTGAATGAAGTGCCCGAATCCCTGAAGAGGCTCGTCCGTCTGATTGCTCGTGGATTTTATAGTATGGAGCATGCAATCATCCTGGATATTCTTGTTCGGCACCCTTGTATGAAAGAGGATGACATGCTTGACTTACTGAAATTTGAGCGCAAACAAATGCGTTCAATGCTGAACACACTGAAGACAGACAAATTCATCAAGATGCGGATGCGTGTTGAAACAGATGCTGAGGGTCATACTACACGACATAACTACTACTTCATAAACTATAAGGTTTTTGTCAATGTGGTCAAGTACAAACTTGACCATGTCCGACGCAAAATTGAAGCAGCTGAACGGCAGAGTACAAGTCGTTCGTCTTTCAAGTGTCCTGAGTGTTTTAAGACGTACACTGACCTTGAAGCAGGACAATTGCTTGATCCTTATACTGGTGAACTACAGTGTATGATTTGTCAGGTGGAGGTGGAAGAGGATGAGAGTGCTATGCCAAAACAGGATGCAAGGACATTATTGGCTAGGTTCAATGAACAAATTCAGCCAATCTATGATTTGCTCAAAGACTGTGAAGATGTGAGACTTGCTCCTGAAATTCTAGAACCAGAACCTGTTGATTTGAAATTAATTGGACAGAAGTAAGTATCAGAATTTTTTTTATTTGTTTGAAAAATTCTTAACCATTGACCATTTATTTTTTTCTTGATTTTTTAATGTATGTTACACAAATTTCAAAAATTCTGACGACTGACATTTCCTTGATGTTTGTTTTCAATGCTGAATGATTTGGCTAAACAGACAATGGTCTCACTACTGCTTTCATAGCTTTTGTTAACAATATTGTCATATGCCCTACCAAACGAGGGAGTGTGGCAAAGGCCTTTTTTAAGGTGGGTCCAGGAATAGGGCTATAACCCAGACATTCCTGGCATTCCCAAAAATGCCTTAGGTCCCATTGTTATTCCCCTGAAAAGGGGCGCCTCAGGCCCCAGGCAATAAACCTAACCTCTACTAGGAGTGTTAGAGCCTGAGTGGAGTGGTCTCCTGAGGTTTGAGGAAGGTCAGTTTTGGTCATGTGACGTGAATGCTAGGCCTCCCCAGCACCTGTGCCAGGCAGCTTCAGCTGACTACCGAGCTCTTGTTAACTGTTGGTTTGCTCTATTGGCTTTGTTTCAAAGATTCATGCATTCTCTCTCATATATATGTGTGTGTGTGTGTGTTTAGGCAGCAGATTCTCTTGGCATATTTTCTTGAAAATTTCAGAGATTTGGCATTTAGCTTTTGTATTTGTCTTTTCTTGTTGGTGAGCAAGATGTTGCAATTGTGCTTAAAAGTGGTTTAAAAACTGTCTGAAGACTATATTTGTGTAGTTCAAGTATGGGTAATTTTGACCCTTTTTGGCTGTTTTTGAGGATATGTAACAAAATATGTATACAATATATATATATATACACACACACACATGTTGCTGCTGTAAAAAACAAGAGCTCTGCAGTCAACACAGCCTTCATCAGATGTTTGCTCTTGGGTCAGGCTTGGTTTTAGAGCCAAACCAGATTACCTTCATTATCATCATCATCATATCGCGCTGGTAGCACGGATATCCCTGACCCTCTCTCGCCACTCCTCCCTATCGTTCATCGCCCTAGGTAGGTCTTCAGGACAGCATCTCGTATCCTCACATAGCTGCTGAATGTATGTTTGTGCTGGTTGTCCTGCTTTTGCACGGCCATGTGTGGGGGTCCATAAGAGTACATCTCTTATGAGTTCGTTCCTGCTTCTCTAGCAGTGTCCTGCATGTCTGGTTCGTCTAACTTGAATAGTTTTCGTGATAGGGGGCAGGTGGCCGTACAGTTGGTGTCTTGTGGGGTGTTACCGCCAGGACTTGTTTAAGATTGCACATAGCATTCTTGTGTAATTGCCGTCTAGCTTCTTCTCCAGCCGTTTTGTTAGCGTCCATGTAGTGCAGCCATATAGCAGTATCGATGTGACCGCTGCCTGGAAGAAACTGCGTTTCATTTTATCGGTTAGGTCTGATTTCCATATAATCGATAGCCTATTGATAGCTATCCATGCTTTCGTTAACCTGGTTTCGATGTCCTTTTTGGTTGATTCGATGCTGCTTCCTAGGTATGTGAATTTGTCTACTAGTTTAAGAGGGGTTCCTTCTAGAGTGAAGATGTCCCCCGTTTGATTATAGCACATATATTCCATTTTGTGTGCATTAACATAGAGGCCTATGCTTGTTGCTGCTCATTCCAAACTATGCAGTAGTGTTTCGGCTTGGTCAGGTGTATTTGCCAGTATCGCTATGTCATCGGCGTAGTCAGCGTCGGTAATTGTTGTTGCGGGGTATTTTCTGCTTCTTTTCTTTGTCAGTTCGAAGCCATTCTCTCTGATTTTGTCAATCGATGTTCTAAGTACATAGTCTAGACAAATGATAAAGAGGTATGGGGCCAGCAACTTTGTTGGTTTTCCATCACTTTGTGTGAATGTCAAATCAAAATGCAGCCTCTGTATAATCCTTTGTTGTTGTGAAAACTTTCCTCCAGTGAAGTGTTGATTCAGTGATTTAACTGACTGGATGACATATTAATACACTGGACAAGAAATGGAAGTTCCATGAACTTCATGTGCAAAATCAGTATACAGAATCTCAAAAATGAATTGTTAATTCAACAATATTAATTTGAATTACATTATGAGATGATGATATTAAATTCATTGAAAAGTCAAGAAAATGTTCCACAAGTTCAAATGACTAAACAATAAATTGGTAACTCTTAATGGCAAATAAAATTTCTATGTATTGTGGGGAACTAATGATTCTGGATGTCTTCTATTGATTTATAATCTTAATATGAGATTTACACTGTTATTGAGATGGCTCTGCTGTTTTTTTGATCATATTATTCTATTCATCATTGGAGCATATCTCATTTCTTTGTGATATAGCCATTGTATAGTCTTTTTCAGTCTCATCGGACTTCCCTCTCCCCTGAAGTATGTAGTATATATTTATAAAAACAGTGTCCATTACTTTGTAACTTGTAAAGTGTGTGACAAATATAAGATCTAAGAAATTAGAAGAAAAGATAAAATGATTATATATTTCAAGAAAGTAAACCTTGGTAATTGTTGTTGTAAAATGAATATTTGTTTACTGGTTTTGTGGTCTATTCATTTTTTTAGCAAAATGAAAAAAATTTGATGAGTATTTGTATTATTTAAATGTCTTGAACTATCCTCTTTATCTTCATTATATTCATAATATTTTGGCTACTGTTCTCTAAGAGGCATGCAAAATGATAATCGGTATAAAATTCTCAAAAATGATCCTGTCTTTGATTGATCCATGTGTTGATGAGGGATCTGGGAAAAGTGAAGTGTAAGTTTCTCTGGTTAATTTTGATCTTCAATCTATAGCTCAAGCAGTAGAACAACTGTGATGGAAAAACAGGCTTCTTGAGGGAAAAGTTATGTCTAAAAAGCATTATCTATTTTTAAGCAGTACTGTTTATTAATTATATTCTATGTAGTTACAATAAAAAACAACTAGATTAAAAAATAGTTCAAAGATTTTTTTTTCATCTGAAAATTTTACTGAATTTGAAATTGTTTTTATTTATTTATTCATTTTTTCTCAAAAATTTTTAAAGCTCTATTCTCATTGTGCCTCAATTACCAAAATTGCATTTGATGAAATTTTGCAATTATTTTCTGTGTGCAGGACACATCATAACAATACACGGGGTGACCGAACTAGTGTTTGGAGTGGAGAAGCAACAAGGAATATCAACTTTGGTTATGAGGAAAATACAGTGACTGTCACTATTGATGATGAGTCCAACTTAAAGGAGACAAAACCAGTGAAAGAACAACCTGTTTGGATGAGGGAGAGTACTGTTGATAAAAAAAGCAATGTTGCATTTGATAAGGTAAGAAGCCCATTTCATTTTTGTTTTTGATTGCTTTGTTATTATTTTGGCATTCAAAATTTTTTCTTATTCTCATTTCACTTGATACTAATGCCCTTCAGAAAGGCATGAATTCATCTCTTCTCCTATTAGTTATCAGTAAATAGGGTAGGTTGAACACTTTAGTCTTGATATAGCACTCAGTCTAGGAAAAAGATAACTCTAAATTCAGACTAGCTGTATTCTGTTTAAAAATTGATCTGTGTTTCATTGAGCTTCTTATGGAGGGGTTGGGTAAATTCACACTCTTTTTGCTTTAGTGCTTTTTGTAAAGGTGCTGATGGTGTAAAGATTATCCTGTATTTTGAATAAGACTGTTTTCATTTCACATTGTGTTAATATGCTTGGGAAAGATATGAATCCAACTATTCTCCCTCCAGCTAAAAGTAAATAGTGGGGCAGATAGGATCTTTAACCTTAATCTAGGAGTAGGAAAACTCTGAATTCTAACCAGTAGTCAATCTTGAGAGGGATAAGCTCCACTAGTTTATTCCTGCCCAAGACATGCTACATGCGTTACACCCTCATGACTGAACCAGGTTATAGGACACCAGTGACAATATGAGAGGTTTTATTTAGCATTGCAACATGATTGATTTAGATATCAGTAAGCCAGGAAATGATATACACTTTCATAACTATTTCTAAGAGTGCAAATGAGTGTCATTGAACTTTCTGGCTGCTGGAGTAAACTGTTCAAATCAAAATAGTGCTTCTGATGAAGTTTTGCTTAACTCTCCTAGCATTTTAATGTCTCCTTTGTCCAAGTTTCCTCTGAAGAAATGGAGATGTTATCATCAATATTGATGATAAATCTTGATTGACTGAAATGAATGCATTTTTTATAATGGACATTATTTGCTTATCATTCTGTATGCTATTGTTTAGACTATTGAAGTAATTTTTTGTGTTACTTTTGTTATTTTAGCTGATCCACTGTACAGCCTTCAGGTGTACAATTCAATGAAGTCTCTTTTCTATAGTAATAGGTTGTGAACAGGGTTGATCAGTATAGTTGATTCTTCATGTGAGAAGTATTTAACAAAAGATTACATTCATAAAATTCCATACAAATGTGAAAAAGTTTTAAAAAATTGATATAATTTCGTAATCTAATAACTTGACTGATTTTCATTCAAATGATTTCAAGTTTTAGCAGTTTGTGTAGAAACAACTTAAAATTTTATATTTAGTATTTAATTGCCTTTTCTTTTTAGTGAATAGTATTTTTATACCTGAGAACAAAACATAAAACATTGAATTTTGATGGTTTGGTTTCTTTGTTTAATGGCTCATCAACCTTTTTAGGTTATTTAATGCCAAAGCCATCCTTCTAGAAGAACAGTAGTCATTTTGCAACAATAATATCAATGTTCATCCGAAACAAATTTCTCAAAGGGAGATAACTATTTAGTGCTAATTCAAGTATTTTCCCTTATCATATATGTATTTGCACTTAATTATAATATAAATTCTATAAATACTATGCGAGTTTAATGGTAATTTATAAACTTAGAAAATATATAAATAAAAATAATTGATCTTGAAGCTAATATGCATCCAAAATTTAACTAATTTATCCACCAATGTTTTAGATCTTTTTATAATCCGTTGTTAGTAACAAAATTTGTATTAGCAATAATATAAATGGCTTCTATTGTACAGCCATATTTAGATACAACATTTCAGAAGAGGAAAGTCTTTTTCTACAAAAATAAGAGTTAAGAAAAATGATGGTCAGTATATGAACTGATTTAGTTCATTTCCTGCAATATATGCCAGTCAAACATAAATTTTATGATGATGATGAATACAGTACCACCCATAAATAAGTTGACCCTAACAATTTCTTATTAAAAGTTAATTATCATCAAAACTGAGCATACCAGGAATTTATTGTATTAATCAAAAAATATATATCTAATGATGAAGAAAACCAGAGCATGAAAAGAGGAATTACCTTTATTTATTTGAAAATTTTTAGAATATTATTAGGAAAAAAAATGATAAATAAAAATGTCAAAGTGAAAATTGTGCAATCCATCATTGAAAAAAGCCTGAGCACTAAAAGAGGAATTACTTTTATATGAATAAAATGTTATTTATCAAAAAGTTATAAATGTATAAAATATTCTTTTTGATAATTTCATTAATTTCTTTGGTTCTATTGCATATGTTATTTAATAGTAATTCATAAATAGTGGATTAAAATGTTAATCCTTGGCAGTTGTTTCTAAGTGTTGATTATCATCATCATTATTATCATTTTTATTTTACTCCTTGTGGGTTTTTCATACTATCTCTGATAGTTTTTCACTAGAGTTTGAGTGACAAGCAAGTCTCCTCAGGTCTCCAGGACTCTTCTGAGTATCCTAGCCAATTTTAGTAGTGCTGTGGTCTGGATGGTTTCAATTATATCTCTAATTTCCCATTGATTGAGTTTTTTTTTTCTAGCTTTTTGGAAACTGTTCCTAGAGCCCTGACTACAAATTGTATCATTGCCACTTCTTGCAGCTTTTCCAAGTTTTTGGCTAAGTTCAGATATTTGTCTGGCTTTTTGCTTCTTTCACTCTCATTGTGGTCTACTGGAATGGCAAAATCAAAATATAAAATTTTTTTCTTCTTGTTAATTAAAACTAAGTTTGATCTTCTATCCTGGATTGGGTGTACCTCAAAGTACCAAAGAATTTTATGTTTCATTTTCAAGGACAGCTTCTGGTTTGTGCATATACCATTTGTTAGAGTGAAATTTTATTTTCTTGCACAATTCCCAGTGGATCACCTTCCCCACCCAGTTGTGTCTGTTCTGGTGCTAGTTTGCTGCATTCACTTATTACCTGATTACCGTATATATTTGAGTTACGAATGACCTCTAATTTTTAGCCACAAAAACATGTTTTTATCATTGCATATAATGAATGACCCCTTGAATTTTGGCTATACTAGCCTAGTAAAATATTCAATTAACATCCAATGAAATTAAAAGAAAATTATTCAAACACTTATCTCTATTTCTGAGATGAGGCATTGTTATTATTATTTTCTTAACATTATGGACTGTGCATCTCAGTTGCTATACCCATAACATTTTTGCCACTGTACTCTGCTGCCTTCTTCAGCTACCTTTTGTTGTACTTGGTCACCTTCTGGGAATACCAAACTTAACTCTTTATTTGAATCATGGGTGTTGACTTCTTGTTCCCCTGTCCATGCCTAGGAAGTATATCACATTAGCTACTTTTGCTTTTTTAAAAAAAATTTTTTTTTTAAATAGCTATTGAAACCAGAACCAGGAATTGAACTTCCAGGTTGTAGTCTGCTTAGATATTTGACTTTATGGTTCAACCTTCTCAGTCATGAGTCCTAGTGGACATGAGTATACCAGTATGCAGTTTGTAGAGAATAATTATTCAAACTACTGCAATATAATCAAAATCAATGCTGTAAATAAACAATGTAGTCTAGATTGTGATATTGTCAATCATGTTTATTTGATATTTCTAACATTAAAACCCCATCACTGATACACAATAGCATTGATGATATAAAGTGTTAGAAGTAGTAAAAACTTTATTATCTTAATAGCCTTTGTTTAGATATAGTTGATGTAGTGACTCTTTGGATTGAAGTTATGGCAAGTTTAGGCCTAGAAACAAAGTAAGCTTTGATGTTTCAAAAAACATATCTCATGTAATGAATGACCCCATGTTTTTGAGGTGTAAAATTGGTCTTAAAAACCCATTCATTACTTGAGTATATGTAGTAATTGTTTCATCTGAATCATCACATAACTTATACTTACTATTCTCCAGTCTATTATCGATTTTTGCTTTAATATGATTAGTTCTTATGGCATTATTTTGTGCTCCTAAACATTATTGACTAATGTTTGTTTTTTTTATTTATTTTGCAGACTGATTCATTCTTCCAGCCAAGCACTTCCAAAGCAGAAATCATTACAGACAAACTGGAATCCAGTGATGATATTATGCGTACGCTGTTAGTGCATGAGAAGAAGTCAGTGGCTGCTGCACCAGCTGCAAGTGCATTGGCTGGCAGTGACAAAGGTTCTTCCAGTGATTCAGATGAGGAGATGGCCAAACCTTCCACATCAGCAATGGGTAAGTACTGGATTCTTTTTGTGTTAATCTGGCAAATTAGATGTCTTGTGTTGTTTGTAACTCAAATTGAGTATTTGAATTCCTTGAGATGACCTTATACATTCAAAATTGGGCTGTCATGTTCAGAGTTTTTTGTTCCAGAGTATACTAAATTTCTATTGAACCTTTTTCAGTGTTCTATGACTTACACTGTAGTTTTGAGAGTAAAGATTTTCTTGTACCCCCACTAAAAGTTGTCTGGTGAAGTGGTGTATGTATTTTTTAAATGTTTTGAAACAAAAATGTCTATTTGCTTATCTGAAAAATAGTTTGATTATATAAATGTGTGTGTGAGTGGGTATGTATTTTTGGCAGCATGTATATATATAAATATGTATGTATATATGTTTGTGTGTGTTTTAGAGCAGCATGTATATATGTTTGTATATGAATTTTAGGCAGCATGTATGTATGTATTTCTAGCCAGTATATACAGAGTGAGCACAAAAGTACTTGATTTCATAGAATTTAATTTTATTGGAATATTTTTACACATTGATGCCTACAGTTGTATGCTCTTATAAAGTTTCATGTGGTATTGATTGGTATCACTGGCACTCAATGTGTGTTTTGCCCTTTAATAGGCAAACAACAATGCGGTAATCAACCTTGGTCTTAATTTTTTTTGCAGTATATTTGATGGGATTGAGTGTACTGCTTTAGTGATGTGTTCTTGCAGATAATCTAGGGTGGTGGGTTATGAAGGTACATAAACTCTGTCAAAAATTAATGTTTTGTACAATATCAGAACTATGTATGTTCTGTTTATATTTGAGGGACAAACCATTATTGGCCAAAGTTACCTGGAAATGCTAACCAACAGGGTTGATTCCAGGTAATTTTGGCCAGTAATGATTTGTCCCTTAAAGATGATTTGACTGTACACAGTCGACTTTGATACAGAACAAAATTCATATACTCGCATTATGCCTGTTTTTGCTTAAAATGATCTTTGACAGCAGGTTATCATAATTTTTTTTTTAATGCTGCAAATTTAATGCTGCAAAATTCAAGTTTGATTTCATTGTCTTGTGGGTGTAACCTTTGAATCACTTGCAGCTTTTAAAAGTAAAACTGCAGATATTTGCTTAAGATCTTGCTTACTATTTTTTGTGGGACGCATAACTGTTGGCTAGCTCTGCCTGTTGACGTTTTAGGGGTGCACATGAAGGCTTCTCTGACGGAGTCAACAACTTACTCCAAGACCCATGATTGATGTAAATGCTCCTTTCTCTGAGCAGAGATGCATCATTTCTCTGTTAAATTGTTGAACTACTTCTGAACGGATCTGTTGGGTGGGTCTATATGAAATTTTCAGCTGAAAGCACATTGCATGCTGACTGCACTGTTTTACCAAATTCCAACATACAGCAGCTGTGTTGCTGTTGGGTGAGTGTCATTTTGGATTACTCTGCCCTCTAGTTGTGAGAGAGGTGCACAAAGATTCCATTGGTGAGAAAATAAATATTTTAATGTCTGTGATGTGTTCATATTTGTAAACATATTTCAATAAGTTTTGATGATATGACTACTTGAAATCAAGGAGTGTTTTTTGTGCTCACTCTGAGGGGGTGTGTATTTTAGGCCACATATACAAAGTATTCAGGCTAAATTTGATTGTTTGCCTAGAATGAAAAGTAAACACAGTATCCCATCCAAAAATTTAAAAAATAAAAAAATATTAGCTGGGAGATAACAGTTTATTCTATGTAGCTGCCTTAAGCTTCCACCGTGGCCTCAAGATGGCTGCAGAGCCTGGTGCATGAGTTTCTCACTGTGTTTCTGGGAAGATGTTTGAACACCTTGATCTTGGTGTTGCAGGCAGAGCAGTTGGTGTCTTTCTCAATCACATCTCACACATAGTAATCCATGGGATTACAATCAGGGAAATTAGGAGGCCAGAAATTGGGACTGGTAAAGGTGTAGAAATTTCCTGACAACCACTTCTGACTCTTTCTGTAGGTATGACAAAGAGCTGAATACAACTGCCACACATATGACCTTCCAGCAGGAACCCTCACTAGTCAGGGTTTGATCAGTCTCCAGCAGGTTCACATAACCTGTCTGAATTGAGCTTAAAGCTCTGTTCAAAGATGTAGGGTGGCATGACATTGTTCTAACTAGAGAGACACACTTAAAAATCATCACAGTTTGGAGGAACTTGGTTTTCGTGATATATGGGACACCATATAGATTGTAGCCAAGTCCTCATTTGTTCTGGGTGTTGTGCAACTGGTCCTTGCTGAAGTTCTTTTCATCTGAGAAGAACCAAATCATTCCCAGTTTAACAGACTGCTTGTTTAGAAGCTTCTTTACCTTTGTCAAGTGGTTCACCTTGGCCTTAGCTGTTAGAATTTGTCCCTTGCACCTCTTTTTAGAGTGGTAGTGAAGGTCCTCATTGAGTGCCAGCTTCATGGTGCCTCCTCCAATGCTAATCTCTTTTGCTAAAGCCTGGATTTCCTTCATGTTGTCCTCCAGTTGTTTGATGAATTCTGTCATGTAGATGCAATCAGAATGTCTGTGGTGTCTCTTTCTGCTAACTACATCTTCATAGTCTTTGTTTCAGCTGTCTACATCATGACTTGCAGCCTTTACAGAGCATTGAGCAGCAGTCATGATGTTGGGATTTTGACATATGGTACAAATCATCATGATACATGTAACTCTGTTCCACTGTTTCTCAACTACAACCTTAATCTTTATGCTCCCCAATGCCATTTCTTGTTCATTAAGATGTTTTGGACAAAGGAAATATAAAAAATAATTTTGCCCAAACATTCTGTGTATATGTATTTTAAACAGAATGTATATGTATATATATATATATATATGTGTGTGTATTTTAGGCAGCTTATGTGTGTGTATACTTGAGGCCGTCTGAAACTGAAATTAAAAGCAGTTATCACTTACCAGTCAAATGACTGAGTTTCATACTATACAGAGAGACAGACACACATTTTTATATATATATATATATGAATCTGTTTGGTAAATCTAGCAATTATTTTCTAAAAAAATGCTCCAAAATTGAAACAGAGCTAGTATAAAACCCAGAATGTTAAGTTAAGGTATGTAACTGAAATAAATGGGATTGCTAAAAGTTTCATGCAATAAATTGTCAATTTTTAGACATTTTATTTGTGCACCTTTTTGATTGAACACTTGTGGTTTTATATATATTTATATATACATGTGTGTTTAGAAAATAATTATGATTTATCAGACAGGATATATGAACAAATGTAAATTAAATTTATCTAAATATTATCATAAAAATATAACGACCTTAATTTTTAATTGCTGCAATGGGAGGGCAAATTTTTATTTTATGTTTAAAGAAATTTGGGGTTTTCCCTTAGAAAAAGATTTAAAAGACTGTTTTCAACTTTTTTGTTTGTGAATGTTTTACCTCTTATGAAATGTTCTACTGATCAAAACTAATGAAAATCTGGGGAGTATGGCTGTCACGTGATGGCTCACGGAGACGAGGAGGTGGGAATGATACTCCCCCCCCCGTTGAACTAACATTATCTAGCAGTCAAAAAGTGACCGTTATGAGAGAATGTGGGTTACACAGATGTTCGCACCTAAGTGACCTTGGGTCGCCGGACATCGGAAGGGGAAGGAGAAAATGAAGCCAAATGATTGGTGGGGGGACCCCAAACGGAAGTGGGGTTCCCTTCCCCTCAACGGAAGTAAATACAAAAAAGGGTAGTTTTTGGGCAAGTCTCGTGGCAGACGGACGATAGCCATTTTTACTCCGGGCTAAAGACAAAAAGACTGAGACACGAAGAACTCCAAAATCCTTCTAGCCAGCATTAAAAACAGTACAAAGTCTATTAGCCCGTGAAAGAAGAGAAATTCTCCAGTGGAACCCCGTCAAAAAAATAAGATAAGTAACTTTGGGACATTTTTCCGTTACACCCAAATTTTGTTACCACTCTCTCTCTCAATTTGGAAAAAGGATAAAAGCCAGGAAAAGACATTTATATTCATGGACTATCCTATTATATGTGTTTGACATTTTATTGAACGTATATGTATATATATATAACCGTAGTAAAGAACCTATGTATTTTCATTTTTACCATGTGGTCTATGTTATTATTTCATACTTTCCTTTCAGCTTCTATTCGCCTTACATTATCTTGCTTAGAACTGTCCTATTAATTCCTAAAGTATCACACGGGAAACCGGAGTTGCCGACTGTAGCAATATTAATATTATTACAACTAAGACCTATAGGCCCGTATTCTTCTATTATCTAAGGGGAAGAAGTTTAGCGGCCTGGTGGGTGTGTGATAGTGTGAAATTTTGGACCCCTTTGCCAGCGGTGGCCAGTCTGGCCCTAAATTATTCCCTCACGTAATATGCCAGTTCTTATCTGCCTGAGAAAAGAACTCTGAACAGGACTTATTTCGGTAGGGGATCAAGTGCCAACCTGCCCCGTCTTCACACGTGCGAAAATAAAGTCCCATTTAGGGATTTTAGTCAATTTCCCCGTCACAATGGCGGATGTTGAAGAATCTCCAAGCATAATGATCTTATCTTTTCTTGGGTTTGTTGAACTGCAATCATTGAAAATTTGATAATAATATTCAATACCCACTCTGGTAAAATGTAATTATTTACCAAACCTTTGTGTGGGTGTGTGTGTATGTATATATATATATATATATATATATCCTTGTAGCACTGGAATATTACTCATGTTTTCCAGTTTTTCCAACAAGTGTTAAAGAAACAAACTAATCTTATGAAAGAGAGAGTTGATTTCTTTCAATTAAATATTATTTGAAAGTGACTTCTGATATATCAAGTGAAAAATTCAATTTTCATCTTTTGTTTTCTTTGTGTTTTACTTGTTAAAAAAAAAAATTAATTTTGATTTATTTATTTTTTTTTTTTTGCAAAACTAAAAAAAATTGCTTTCACAGCTTGATACATTTCAATGTATTTATTTATTTATATGATGTTAGAAATATTCTTTATGTTGGTATTATTCTGATTCTTATATTTTCAAACTCAATCAGAATAAAGAACTCACAATGTATATATAGTATGTTTATATTGTATTATTTGAAGACTCGTCAGTGTTCAATTATCAAATGAAATGTGCTTTTATCACGAAAATTTTCATCTAAAAGTTGCATTATTAAAGAAAAATGCATTTTTTTTTCAAGTGTCTTTGAAAATATAATTAAATGAATATTCTTATCTCTTAAGATGAATCAGTGATAATAATCATTAATTTTTCTGTTAGAATTTCTTTAATCATAATTTAAGTTTTTTTTATTGCAACTTTTAGACCGACATTTAATGAACGTGAGTGACTGATATTCAAGTGAAAAATAACAGCACAAATAAAATAAAATAAAATAAAATAAAACCTGTTCGATTAAAGAGTTTCCTCCCTTCCGTTTAGTTTCTTTAGATGTTCTTCCTTGCATGGTTTATTTTAAACTACAAAAATGCTCATAACAAAAAACAAAAAAGATTTTGTGATATATTTTGACATTTTGTAAATTTATGCATGTGGAAATAAAAAGAGTATCTCTTATGTGTGTGTTTTATATGTGTACACATAATTGTTGTCATATCCTTTTACTAGATGAATTTGAACAATATTATCTCATCTTTATTTGCACGTATTGTATTTATACATATTTCTCCGGAAAACTAAAGAATATATCGTTGGAAACACTTTATTAACAGCAACAAGAATAAGAACAGTAAAACACAAATATCTCGATTAATGAAAATACTTAATATCAGAACTTTTGAATATAATCAAATTTTAGTTCGTTTTTATGAGGTTGGCGTTTTGAAGAAAGTTGCGTCCCTTTAGGAAATTTTTAATGAATTTTCGCCCTTTGTAGTTTTGTCAGCTCTAATATATTATTATTTCTTGAAAAAATCATTTTACTTATTTGTTAGTGAATATGAGATGTGCAAATATAATTAAAATGGTATAATTTAGCAGCAATCACATTAAAATTTTATAGAAATAATGTAAAACTAAAAATTTCTATATAAAGCCAGTTCAAAATGGTTTGTATAACAATATAAACCTGATTGTACTCGTATTTATTTAATAAATTCTACTCATGATATCATAATTTCTAGTTAATAAAATTATTATTTTCATACATTTATAATATCAAATTCGTGTCATTAAAGGTACTTAAAGTTTTAGTTTGATCTTATATAAGTAAACTTAAAATATTAATATTAATAATTGAAAAATGTAAAGCTATTTAGAAAAACTTTTGAACTCTGAAAGCTCAATATTTTGTGTTGAGCACTATTTTACTATGTACTGTAAGTTTAATATTTCTGGTTTAAAACCAAAGATTTAGTATAATTACTATTGACAACTTTTCTTTTATTAAAATAATGGAATTAACATATATAATTTTTATTAAAACAGTTTTGGTTTGGTTTCTTTGTTTAATGGCATATCAACCTTTGTAGGTTATTTAATGCCATAGCTATTCTCCTATAAGAACAGTAGTGGTGCTATTTAACCCATAGCTGGGAGGATAAGGGGGTTTATACCTTTCCCAATGGTATTTTCCCGAAAGTGAATGTAATAGTGTGACTGGAGTACGAACTCGCTTACTACGATTCTGCAGTCCATTGCTTTAGACATTATCCCATGAGAACCCCCCCCCCTTAAAACAGTTTATATAGAATTTTTTCTTTGAATATTATAGATACATAGAAAAATCCTGAAAATCTATGTATAACTAATCATCTACAAAGCAAATAAAAGATTTGAACTGAAATCATTGAAGAAATTTATAATTTGTTATAAAACACAGCATAGTCATATTAGACAGTGGTTGTATTATGTGACTGACTTATTTATATTTTAAAATATAGAAAAAACTTAATTTTTTGAAACTAAAGATAATATCAGGCAGGCTTTTCCAGATTTTGTGAGAAGACAATGTCTACAAGATTATAGGATGATATTTTAAATACTGTAATGTGAGTTTGTGAGTGTATTGAACAAGCCATGTGCAGGGCCTTGTGCAAAACTGTACTATATATGAATTTGCTTGTAATGGTAATGCTGCTATTTTAAGAACATATCTTTAGAGTAAAAATAGACATTGAAAATGCAAAAATTGTACTTTTGTGATTAGTCAACTTAAGGCAAAGAACTTAACTTTTTTAGGTTTATTTTAATTTTATTTGTTTTCTAGTTCTGGAGCTCTTGGGAATGTGGAATGCTCCTTCACTGCCATTACTACCAGGTCCACTCTGACCTGGAGTGGCTGTACTTGTTAGGGCCCCATCTATGGTTAAATAGATCTTTTTACAAATTATTAAGAATAGAAATACCTGATATATAGTTTTGCAAAACATTTTAAGAAAATACACAAAAAATGTAAATACACCGTATGCAATTCCCTAATTTTTAGGCATGAAATAACCCCTGATGGACTGACATGCTGTTAAAGTTGATCATTCATGAAAAATTTTAATGCCAATGTTATTTGAATTTATCTAGCACATTTATATGTTGGTTGATGTAAAAATAAACCAGCTCAATTTCAGGTGCCTTTCTCTCACCTAAGCAGCATCTGCATCTTTATCTAAATTGGTAAAACATGCATTTATTGTCTGGTACTTCTAAAGGGGAACACCTACTTAACTGAGTTATTTTTGCTACTGCTGCCCTGGCAGGCTTGCTTCCTGCAAGGTCCCCACATTAACTTGACTTTGTGTCACATTTCAGAACCTTGGAGAAGGATAAATAACTACTTCTGTAATGTTTGTTTTTAAATATGTGTAACATTATTATTATTTTTTGTTAATATTTTGATTTTTTCATAATCACTTATATAGCATTTTTTAAAGTAATTATTTTACACCTAATTAAACTTACTGGATTTGCTGGCAGGGCTTAGAATAAACTGATTGTATCACCTGCAGAGGGTTTTAACCCTTCCCCAAAAAACAGAGGTGTCCTGAGTATGCATCTGGTGGTGAAGCTCCAGTTCTGGAGATCTGGGAAGTGTGAAGTACCCCTACATTGCCATTACTCCATCTATTCTGACCCAGAATATTAGTATCTGTTAATCTATGGTTCAAATAGATCTGTTTTCAAATTGGTCATATTTGATAGGACCATGTGCAAAAAAAAAAAAAATCCTCAAGAAACAGCTACATAGAACATGAAAATATGAAGATAAAATGAATGCAATTCCTTAACCTCTAGGCATAAAATAACTCTAGATGGTTTGACATGCTGTTAAAATCAGTTAATCATCATAAAATTTCTATGAATACCTCTGAAAGCTAAAAGCATTACACATAAGTTATATCATGAAAAATTACAATGAAATTTTGATTTTTTTTGTCTGAAAGCAATGAAAAACCTGTATTAGGGGAAAAAGTTTGATCTGACTGAATTCTTATGAAAAGAGCACTGTCCTATGGCACCAGTTAAACTGTTAGATTATGAAATGTAGACTGATTTACTTTTCTAAGCTTAGCCGAAGAATATTTGAAAATGCCAGTATAGTGCCATAAAAGTGGAAGAATAATCTAAGACTCCAAGAACATGTAGCTTGAAGGACTGAGTGAAAGGGATCAGTAAACTAGAACTGACATTGAGACCCTAAAAACAGTGGGATGACATGTGACATTTAAGCCCATCATCTGCAGGTTAATGCAAAGCTTAGTTTTGCATCAAAATGCCTGCTGGATAGAAGTCAGTAGGGAAGAAGGTGACAGCAATGAGAAAATGGTATTTAGAATAACAAAGTCTGTGTCTTCAGCTGAAACCTACCATGTTTCTTTTAGATGATGTATCTTAATAGAAGTAACAAGTCAGATATATTAAGCCTAAAATCTTGATTCCTGCTTGTAAGCTTGGGTTATCTAGTTTAAGAACCAATATCCTTATTAGATAAAGGATTATATTTATCTATGATTCATAGTTCTTAGTGTTGAAGATTTGCTGGCTTCTCAGAGGCATCTAATTTAGTCAGCAAAATTACTAGGGTCAGTGGAAGAAAAATATCAAAATGTCTTTTCTATAATTAGATGTCAACCTATATATAAGCAATCGAGATGATGGGGAAAAAAGTTAGTTTCTTTGATATAGAGAAATGCAGTATTTATAATTTACTTACCAGTGTAAAATGAAATGAGGTGCCAATAACAGAATTTTTGTTTTTTAAAAGAAAAAGGTTCTCATGAGCTAAATTGAAATTTTGGTCAAGGCTGTTTTTGTTTCATTGTGCAGTAATGTTTTAGGGAAAGGCAAGTTCTTTTCCCCTTAGTTGATTGATTAATTAATTTTAATGGCTTGTCAACTTGTCTAGGGTTATTTTCTTAATTTTTTTTTTTGCATTACTAATTTTTAAACAAATTTATATGACTCGTGTATGGGACCATTGCAGGTATTACTGCTACAAGTTAGAGTAGACCTGGGAATAATAGCAATGAAGGAGTACTTCACATTTCTCATAGTTCTAGAACTGAAACCTTACCATCAGATACAGTTTAGTGTCTTACCCAGGACACTCTTTTGGTAGAATCTTACTCCTTTGCAGAGGATACTGTCAGCATATTCTAAACCCTGCTGATAAGGTAGACTGGGCTCTCTAGCATTAGTATGTTCAATTGAAGGAACATTCTAAATTACAAACTCCAAAGTATGGTTGGGTGGGTAATTTGCTATAATGGAGTGGTAAAACCAGCAGCTGGAGTCCCTAAAGTGTATCTAATCTGTTCAACCTCATTCTGGAAACTCCTCTGGCAACTCTAATGTAGAGTTGAATAACACTTTGCTTAGACAACATCAGTGTTGCATAAGCAACTGTTGATCATCGATACAACCTTGCTCAGACTTGTGCCAAGATCCAAGTGTAGATCCATAATATTTAAAGACTAACTGAAGCCATAATTAAATTGAAAGAAGGTGTGTATATTATTCTATTGTGTAAATCAGACCAGTGAAAATTTCTTGGAAAGATAAATGGAGAGCAACCCATGTATAAATTATACATGTAATATTTCTGAGATGTGAAGAATAATAATAGTGAAGCTGACATGTTCATTAGTGAGAAACTCTATGATTTTTAATATTCACAGAATAAATGAACTAGTGTATTTCCCTGTTAGTCAAAAGTCTGAGTGGTAGGCTACTTAATGCATTGGCTGGTAGAGATTTTGGGAGGGGATAAGGGGATAGAGGAATGACATTTTTTAATACTATATACCAAGATGTTTACAAAACACATAAAGAAAAAAACTAGATAAGAACTACTCAAGAATGCTATGTGCTGTCTTGAACAAATCCTGGAAGCAGCTGAGGCTGTAGAATACACTGACTGTATCTCAGCAGTTGGGTAAGACTCCCCCCCAGTCAACAAGTGTTCTGGATAAGACATTAAACCATCTGATGGCATGGCTCCAGCCTTAGAGATTTGGGGAATGTGGAGTACTCCTTCATTGCCATTGCTCCCAGGTCTACTCTGACCCAGAATAGTAGCACCTCATAAGGTCTTAGCTATAGGTCAAATAGAACTGTTAGACATTTAAACTGAGTGCAAACAAAGAATTTACATTAAATTGAACTAGTATGAATAGAACTGTTTTTTACATTTAACTGTGTAAACAAATGAGTTTAACTGAATTGTTACTGATACATAGCAATACTTGGAAAAATTTAACTGTGTGCTGATAAATGAGTAATGTTGAATAGCACAATAGCAATACTTGAAACTCTTTAACTGTGTGCCTAAATTGAAATATCGATTTGACTGTGTGCAAATGAATTGTATTCAATAGAATTAGTGTTTAATAGCAATACTTGTAACCATTTCACTGTGTGCAAATAAGCTCGATAGCAATAACTGAAACTATTTAACCGTGTAGAAACCATAGCAATACTTGTGTTCAAACAAATTAGTTCTAACTCATTTAAAAATTAGTATACCTACAAGCTATTCACTTACAAATCATATGTATATCCATTCAAATGTGTGTAAACAAATGACATGTTAAATTGTTGCTGTTGCATAGCAATGCATGAAACTATTTAGCTTTGTGCAAACAAATGATTAATAGGTGATAGATTTATTCATATAATATAGAAATACTTGAAACCATTTAATTGTGTACCAAAAAAGAGTTCAGGCTCTTCTAAAAATGTTATTAACAAATATATTTAATATGTGTATATTTAGGACTTGGCATTATATAACCTACAATGGTTGATATGCCATAAAATCCAACCAAAGCAAGCCAAACTGGAAGCAACACCCCACAAAACAACAGTTATCTGGCCTCTTACCTCCCATCTCATAAACAAGTCAAGTAAGATAAACAAAATATGTGGGACACTGCTTGAGAAGTAAGGACAAACTCATGAATGACATTCTCTTATGTATTCCTATATATGGATGCAACAGTGTTGGCTAATCAGCAAAGACCTACATACATCAGCTCCATGCAGACACTGGATGCAGCCAAGAGGATCTGCCAAGAGTGATGAATGATAGGAGTGAATGGCAAGAGAGAGAGTTAGGGAACTTCATGCTATCAACGTGACTTGATGATGATGATGATGATGATTGCTGAGACGGCTGCTGATTTGGAGGCATGTCCGCATGGGTATTTTTGGAATGTTCTTTTATAATGGTTCTAAGAATTTCTGGATATGATTTGTTTCTTTACCAATGAGTTAGCCATCATACTCTTCAAAAAGGGGCAAATGAGAGTAATATTGCTCACTATTTGTATGGTGTGCACAACTTGTGTCAAAAACAGGAAAATGATATGATTTCAATGTTATTAGGTTCCATTAAGAGCAATATGCACACTTCATTTTGGAAATAGATATTAAAATGAGTCAAAACTTATTTGCTTTATTCTTTAATTAACAACAAAAGTAGCATTCAATTTGGTGTCATTGTGTTATACTGAGGTCACCTTTCTGCCATTTCTTTGATCTCACACTTATATCAGTTCTTGTCCTTCAAAATGAAAAATTCCTTTTCTGAAGCAGCCGCCTCCTCTTGTTTGTTGAAGTGTCATGAGTGCAGGTAATGAGCCATGGATTGAAAAAAGTAATAATCTGGAGGAGCTAGTTCTGAGCTATGCTGGCTGTGGCATCAGTTCAATTCTCTCAAATTCCTGGTATCTATTCTGGGTCATTTGAACAGTATGAAAACTTGCATTGCTTTGCTGCAGAAGAGTTCACTTTCTGTTAACTAGTACTGGGTTTTTCTGCTGCACAATATTACACATTTACTCCAACTGTTTGGACTACAGTTTGGCATCAATGGTTTGCCTGTCCAGAATGAATTCATAATGAATTACCCAATTGTAATTCCATGAAACAGAGCATCACCTTGTGTTCAAAATACCCATGCTTGGTGACAGGTTCCAGAACCTGGCCCTTTTCATCGCAGGTTATTCTCATGAGGAATTCACAGATCACCAAGGCTTTTCAAGACATCCTAGTAAACATCTACTTGTTTCTGTGTTTTAGCTGGGGTCAATTCATGAGACACAATTCAACAGCTCTGTATACTTTTATAGAGGTTGTGGAGGTGACATACCACCCTGGTCCGTGTGATGCCAAGCTTGCCTGATACTTTTTCTACTTGCTGGATTTGACTTTAAAGTTTGGAGCATGATTTGTAAATATTAGAAAACTGTTGACCCACCCTAGTATCTTCAAGAAAGTTTAGTTTTCTTATGTGACACTCTCGTTCAACAGTATCCATAATATTGGGTAAGAAATATTTCAAACTTAATAAAAGAATTGTTCTATTTTTTTTTTGGGTTCCTATTTTAATTACAATTTGCTTTAAAGCTGATGTCTTTTTAATTCTTTTCAAAATGTTTCATGATATGGAATAAGTGCAGTGTGTGTATTTACCTTGGACTTTAGTTCTTCAGTGGAAGCCTTTTGTAATTGTGAGGAAAGTCTTACAATAAAATGTAGTGTTCTTTTACAAATGGCAGAACCGTTTCTTGTATTTAGAACTGATTTGCTAAAATCAGTTCTTGAAGGAAATTGAATTTTCTGCAAATATTGTTAATTTTCAATTGCTTTTTGTACCATTAAGTAAATATAGAATGAAATTGTTGATGGTAAATGTCTACTTGTTTCCAATAATGGATTGCATGCACACATGTCACGAGCAATGCAAAAAATTGTATATGTTTAAGTATGAGAAATATAAATATTACATTTCTCAAACAGCATTGTGTAATGGCACATTAAGAAATATATTTGATTTATATGGCACATCAACTCTTCATTTAATTAAAATATGAATATACATTGGTACATATTACACTATAATTAGGATATGGAACTAGATATATATAACTGTGTGGCATAGTGGCTACTATACTGGACTGCAACATCAGAGTATGTGAATTTAAATTCCAGTCATACTATAATGGTTACTTTTGGGCTAATACCCTTTGGAAAAGTATGAACTCCATTACCCCCCCCCCGGCTATGGATTGAATAGTATCAATATCTTCTCTCTAAAAGGATGGTTTTGGCATTAGATAACCCATGTAGGTTAATATCCCATTAAACAAAGATACTGAAAGCATTAGAATGTTATATATAACGTTCTTTCTAAATAATGCTAAAAATCTATTAGTACTTGGGGTACAAAGTTGATAAATTAAAGTTAAAAATGAAATCCATGCAGCAAATTCACTAAAGCATACAGATATGTGTATTCATCACCTCTTTCTTTTCCATCCTGCCAATTGAGCTTTGAATATGCTGATTTTATCCTCTGCAGAGAGGTAAGATCCTCCTGAAAGAAAGGATCTGGTGAGCATGACACTAAACTGCATCTGATGGTAAGGCTCCAGTTTTAGAGATCTAGAGTGTACCCTTTCATTTTCATTACTCCCAGTTCCACTCTGATCCAGATTTGTAGTATCTGTTATGCTCCTGTCTATGGGTCTAATAGATCTGTTTAAAAATAATTCATATTCAGTCGGACCATGTGCAAAAAAAACCTCTTTAGAAACAAAAGTATATATGAACATGCAATGAATGCAGTTTTTTAACTTCTTGGCACAAAATAACCTGACAGGTTGACATGCTGTTAAAATCAGTCAGTCAGTCAATCAATCAAGCTTTTTCTTTTCATCTATCGTCAAAAAGTTGAGAATTCATAAAATGTAATGATAAAACCACTTGATTTGCAACACTGGAAGATGCAGAATAGATATCATTCCTATACTGCACACAGGCAAATCTTGAAATGCATGTTTATGTATTTGGACAATTGTATATATGTATTCAGCTAAGTAGAATATATATACTACTTATTGTTATGAGGTTTGAAATTCAAATTTTTCATCAGACTATATTCATACTGGACACAATCTCAAACCTCTTGTCTGACAATTCTTTCTTCTATTAATTTTATTCATGATACATTCATATATCTAAGTAGATAGCATGTCTAAATCTGTTGAAATATTTTATATATTCAGCAATGTAGCTTGACTCAAAATATTCATGTGATAAATGAAGACATTCAATCAAGTACAAACTATCAGGTGCTTGTGTGGATTTGGCCAATTCAAGAAAAAAGTGGTTATTAAAAACGTTCAATTACTCAGGGTTTTTTTTCATCGTTTTTCTTATAATTAAAATTAGTCAGATGATTTAAAATAAAGAAACTTGTCTATGATCCTGAACAAATCAACCAGTTGTATTATTTTGTTGTCTTTCTACAACTATCACGACAGCAAAATAATCACTATTTGATGTTTAGTCTTTATTATTGCATTGGGTTGTGACTATAAAAACCTATATTATAACTATATATACGTATATAAAGTAAAGTTGGCAACCATAGTTGAGGGTGACTGAAGGTTCCCTTTTCGATAACTACTACACTAAGGTGTAGGGAAGGCGCTACTTTACCTTTGATCCTTACCTTATAATGCTGAGCCATCAAGTACCATTTTTTGAGTCTTTGGTATGACTCGACCAGGGATTGAACCCAGGTCTCCTGGACTATTGACAAACACTCTAACCATTATGCCACTATCCAGTATATATACATTTATATGTATAGACGCATACAAGTGAATGTAATGAAAAATTCTCAGTTAAATACTCAATGTCACATCATTTCTCAAGTTTTTTTTAACCATTCAAAAAAAAAAAAAAAAAATCAATAAAAATTTAAAAAATCAATTCTTTCTTGGTTGAGCAGTGAACTTTTTTAGTACCCCTCTTATATATCTATCTAATCTTCTATTTATGTCTGCTTGTTTGTCTAGGTTTAGATTCTACATAAAATTGCAGCCCAGTTGGCTGAGGATGTAGAATATACTGATTGCATCTTTGCAAAGGGGTAAGGTCCCGCCCCCTCATGTGTGTTGTGGATATGATACTTAACTGCATCTTATGATGAGGCTCCAGTATTAGAGATTTGATGAATGTGGAGTACTTCTTCATTCCCAATACTCCCTGGTCCACTCTGACTGGGAGTGGTAGTACCTGTTAGGGTTTCTTCTATGAGTCAAATAGAATTGTTTAATCATTTACAATACTGGAAACCAATTAACTGAGTGCAACCAAATGATTGATATTAGATTGATTTATTTATAATAGAAAGCAATGCTTGAAGCCATTTAACTGTGTACAAATAGAATTATTAGTGTTTGATGGAAATACTTGAAATGATTTAACTCTGTTCAAATAATAAATAGCAATGTTTGAAACCATTTAATGGTGCACTCTGGCTCATTTAAAAGTGTTACTTTCAAACTGCATTTATAAATCATATAACAGGATTTAGAATTAGATAACCTATATGGGTTA
This sequence comes from Sepioteuthis lessoniana, assembly GCA_963585895.1. Classification (NCBI taxonomy): domain Eukaryota; kingdom Metazoa; phylum Mollusca; class Cephalopoda; order Myopsida; family Loliginidae; genus Sepioteuthis; species Sepioteuthis lessoniana. The sequence goes on along the minus strand of OY757910.1, from coordinate 59,626,709 downwards.
ATATGCTATAAAACACAATTAACCAACCAATTTACATAAAATTGAGCCACTAAAACAACTGCTTCTTCCCACTTCAGTGCTTATCTTACCTCACTGCCATGGGTATGATGTGATACAGGTCACATTTTTAGGAAGAGGTCCTCCCACAGAAGAATGCACTGACAAAAACAGTGCTAAAAATTGCTTTGTTTTTATTGGCATTCTCCCCTTGGTAAGCACATTAAGCATCAAACAATAAATGTGACCCTTGGCTTTTTAGATGAGGGGAGCTGGTGCTGTAAACTGAATGGCTTACTACATAACTTTAGAAAAGTAGTGATTAATGAAATTAGCTAATTTGCATATTTTCCTTTAAAAATTGCTTATTAAAAATTTTCACTCTTATTTTTTTTTTATAACCTTCTTTTTTTGTTTTATTAATAGCTTCTATTATTATTTTCTGCAGGAATAGTGTTGTTATTAACCCTAATTTTTTTGTGAATGGACAATAGTAGACTTATTGCAAATGTTGACTTGTTTTTTCTCAAAAATATGATAAATATATTTATCTACAAATATGAGCTACTTACTTTATAAAACTGAATCTTCAATTTTCTTCATTCAGGTTTTTTTTTCTTTATGTAAAGTTATATTTATTTTTGTTAGATGAATGTATTGGTATTAATTTGCAAAATTTTAAAATAGAAATAAAAACTGACAATGAATTATCTCAGAATGTTATTTATTGTTTAAATTTGTGCAATATTCTATTGGATTTTAAGTGATACAACTAATATATATTCATATTACTTCTAGTTTACTCATATATATATTTCTCCTTCTAAGAGTCTGTACATTCATTTGTTGAAGGTAAATTTGGATGATATTTTAATATGGCAGTACCAATCAATATTCCTACTATTTAAATGCAGTTACTTTTAGAGAGCTTACTTGAAATGAATAAATTGCTCTTCAGGGTTAATAAAATATCAAAACAGTTTTCATATGGAAATGTATGTCACAAAATGGATATAAATTGTTTGGTTGTTATAAGTGAACTATTCCTGATAATATCTATAACATTTGGGACTCAACTTTAGACTTGATGTCTCATATTCCATTGAATTAGACATTCATAACATCAGTATCATATTGCATTGCTTTTCATTTTTGTTTTTATATTCTTTGTTTATTTGATTTTTTATATTTTCATTTTTAGTTTGAAATATATTTTAAAAAAATTCTTGTTGTTATTTCTCTATTTTGATTGGTTGTTGTATTGTGTCCTGCCTTCAGTTTGCTAAGATTCAGCTGAATTTAGTTTAAACTAAGCTGCATCTGATAGTGAGATTCCAGTTCTGGAGCTTTAGGGATTGAGGAATACCACTTCATTGCTATTACTTCAAGGTCCACTCTAAACCAGAGTGGTATATCCTGTTAGGCTCTCTCCCATCTATGGGTCAAATAGATCTGTTTAAAAATCATTTTTATTTAACAGGACCATGTGTAAAAAAAAGCCTCTAAAGAAACAACTACACAAAAAATATAAATATGAATGTGCAATGAATGGGATTCCCTAACCTCTTAGCATAAAATAACTCTAGATGGAATGATGTACCATTAAAGTCAATCAACTGAATTTAGTTTGAGAGTCAAGCAAAGTCATAACCTTGTAAATTCTAGGATAAAAATACAATCTTGATATGGTAAATAAAATGTTATTTTATTTCTAAGCTTTTCAATTAATAGTAAATGATGCTATGAAAAACAAAACCAAAAATTTAAAAAAGCAAAGTTATTTAATAGGTTTATTAAATTCTCTCAGCATCATCCATCAATAAGTACATATCTACTAATTTCTTTTTTTTTTACAAAGTTTAACTAAAGATAGTCGGATTTTATTATTTCAAATGGAACATTAAAGCATCAAAACATATTAGGTATTATTTCTTGCTAAACTCTACAGCACTGAATCTTCATATGAATTTGTTTATAATATAAAATGAACTTATTTATAAAACGTTTTTTGGGACACACTGCTTTATGGGTTCTACTGTGTATAATTTATATGTGTATATGATATATACTGTACATAATTTATATTCAATTCTGACTACTTCTCTCCCAGAGGTAGTCAGAATTGAAAAAAATTGTTAAAGTGAAGATATCTGATTTAATAAATTTTTTTCTTTACTTGGAAACAATATGAAATTTTTCATAAGTATGGAGAAAAAAGATTACTCTTTTATTGATTATATTACTTTGAATTAGCTTGTGTTTCCATTTTTGGTGCTGGGTTGGTAAATCTCATTATGCTTAGTTGTTCCTTTTCTCTATTCTTTTTATTTTGTAATAAGTAAATCATTTAAAACAGGTAAATATATCTTATCAAAAACATTCAGGACCGTCAGTGGTTCTGATAAAAAGCAATGAAAATTATTATCCACATATGAATAAAATCCCATTATTTATTGAATGATCCTTGTATATGCTAGTTTCATTAATAGGATAGCTCAGTGAATTGAGGAAAATAAAAGCAATTAAAAATGAAAGAAAATACTAGTCCATATTATTAATAATAATAGTTTATAAAGCATCATCTAAAATGATAATGTTAAATATGGTACTGAGAGAGATTGAGAAACAAAATGGGGGATTGTTTTATAGATTAGATTTTGACTTCTGCTAACCACTCATACTTCATAGTTCATTTAACCAAGCTTCTTTTGGGAAAAAAACTATTTCTGATTTCTGCTGCTCATTGCTGTTGTAGATTAGTGACCTGAGCAAGTTGCAATAAAAAAGCAATTGAAGATGAAATAAAATATTGGTCAATAATAATGATAATAATGAAGAAAATACTGGTCAATAATGATTGGTTGGTTGGATTTTACATGTCAACTGTTGGGTTATTTTATGCTGAAAGTTGTTTTTGTTGCATTCATTTATGATAGTGCAGTCACTTACATATTATTTCAGGTGTTACTTCTGTTAGTATTTAAATATTTGGTATAGTTGTATGGATTTGGTTGTGGCTATCCGGTGAAGTCAGCATTTCTGAAGAGGGTTAGTGTATCTATTTGTGGGTGATATTTTTGTCTATGGACTTATATTTTTGATTGGAGGCTGATTTTTTTTTCTGAAAGTCTTATAGGATCTATTGTTTCAAATAGTTATCTCCTACACTTTATGTTAGAGAATTTTCTTTGAGTATTGGTAAGGTTTTTGCATTCTATTAAAATGTCTTTCACTGTATATGGTGTTCCAGATAAAAATTTCGATGGTTGTTCTTATTTTAGGATAAAAGAGTGAGTGAGTTTGGTATGATCTCTACATAGCTGTGTCAGGGTGATTTCTTCTCTTCTGGATCTTTGATGATGATGATGATAATAATAATAATAATGACTATAGTGATGAAAACTGAAAAAAAAATACTGGTCATAATAATAGTAATGATGATTATGATTAAAACTGAAAGAAAATATTAATTGATGATAGTGATGATGGTGGCCAAATGTGATGTTTTGCATTTGAAAACTTTGATTTTTATTAGTGCTTCTCACTTGAAAACCATAAATTTAAAAAAAAATTCATCATGAATCATAACTAGGGCAAATTCTTGTGTAAGACAGTTTTAATGGCCTCTAAATCAGTAATGACAATCATCTAATTCTTAATGTTATTTATCAAGTTTTTAAATTTTGTGCTAAAAAATTTCTTTAAAAAACAAAGCATGACATGTGAAATGCAAATTCTTTCTTTTTTTTTTTTTGTTCATTTAAAATTATTTATGGAATTTAGCAGGAGGTATTCTGTCATTGGTCTTTGAATTGGAAGGAAAGCAAGTCAGAGGTGGGGTGCTAAGTCAGGATATTAAGAGCATTGATGTTAAGATTTGAATTCCTGTACATGAAAATATTGAATTCAAAGCTGTAGTTTTCTGATTCCATTTTAAAAAGCTACTTGTTTAGATGTTTTAATATTGTCAGGTATTGTTTACCTGTGAGTCAGTCTGCAAGTGGATAAGAGTTCTCATTATAATTAGAAAATAAAAATTATCATCAGGGCTGCAGTGTATTACAATTTTCATTTTGATATTTTGTCAATGAAAATTACATTGTGACTTTATGAAACTATTTTTTCACTTAAAAAAGTACTTGGTTGAGCAACAAGAAATCAGTTGAAATATTTAATTTCCTTTTTTCATAAAACCAACAAAAGATGGTTTACTTTTTATCATTTACCTTTTTTTCTTCTTCTTATTCATCTCAGAAGTTGTGTGACTACAATTGATTTAAGGAACAAAAAAAGCAGACATTTATGAAAAATATTTTTTATATTAGAGTCGTCTAATTTGAAGAGAATATCATAACCAATAAACAGACTTTGAAGACTTCTTTTTGTCTTGTGATTCAATTCTTGAAAAATTATTCATTTTTCAGAATGTATAAAATTTGTTTGGAAGGAAATTAGTTTCTTAATTTTTTTAGACATTTTGCTAAAACCATTTATTAATCAGAAAAAAAAAGAAAACGAGAGAGAGAGAGAAAATCTATTTGTACATTACTAAAATTTTCATTAGGTTTATATGTAACTGTAACTCCACAAAAACACCACATCATTGCAAAAATTTTTTATTAGAGCAATGCGCTTAAAATGTTTTAACTTGAAGAATAAAGCTATTTCCTCTTAAATTTGCAACTTAAGGATAGTTTTGTGGGGTCTGCATTTGTTCTGCGTATCATTTTTTAATCATCCAAATCCTTTATTTAGCAGAGATTATTATCAAATGCAAATTAGAATCATTCAGTTCTTCCTTAGTAGAAGAAAGTTATTTTTCATAAATTACTGTTATAACTGAACACGCTCATGGCTTATCTAGTAAGTAAATAAAATCCTGAGGGTTTGCTTGTAGCTATATTTTCTGAAGTAATTTTACTATTTAAATTACTTCAGTGTATCTAAGAGCATAAAAAACACTGATATTCTGTTAACTAAAATCTTTTACTATACTAACCATCTATATTGCTTCTCTATCTTTAGAAATGAATTCTTTATTCAATTTTACTCAGTCAAATACCAAGTTAAGATTGAAGCCATTGTTAGCAATTTCATCTATGAGATGATCTACCATTGCAGATTGATAGTCATTCCAATTTTAATCTAATTCATTCAAGGATTTTAGAGCTTTTCACCTGTCAGAATTTCAGATTAGAGTTTCATATTCATATAGTTGTTTGAAAAATAATTGCTAAGTTTATTATACATTTGAATGTAAAATTGGCTGTTATTTTCCAAACAACCTAATATATTTTTTCTTAGTACAATTCCTTCTCAGTAAAACTCGACTAGCCACTATTCAGTATAGGGTTCTGATGATATATATAGTGAGATATAGTAAATGAATTGAAAGAATGATTGGAAAATGGATGATGAATGAAGATGGCATTATGAATGGATGAAGTGTAATTCAGGCAAGGACCAATGTCAATAAGTAACAAGGAGGCCAACTAGCTAGGTAAAATTAAATCTGTTTATTTAACTTTACTCTTTCTCATTCAGTTTCTTCACCTTATACTGGTTATTTACTCTCTAATAATTGTAGTAGATGTAACAGTTTTAAGTTCTCTGAATTTTGTTGAATCATTTTGATTATTAATTTGACTAGTTTATATTCTATGGAATGTTTAACAAGTTAAGTATTACAATAAAAAAGTAACAGTTATAAGAGAAAGATAAACTATTCAAGATTACAGATGAAAATGTTTTCTCTAAAAAATGAATATTCCTAGATGAAAATTAAAATGAAACTTTTTCATTTGAATTTAATGTTCTTTTTCTGTATAATTTTTATTGAGCGAGGTATATGTAAATGGTCTCTTGAAGTTAAATCATAAAATCTAACAATACTCTTAATATTACATAAATATCCATATTGATGTCTGGAGATGTTGAAAATCTGAAGTACAAAAATTATATAGAAATTATGATGATAACTGATAGATTATCTGATATATTTAAGGTTGATATGCCATTAAATGAAGAAAGAAAAGATATTATCTACTCTAGAAATAATTAAAAAAAAACTTTTTAAAAGGTATAATATTGAAAATAACTCAAGATAATAGTTTGATAACATAAAAAAACTTAAAATAGAGACGTGATTTCATAAGTAAATGTGTATAAAGATGAGCTTGTTGCATAATGGTTATTGTTGTAGAGAGTGGACTTGGCTATCCTAGTTCAAACCCTGAGTGAGGCTGTTTGCATTTCACAGTGCTAATACCCTTGTGAAAGGTATGAATCCAACTATTATCCCTCCAGCTACGGGTAAATAGTAGGATTCTTTAACTTTGGTATAGCAACATTCTAGGAGAAGGAAAACTCTGAATTCAAACCAATTGTAGATTTGGAGAGGGATGGGCTCTACCAGGTTATTCCTATTCAAGACACACTATATGTGTAGCACCCTCATGATCAAACCAGGTTATGGGACCAGTGAGTGTGCAAAGAAAAATGTTCTTTGTTCTTTAAAGTTTCATGAAACTTTTTTGAATTCTGTAAAAAACAAAGTTAGTATCACAACATGAAATTAAAGTGTCTCTGGTTTAGAATTTGTTTGGATAGAAGAAATGTCATGGATTTTTTGTTAAAATCTTTTTTTATTAAAAAAAGAAGTATTCTGACACATTTAAAAAATTAGTCTCAACACAGTCAATAAATTCATCATCTGTCTCAGATCAATTGAAAGTGTTGGTTAAAAGTTTCAAACTTAGTCCTGAACAATTCTGTACATAATTCTTTTCTTCTTCTCTTTCTGCTCCATAATATTCCTCTTATTCTCTTCCACTCACTCCAGACAAACAGGTTTCATGTGACTGTTTGCCAAGAAACCCAAAGTACCAATCTTTAAAATACCTCCTCCCTCACTCTTGCAACCTGCTAAGAAATTAGGGGAAATGATCAATCATCTTGTCAGCCAAGTTTGTTTTTTATTGTTTTGGCTTATTTCAGTTTTTGGCAGTGGTGAGCTAACATATGTTTTTGTTTTCTACTAAAACAAGAAATTAGTTAGTGGTACCCTCATTTTGCAATTTCCCTTTTGAAACTAAAGCATGAGAAAACATCCGTCAAAGATGAATGGGGTGAATATGAACAACTGTTTGATGAGCAACTTTTGCTTTAAATGCCACTTGAGGGTTTCTTTTAACTTTTCTTTTAAAAAATCCCCTTTCTTACCACATCTTTTTCTCCGAAGGAAAAAAATGCAAATTTATCACCAGAGTTCAGTAATTACCTTTAATCTTGAATTCTGTCTTTTTCTCAATTCTAGTTATTGATTTTAATTCTATGTCAACCCGTCTGGAGTTATTTTATACTTAGTGGTCAGAGAATCTTGTTCATTGTACGTTCATATTTACTTTTTGTGTAGTTGTTTCTTAAGAGTTTATATTGCACACAGTTTTATTGAATACAAATAATTTTTAATTAGATCTTTTTGACCCATAGATGAGACCCTATCAAGTACTATTAATTGAGCTAGAGTGGACTTGGCAATGAAAGGGTACTCCATGATCCCCAGATCTCAAGCCTCACCATCAAATGAGGTTTAATGTCATACCCAGGACACTTAACACTTTGGAGTAGTTGACAAAATAATTTTTGAGACATTTTTTGGTGGTAATTCAGTACAATTCATAGATGATTTTTCAGGATATGCTGATGAGACTTCATAAGAAATTTCTTTATTGTAGGTTCTTTTGCTCTGGTAGGGAATTGAGTAGGAATTATAATTAATTAATTGATATTTTAGCATAACATTAGGTGACTGCTATGTTGGATATAACTATTCATCAGCTAGGGAAGGAAACACAAAAATACAACTTGAATTTTGTAATTTTATTATCTCTCTCCATTCAGTCTCTGAGACTGTAAAAGCAGGAAGAAATGGACAATGGACACTACATAGTTTGCTTTACTCTTCTAGTTTCTTTGGTCTATTTCTTGTTCTCTTTTTGCAGTGAATGTTTATCACAGAACACCCCACTCCTATTTCTGCCTTGGGTGGATGACACTTTCCTGTGTTCTTAAATAATAATTTTTTTCTGTCGGCTTTTTTAAGGACTTATATATTCACATCTTAGCACCATTTACTTACAATACTACAATATCTTATGAAAGTCGTGAAAGCATTGATAGTTCTGGGGCAGCTGATAAGATATTTTGCTGATATATCATACAAACATATCCTGATCCCAAAATGTTAAACAAATTTATTTACTTTTCTTTCTCTTATGCTCTTTTTAAGTATTAACATTAATCTTTGTTTAGAGCTAATCCATAAAGAAGTAGTTAGAACAACTTAATGGATTAATGATAGCAGTACATTTTTTTACTGTAACTCACTTTAAGGTTGGCTTAAGCTCAGTGTTAGTTGTAAATAAAAAGATAAATAAAGAGTACTTTATGATTAGCATCTAATAGTTATTTCCTTTAGGAAATTATAATGCTCAATGTGAGCTCAATTTACACTTTAGTTATTATCAAGTCATGTCTTCCTCATGAAAAGTAATGGACTTCAAATGTAAAGTAATGTTATTGTCAAATTGTGTCTTCCACAAGAATAATGGATTTCAAAGGTTCATAATTAGAATATTTTAAGTTTTATAACTGCTCTGTCATAATAGCATTGGGTACTTTTTTAAGCAAAAACATTCCTTATTTGAACTTTTTTATTAATCTATTCTTTTATATATATCATTATTAATATTTTTATTATTATCAATCCTTAAGTATATCCGTACATATACATCCATCCATATATATATATATATATATATACTCTTGCATAAAGCAACAACATTTTAACTGGTACAGAAAACAAAACGATTGTCATTATTCTTCAATCTAAAAAAACCCACAAGAATTAGTACATTAATTTGATCTTTTAAGTTAAAGCTAGTTAACTCTGTTGTGGTAACAAAAATTGCAGTAGGATGTGCCATTTTTTACTGTCTTACAGTAATATGAATTCAAAAATCAGATCATTATAATGTAGGTATTATGTCTCTAAGTAAGAGTTAACTTACGAGGAGCATATAATAAGTTTCCAGACATTTTTTGTATGGGCTCTTTTATTGATAGTACACACATGAAACTCTAGTCCCCTTCAAAGTAATCTCCTCCGGCTGCAATGCACTTGTTGTACCATTCCAACAACTTCTGGAAGGCCCCATGGAAGTCCTCTTGTGTGAGCATGTCAATGACCTTTGTCACAGCTTCTTTCATCTCCTCAATTATCTCATAATGACAGCCTCTGAGCTTAGGGAATAAGCAAAAGTCACAGGGAGCCATGTCTGGACTATAGGGAGGGTGAGGAACTGTCTTGATGCCCATCTAGGTAAAATAGTCTGTGACAAGGATGGAGTTGTGGACTGGTGGACTGGTGCATTGTCCTGGTGGAAATGCCACTGAGCCAATTTAAAGAGTGCTGGCTTCTTCCGATGGAATCCTTTCTGAACTCCCTTAAAACCTCAACATAGTAACCCTAACCCTAACCGTTTGGCCAATCAACTCTGGTGTATTGACTTCCTTACTCCTCGCACACCTCTCATCATCCCTCACAGACTCCCTGGCTTCCTTGAATCTCTTATGCCACTGAAAAACTGATGCTCGATTCATGCAAGATGGCCGAAAAGCAGTCTGAAGCATTCCATACGTTTCTGTAGCATTTTGTTCCAAGTTTAAAACAGAATTTTATTGCATGTCGTTCTTCTAAAGTGACCTCACGTCCAGATTGTATTTTTGAAATTCACCAGCTATGACAATCAGGCTTTACTAGGGTGTATTCCAATTGCTGCTGTAGGTGTTCATTTGAAGCTGAAATCATAAAAATTGGTCAGTCATCTCATAAGATGTATAGCAATAACATAGTGAATTTTCAAGAGTCTATGATAATTTTAAAAGCCCATACAAAAAAGTCTGGAAACTTATTGTATGCACCTCATATATATTAATCTTTGCAATTGGAATGTTCTCAGTTGAAACTGTACCTGTTGTAAATCTATGGTTTTTGGGAATTAGTTTTACTATTAAGGAATTACTAATTCTACGATATAGAAAAGTGATTGTTCTAAATCAATTGGTAAACTTAGTAATTATTATTTAATATACTTTATATACCTTTTCTGTTATTGCTTTTTTGTATTCTTCTTTTCATACCATGCTGTTAGCTCTGCTTAATTCTTGTGTTTTCATATAAACTATCGCTACATATATCTAGTTTTTACCAAAATAATACAGTGTCCGAAAAGTCACCTTGGGATTTAGAAATTCAGTTATTTTTAAAGCTGAAAATGGAGAACATCTAAGCAGTAGAAGTGTCCTTAATTGAAGTGAATTGATCTCCATTTTAAAAATAATCATGTTGTTTAATTTCTAAATTTCAAGGTGACTTTAGGGATACCCCACTGAATTATCCTCATGTGATCTATATTTCATTGATCTGAATTAGCCTGTATTTTAAAGATCCAATTGTGTATACTACTTTTCATTATCTTTCAGTTTCATTTCTAATTGTCTATCTCTCCCACTCTCTTTTTCATATATATATATAAGGGTGAAGTAGCGTGGCATGTAGTTAGCTGAATTTATACTGGGATACCTATATATATATATATATATATATATATATATATATATAGATTGTTTACTTATTGAGATACTATGATTGTACATATTCACCCTAAATGAAACTTTGAAACCTAGGTAGTGCTTAACATTGTGGCTCTTTTGCTATTTGTAATTTTTAATTGGCTCAGTTGATCAGAATATAGAGCTCTTACAATTTGTTATTTTTATTTTTGGCACCCACTTGTCCAAAATGAATAATTATATATATGCAAGCAGTAGACAATATCCTGTAAAAACTATCATAGATGCAGACTGCACAGATGATGTCGTGCTTCTTAAAAATACATCTGTACAAGCTGAATGTCTGCTGCATAGCTTGGAACAGGCAGCAAGAGGCATTGGGCCTCTATGGGAACTCAAACAAAACAGAATTCATGATTTAAACAATATGGAGCCATCTCCACATTAAATGACAAGCCTCTAAAATCTGTAGGCTATTTTACATACTTTGGCAGCTATATTTCAGATGTTAAAAGTACTATCAATATATGCATGGGAAAGGCATGGATTGCTATCTACAGATTATCGACCATATGGAAACCTAATCTCTGATCAAATAAAATAGGAATTCTTCCAAACTGAAGCCATGTGAACTTAACAAAATGCCTGGAGAAAAAGCTAGATAGGAACTACACAAGAATGTAGCATGCTGTTATGAACAAATCCTGAAAGCTGCCCCCTACAAAAGATTAGTTGTATGGCCACTTATCTCCTATCTCACAAACCATCCAAATGAAATGAACAAGACATGCTGGGTACTGTTAAAGAAGCAGGAACAGACTCATTAGCAAAATTCTCCTGTTTTCTCCCACACTAGTGATACCTGACCAGCAAAGACCTATACCTATCAATTGGATACCACCGAGAAGAGCTGTAAAGAATGATGGATGATAGAGATGAATGGTTAGAGAGAATAAAGGGAATCTATCCTATCAACATGACTTGATAATGATATATCATTATCAAGTCATATGTGTATATATATATATATATATATATATATATATATATATATATATGAAACCTCTTTGTTTAGTCTCTACTGTTTCAAACAATTGCATTTTGTTAATCAGTAAACTGAACATTATATTTATAGATTTGCATGCTATTTAGTCTATTAATGTCTGTTGTCTGATTACCCACCTCTTTGCTGTCTTTACATCCTTCTCCTGTTATACTGAATTAGATTATTTTAAAAAAATGATCTGTTAGTAAGTAGGTTAAATATCAGTTTAAAGAATTCATTTCTATTTAAATCCAGCTAGACTGATATATAGATAGAAAGATCTCAAATAAGGAAGTTCAGTATTGAACATTAGAAAATTGTTTCCTGATTGATATTATTATACTTAATAAAAAAGAAAAAAAAAAGATAAAGAAAATAATCCAAAGGAGAAAGAAGTAAAAAAGAAAAGAAAAAGAAATCCAAACATAAATTTGGCATTTGTTAAAGCAAGATAGTTTTATGAAGGACATTAAAAGATGAATGAATAGAAATGATAAAAAAAAGGATAGAAAATAAATGAACAAGATGCAAACTTAATACAGGTGTAATTAGTGAGCTGATGCTAGAAGCAGCATGCTACAGTGATGGCGGTTAAGTCGGTTGCATTGAAAAACCAAACAGGAAATTGAGCGGAATGGAGATGAACTCCAAGAACCTGGCTGTAAGCATGGAATTGATGAGAGCAAATTCAGACTTGAAATCTCAATATCTTTTTTTTTCTTTTTTGTTAATTTCTCCATTTGCTTCTTTTCATTCTTCCCTTCCTGTGTCTTTTTAGCTTCATGCATAACATTTAAAAAGTTGCATTAAGTTGAAAATGTCTGGTCAATGTACAGAATGGGAAGAAAACAATTTTTTGTCAGTGTATGAAAAACATGCACACATGCTAATGCATGTTGTTTTTATATTGAAAATGCATGCTTATTTAGACTTTAATTTAATTTTAAAAGATATGTCTCTCCATTTGTTAATAGGTATATGAACTTTTGCCAAGGATTAGCTATATGGTTAGAGCATAACATGGATGATCATGACTTTGAAAGCTACATCATCATTATTATTATTATTATTATTATTTCCCAGTATTTTTTTCAGTTTTCAACTCTTGTGTGTCGTAACTCTGTGATCAAAAGTAAAAATTGCAACATCTTCATCATCAAAAATAAAATTACATAAATATATTCAAGGGGTTTACTTGTTTTTATCTGATAAACATATTCAGATTTTTGGTTATGAAGTTTCAGTGGTGCAGAGTTTTATTATAAATAATGACTAATAATATCTGTTTTGGTCCTATAATATTCCACTAGAAATAATATCTGTTTTGGTCCTATAATATTCCACTAGAAATAATAATATCTGTTTTGGTCCTATAATATTCCACTAGAAATAATAATATCTGTTTTGGTCCTATAATATTCCACTAGAAATAATAATATCTGTTTTGGTCCTATAATATTCCACTAGAAATAATACAGTTTTGGAATCTTTACTTTAGAAGAAAATTAACTTTTTCTAAAACAAAAGGGTAGGGGTATACATATTTCTGGGTGACATTGTATTTTTGTGTGTTTTTTTGAATTTTTCAAAAACACACACACACACACACACATATATACTTACAAATGTATGTTTTATAGAGATATGCAGACACATTTATTTTCAATCAAGAATTTTTATTCAATGATATAAAAGGTTTAGCTGAAAAATACGTAGGCTTACCAAGATGGAGGATGGGGAATTCCCATGGTGTAATAGCTATGTGCTGGACAGTGATATGATCGTGAGTTTGAACTCTAGTCACTCTATTAAATTCACTTTTGGGATATTTATGAAACCCCTTATCCTGCCAGCTATGGGTTAAATAGTACCATTATTGTTTTTCTACATTCTTCTTTGACATTAAATAACCCACAAAGGTTGATATGGTATTAATACAAGGAAACCAATACTCTCACTGATTATGACCAAATGAGTTTTTTTTTTAGATAAAGATCCATCTTGTGGTCCACACATTTTTTCTATTAGTGTTGCAGTGCTTGTATCTCATTAGTAAAAAAATCCTTAACAGTGTGTAGGATGTCATTATATGAACTTTTCGGGATTTTATTATTACAAGTGGAACATTAAACAATCAATTTATCTTTGGTTATAGATTTTCAATATTGTAGGTTTTGGTAATTAATAATAACTAATAATGCTTCATGAAACATTATAAAATCCTGATATCTTTTGGTTTAGAAAAAAATTAACTTTTTCTAAAACCAACTAATGGAGTGTGCTTCTCTTTGTGTGATGCTATGAGAGATAGATAGATTGAGATAACTTGGGTTTTTTGTTTTGGTTTTTCATCATTGGTTAATTGACTGATTTTAATGGCATGTCAATCCATCTAGGGTTATTTTATGCCTAGGGGTTTGGGAATTGCATTCATTGTACATTTGTTTTTACAATTTTTGTGTAGTTGTTTAAGATTTTAACATATGGTCCTATTGAATACAAATAATTTTTAAACATATCTATTTGATACATAGATGGAATCCTGATAGGTACTACAGGGTGCCTTGGGTAGTGTAATGGTTAGCAAGGTAGACTACTAGCAAACCTTCATGAATAAGTTTAAGTCTCATTGGGTGCCTCATTCATTCTGCTTTTTGTCACATCTAAGCAAAAAGCTTAGTAAATTACTACCACTCCAGGCCTGAGTGGACCTGCAAGTAATGTCATTGAAGGGGTACTTTACACTTCCCAGATATATAACTGGTGTCTCACCATTAGATCCAGTTTACTGTCATACCCAGGACATCCTTTTTTGGTGGAGATTACCCCTCAGCAAAGAATACAGTTATCATATTGTAAGCCTTGCTGATAGACCCAGCTACCTTATGTAGTTAAAACTTAAGATATGTAGTCCTTGTATAATAAATGTATAGGAAACACTTCAGTGATAAGAACTTTGAATGCTTTTATTTTCTCCTGCAGGTTAGTATAACTCATTGAGATATATATAATAAGACAAAAAATAATGAAAAAAGTCGATTCACCAAACTTCATCAACAGTTTAGTTAAAGGTGTGGACTACTTTCAAGGGGGTTTTGTTTATAGTGGTGAAAGCTTGTATAGAACCAGCCATATTTTTTGGATGAGTTAATAAGAGAAGAATGGGATTGCCAGAGTGGCATAGATTGTCTTAACAAATCTACTCAGGTTTTGAATTCAAAGTTTTTTCTTTGAAAAGGATTTGCATTTAGCTCATTGTGTCCACTTGCTATGAGGAGAAGTTTAATGTTGTTATATATATATATATATAAAGGTGTATTTAGGCAGCATCTTTTCATTTAAACAGGTTTGGTTAAATAAAATGGAATCCTTGTTATTTTTAAGTTTTTCCTTTTTTCTTTCAAGAGTCCTAATGAAATAATTAACAAATTTCAATAAAACATTAGGACTCTTGATAGAAAAATTAAAAAACTTCAAAATAACAAAGATTTCACTTTATTTAACCAGACCTCTTTATATATATATATATATATACACACACACACACACACACACAAAACCTAAAATATTGCCCAGTCGGCTGGGGCTGTAGAATACACTGACTGCACCTCTGCAGAGGGGTAAGACTCCCCCCAATGAGTATCCTGGATATGACACTAAACTATCTGATGGTGAGGTTCCAGTAATGCTGGAGCTTTGGGTAATGCGTAGCACTCCTTCATTGCCATTGCTCCTAGGTCCACTCTAGCACCTGATAGGGCCCTACCTATGGGTTAAATAGAACTAACAGCATACTTATGCTAAACTGAATTGTTTGATTAAACTGAATAGCTTGAAATAGAAATGTTTTTGACAATTAAACCATACTTACATTTAAACTGTGTGCTTATGCTAAACTGAATTATTTGAAATAGAACTGTTTTTTGACATTGAAACTGTATTTACACTAAACTGAATTGTTCAACATAGAACTGTTTTGACAATTAACTGTGTGTAAACAAAATCTCTACTTATAGTAAACTGAATTAGCTTAATTAGAACTGCTTGACTAAACTGAATAGCTATAAATAGAAATGTTTTTCATAATTAAACTGTGTACTTATGCTGAACTGAATTGTTTGAAATTGAACTGTTTTTGATTTTGAAACTGTACTTACACTAAACTGAATTCTTATATATAACTGCTTAAATAGTTTGAAAAAGAAATGTTTTTGACAATTAAACTGTGTATTCATGCTAAACTGAATTGTTTTAAATAGAACTGATTATTTACATAAAAATGGATTTGTCGTTAAATAACCTACAAAGGTTGATATGCCATAAAACCAACCCAACCAACCAACACCTAGAATATTCTAATTATGAACTTTTGAAGTCCCTCACAAATTGGATGTTTCTGTCTGATGATTGTGTCCTCCACATGAAACTTAAAGTGATAGACTTCCAGAGTTCATAATTAGAATATTCTAAGTTTAAACCTTCTCTGCTGTAATAGCATTGGGTACTTTTTTAAGCAAAAACTTTTCTTATTTAAATTTTCAAAATTCGTTATATGTATATAGCAAAAAGTTTGGGAGTCACTCTGCATTTTTTTTAAAAAACACCTTAAAAGGAGATATTTTTGTATTTCTTTAAAAAGAAAGAATTTCAGTAATTGCAGTGTATTTGGTTTTATTTTGACAAAAAGAATAAGCACTTAACTATAAAAAATTATCATATAACAGCATCATATTTTGTTTTCATCAAAGAAATTCCCATCTGCCTAAATTACTGCTTTACTGCCAGATCTTCTCAAGCATTCTTTACCCATTGAAAAGCTCACTCTGCCTATTTGGGTATTCTATTCAAACTCTCCTATCTCATTCAATAGGAGGTTAGGAGATAAAAGCGGCTAAGTCATAATTCAATAGAGGTTAGGAGATAAAAGTGGCTAAGTCATAATTTCTAAAATTTTGTCCTTTTTTTTTTGACTCAACTCAGAAGATTGTTTTGGATCATTGTCTTGTTGAAAGGTGATTCTTTTTCCTGATCATCTGTAAACCAACATGTCTTTGTAAAATTAAATGATATTGTTCTTTTTTCATGATTCCCTTGACCTGAATCAAATCTCCAGCCTGTTTTTTCTCCAAAATACCTCCACACTACAGCACCACTATTCTTAACTGTTGGAGCTATACGTTCATCATTCAGTCTTTCTCCAGATTTTCTTCTCCTATACGCTCTCCTCTTATGACTGAAAATTTCTAATTTGGACTCAACTGTCCACAATATATTTTGTCACATTTTCAATGTCCAGTTCTTATGGTCTTTTTTGCTCATTCACATTCTCTAACAGGGGTTTCTTGATAGATATGCACTCACTGATCCAAGTTGATTTTTCACAGTTGAGAATGACACTAATTGTTGTTAAGAGGAATTAAATTCAGCTGTTAATTCTGGAGCAGTTTTCCTTCCATGTCTTTTGCACTCAATAATCAAGTGTTTATCTTTAATGGTAGTTGTCACTTTTAGTGCTCCAACTCCTTTTCTGTCAACATTTCTAACTGCCATTATAATGAATAGTGTCCCCTTGTCTAGAAATCTTCAACTTCTTAGCTATTTATCTTTGAGGGTAGCCTTCTTTAAATAAAATTTCAGTTTGTACCCTCACCTCATTGCTTAGCTGCTTCAATTTTGGCATTTTGTACAAATTAAAAATGAATTTAAAAAAACTATGAAGATACTGTTGTAATAGCATAAACTCTTTTTCTTCAAACAGTGAGAGCTGTGTTTTGGTTAAAATAAGTGCTCTTTGTAAACATCAACCAATGTTACAACATTATTCAGTGGTGTGTTAACCTTTAGAACATGTTTTAACATTCAACTTAGTTAAAAATTGTCATTCTCAAAAAGTCTACTGAAGGATTAATGGTGAAAACAAAATATAATGTTTCTGATACAAAATATTCATAATTTAGAAAAAATGTATTGTAGACAGACAAGTTCAAATTTGAATTTTTTGGAGAGTATATGTGAGAAGAAAGTTTGGAGATAACTGAAAAATAAAAGCAAATACACTGTAAGAACTGGAATTTAACTTTTACTTAAAAAAAAAAAATCTCATTTTAAGGTCTTTTATTTTTTTAAAAAGAAATGTAGGGATCTCTTAACTTTTTGCCTGTAGTGTGTGTGTGTGTATGTATGTATGTGTATATATATATATATATATATATATATATATACCCATTGATAGCATTTCCACTAGTGAAAAAAAAAACAAAATAGTTTTCTTCAATCTAAAAAAAAACCACAAAGAATTAGTAAAAGTATCATTTCTTAAATTCCTTTATACAAAGTGTTTTACTTTAATTTTTTTTTATCAATAATTGAAGTACTATGCTAGACAATCTTTCATTAACACCTGCATTCTATTTTGTATTGATCAGATTAAAAAAAATGAACTATTTGAAATAAAATAAACAAAAAGAAATGGAAAAGGTATGAAATTAATATTTTGTCAAAACATAATATCAAGTTTTAACATGCAAGTCTTTAGATATATTTTCCTAATTATAGATATGATTCTATATAATGCAATTATGGAGATAAGGACCAAAGGGTAGGGCACCTATTTAGAATCAAACTCACTTTAGTAGTTATAGTCAAATAAGCAAACTTGTTAACCACTGCTCCATGTACATATTTGGTATAGAAGGTAAGATCCCTTATCTGCAACAAGGCTTCAAATGTGGGGTCTTAAATGGTCCTTTTTTGCTCTAAAAGGGTTAGAGGTGGGTCATTAATCCCTGAGGCACCATTCAGAGAGAATACTGATACACCACTTATAAACATGGCCTCATGACCTCATTGCCTTGGCAAGAGTGTTGGTGAATTTATACTCTGCAGTGAGTTAACTAGTATTTACTTTTGTAATGGTGTGTCAAAGTAAGTAATTCAGTATTTTGAAGTTATTTCTCTTGAAACTTTAATTGATTGAATAAATGTAAAATATATGTGGTATTTTATTATTGTAGAAGATAAGAAATGCTTGATTTGAAAACCAATTTAGGTTAAATTTTGGCCTTAGGTTATCTATATATATATATATATATATATATATATATATATAAAATATTTACTTTGTTAATGAAAAGCTGTAGTAAACTACTATTGTGATATAATTTTGACATTCATGATAATTTGAATTAATTCATATTAAATTTGATTTTTTAAGTGTTTAAGTGGCTACTTGTAGACGTTTTTCAAACAATGTTGGCAGAGTCTTGTAGAAATTTGACTTATGATATAGTCCTTAAAATCTTAAAGATGCAATATCCTATTTACCAACCCCTCCGCTCGGGCAGGATATGACACAGGGTCAATTTTTTAAGCGGAGTTTAACAGGTTTGAATTCAGAGTTTTCCTTCTCCTAGACTAGTTGCCTAACCAAGGCTGAAGAACCTAGTCTGTCCTACTATTTACCCATAGCTGGAGGGAGAATAATTGGATTCATACCTTTCCCAAGGGTATTAGTGCTATGTGAAATGCAATCAGTCTCGTCCAGGATTTGAACTCGTGTCGCCGTGTTCATTTCCTACGACGATAACAATTATACCACGGGCACCTCCACAAATCTTAAAGATGCAATATAGATGATATCTTACCAAATGGTTCAAATGAAGATAGAGAACTCAGTATTCCTTACTTGAAAATTAATGAAACAAAGAATATAAAACTTGATTTTGTATTTTAGAAATATCAGACTGAGTAATGTGCCAATTTATAAGAAATTATAAAGCCAGTCTTAATACTTTTTAAACTGCAACTTTTGGTAAAATACCTGATTGTGCAAGTGCAGTACCTTCCCAGTTTCATATGATCTTTTCTTGTTTCCTGAATGAGAAATAACCAAAATGGAGGTTGGAAATGAACTGGAAATCTTTATAACATCAACAAAATACAATACTCGCTAGTGGCATGAAGAAGGTAACCCACTGCTAGTGGTGTACTACTAAGTCAGCATATTACTTCGTCTTAACATAACATATTTATGAGGATTGGCACATACTCATTAAGGTTCATAGGTAATATTTCCAAAACTGAAAATTTATCTCAGGGGTAAGATTTAAGGACATGAATATTTGATTAGAAAAGGCACAATTTATACTAGGTATGATTAAAATGAATCAAGAATGAAACTTTTAATTTCAAAATTTAAATCGCAACATGCCCATAGCTGATGATGTCAAAATATCCATTTGACTGATGTTAGTTTCAAATTTGAATTGAAACTAACACTAGCTCTATTATATCAAGATTCAACCCAGTGTTCAGTTATAATGCATCATCACCTTTTTTTAAAACTTGTCTTTAAATCTTGATGCTAAAAAGGTGTTGTATCTCTGTAGCCATTACACATCCACTATATAATATTTCCACCTTGGATGAATGTTCTTATCAATGAACAGTAATGTATGTGAAGTTGACTGTCAAATGCATACTTAAAACTCTTAATCTGCGTATATGATGATGTTAAGAGTCTTTTATACTTTAGAACTGATATTTGTGTTCTGCTTGGCCTGTCACTTTCATTTGGAAATCTTTGCTGAGCTGGCAGATTTCTTAAATGTTACAAAAGGGCAGTCTTATTTGCTGTGTATTTGTCAGTACTAATGAAAATGCTGTTCATGTCTACACTTTTCATTCATGTTGTGTACCTAAAATTCATTTTTGAAATAAGGAGATCTTAATAGTAAATGTTATGTCTCTTGAAAGAAATTTCGAATGACATATTGTCTTTCCAGTGTAATTGAGAAAATTAGTGTAATAGTCTAAAACAGGAGTAGGGAACTTTTTCATGCTTAAAGGCCATATTGAAATTTATAGTTTACTTATAAGGTTACACTCAATAAATCTTTAGTATTACAACAAAATATGAAGTTTAAACTTTTTGTCAATTACCTCATCTTCAAGATGTATTGACAGCATAGATTCCCTTAACTCTCTCTTGCCATCTGTCCATATTGATCATTGCTTTTGACAAGTCCTCTAGACGACATTCAGTGTCCATACAGAACTGATGAATATCAGTTTTTGCTGGCTGGTGAACACTGGTGTGTCCATGTATTAGAAAATGTCACTTATGGTTTCATCCTTACTTCTACAGCAGTGTTCAGCATGTCTTGGTCATCTTACTTCAATTGTGATAGGAAGTAAGTGGTGATTCAGCTGCTGTTTTGTAGGGTGTTGCTTCCAGGATTTGTTTAAAACAGCATGCTACGTTTTTGTTTAGTTTCCATGTACTTTTTCTCCAGGTGTTTCATTAAAGTCCAAGTGGTGTGACTATAAAATAATATTGACATGGTTACTGCTTGGAAAAATTCTTGTTTTATTTTATTGGAGAGATCAGATTTCCATATAGTTGTCAACCTCTCAGTAGCAGTTCATGCTTTACCTATGTGTATGTTGACATCAATTTCAGTAGATGAGATATTGGTCTTTTAATTCAACTTTTTAATGTCTTATTCTAGATATCAAGTTGAAGTGAAGGTGTGCAATTTTAATAGGGTTTTCAACATGACTGTGGAAGGTTGTACTTAATATCTTAGAGAGCCACATACAATCTTAAGGTCACAGGTTCCCCACCCTTGTCTAAGATATATAAAAAATAGATTTCCTAAAAATAATCTTAGCAAACTAAAACAAAAAATGTAGAATGAAAGTTTACAGTTTTTACAAAGAGCATAGAAAAAACAATTCAATTTACATTTTGTAGAACTTGTCAAAAGAAATGTTATTACAGTTAAGTGAAAGTGTATATTAATTCATGCATGCAAACATGTAATTTTAGACTTTTTGATAAGAGATGAAAAAAAAAAAACATCTGTGAAAGAAAACAGTATCATCTACTTTCTTTGCCATGAATCTTTCATCTCTGCTTCAGTGTTAATGAATTTAAAAAAGCTGCAAATGATAAAACACTGAAGAGTTTGGGAATAAGACTGTTATTAATTATCATATCACCAATAATTTGTGTATTCTTGTTAATACTCCTTTTGTGTATATTATGTATGTATTAAATGTTCCTATATGTGTAAATGAGCTTATTTTGTCTTTCCTATTTATTCAGTGTTTGTGTATCATTGTATATAAAGTAAAGTTGGTGACCGTAGTTGAGGGTAATCCAAAGGCTCCCTTTTCAGTATCTACTACACAGAGGTGTAGGGGAAGGCACTACTCCTCTACCTGGATTGCTTCACTTTACCTTTGATCTGTACCTTATAATGCTGAGTGTTAAACAAGGAGGGATCAAGTACCATTTTGAGTCTTTATATGGACCCGGTCTCCTGGGACATTGGTGAACAGTCAAATCAAGATCATGCTTTTAAGGATCATTATTGCATATACTGATGCTAATATTGGAGCTTAATGAGTGGGAGATGTGACTAAATATCCTCTCTAGCACTCCCCCTTGTAAATGATACTGTATATTATCTTTACTTCTACTGGATAATTTTAAGTATGAAGATTTCATTGAATTGTAAATGAAAAAAAAATAAAATAAAAAATCTGCAAAAGAACAAAGTTAATAAACTTCATTAAAAATGTTTGTACTTCTGATGTTTCAATGTATTAAAAGTTCCATTTTTACTTTTTTCTCCATAGTACCAAAGCAAAAACTTATACACTGTGTTCTATTTCTGTAAGCTTGTGTATTTGTGTATGCATCATTTATTTAATATTTCCAAACTATTACTTTTTCTGTCATTTCTTTGTTTTTCTACAAGTTTTAACACATCTATTGTTTATCTAAGACTTCAGTCTCTCATCAGTATAAATTTATTCCATATGTTCTCTTTGCTTTGTACCAAATGATAATCAAAGTGTGAAGTTTGTGTGTAACTAAGCAAACCACTACTTATTTCTATTTTAAAATCTCCACCTTTTCTCCATTGTTTTCTCTCTTCATCTTCTTGTATCTACCTAATCAGTGCTCACCTAGGTATTATAATGGAATATGGCATACGCAAGTAAATTTATTCTTGAGGGGAAAGAACAACACCACCAAAAAATTAAAAAAGAAAAATCGGATGACTGCTTAGCAAATTATGTCTGCTTTGTTTATTTTATGTCTTTTTGTTCACTGATGGATGTTCATCATACTTATGTATTTACTTAATGTTGTGTCCTCATGTTATTAATAAAGTTTTTTTAAGTTCAGATTCCAGTTTAGTGTTATTGCATTGATATTTGCCTGTCAGGCCTGTTTATCTAAGCACAAAGTATATCCAGATCTTTTACTAAGGGATCTCTTATATATCTATACACCTTTTTTAGTGTGTTTAAATCTACCTCTTTTATTCTCTCACAATATCTTTATCATTCTGTTGTTATCATTTACTAAGCCTAGTTTAATTTAGCACAAGGCCAAAAGTAGGGGGTACCCAATAAGAATTGGACCCAGTAGTAAATAATCCGTGTGATTAATTAATTATTTGTATTAGATATGGATACTTGATACCATATAATTGTGTAAACAAATGATTATGATATTCAAAGAAAATGTCATTAAAAATTGATTGCAATGGAATGTTGAAAGTATAGAAATGATTCTATTGTGTTAGAATAGCATTTATTCTAAGGCTAACAGCAACAAATAAACGAATTAATACTTTGTTTAATTCTAACAATTTATTAATCAACATGTGAAACAATTAATAACAATATACAGTCCTCCCTGTGTATAAAGTTGAGTTTAAGGGACTTATTGGCATGCTGAAGAAGATATCTGGTATCTTAGAGTTGTCTTTCTGAGTGCTTTTAACGTCCCTGCTTCACGGAATGTCTGGTGGAATCTGTCTGACTGGATTTTGGATTTTTACGCCAAGACTTTTGGGCTTATCACGGGATTAGTATATCCAGTCACAGAAAGCCTCTCCCTCACTCACTCAATAAAAAGGAATTACCATTTTACTAACCCAACAATTCTAATCAAATTTACAAATAAATTTTTTTCATGAAATAACCCATAAAGTGTTGATATGCCTTAAACCAAATCAAACCAGTCAATGGAAAATTAAGAATTTTTTTTTACTATGAATCAATTAAACTAATTGAAATTGCCTACTACTTAGTTAAGGGTTATGATGATATAACAATGAGATGTGGTAAATGAATTAGAAGAATGATTACAGAGTGAGAGATGAGGGAAAATAGGAATATGGATGGTTAGAGGGATGCCATCTAAAAACCAATAAGATATTTATTGACTGAAGGTTGTATGGTTTTGGAAAACACTCTTGAGGGAATTTGTTCAATGTTAAATTTTTTTTTTTTTTTTTTTTTTTTTTTTTTTTTGGCAGAACCAATTTGTGTGAAATTTACAATGAGAATGTGAAATCAATCAAGAAAGTATAGATGTGATTCGTAAAACTTGGTGACCAAGTTTTATGCCCGCAATATAAAGGCTGATACTGCCAAAAATAAAGCTGCTCAAAACAACCTAAAATCTGACAAATATGAATATAGATTTTTCGGCCTTACCCTTAACTCCTCTCTAATTACATAAATGCCTCATAATTTTTACACCTGCATTGGTTTAATTGTGGTTACATTTTCAAAAGGTTTTCCAGAATTGAATTCTGCAGGGAAATTCTAATGAATTAATATCTTTTGACAAATTTTTTAACCTTTACTCAGCAATTTTAAAATAGATTTGTAATTTCATAATAAAACATTTTTAAAAGACAATGCAAAAAAATACCCCAAAATATTTCAAAAACTTGATTTTCTTTTAAGAAGACACAAATGGCTTAATCTAAGTTTATATATCCTAGGTGTGATCAAACTACATTTTGTGGTGAGGCTCCAATCCTGGATTTCTAGGGAGTGTTGCCATTACACTTTGCTTCATTTTGATCTAGAGTGGTAATACCTGTTAGCCATCTATTTGTCAAAAAATCTTTAAAAAAAAATTATTCATATTTGATAGACTGTATGCAAAAAGAATCTCTTAAATATCTACACACACACACACACACACACACACACACACACACACACACACAAAATATATATATATATATATATATATATATATATATATATATATATATATGTACAATGAATACAATTCCCTAACCTTTATGTATGAAATAACTCTAGACTGGTTGACATGCTATTAATATCAAACAAATGTTTATGCAAATATTAAATCTATTAAAAGGCTTGAAGTTTGTTGTTATGTTAAAAGCAATTTAACTGTGTTTGAAAATAAAACTGCAACTTTCTTATAACCTTAAAAATCCACAGACTAATTTCTTTATAAATTTTATAACAAAATGACTAACATTTTTGCTGATTCATGCACAATACATTTAATATTTTAATAGAATGAAAGCTGAAATCAGAAAGAAATTAAATGAACCTTGAAATCCTGAAAGAGATGAACGTAAAGGGAATAACTTTATTTTCTATGAATGAGTTATAGAATCCTAGTATATATTGGGATTTTATTTTGCCAGGAATTTTCAATAGAAACTTTTTGTAAAAAAGGATTTAAAATATATGGTAATCAGGGAAAATTGATTATTAAGCGCTAAAATTAAAAATTTTTGATTTATGTATATTCTTCAAATGTCAGCAAAACTTGTTTTAAAAAGTACATATTTGAACATAATTAGAGTTTGAAAAAAAAGTGATAAATAAATGTATTTGAAGCAAACCAGAATTTTAATTTAAAAGAGGCTCAGATGTTACTTTATAAGCAAAATAAGAACTTACTTAAAGCATGCTGTAATTTCTTTGACTGAATCAAAAAACAACTCAAATTTTATGGCATAATACCTCTTCTGCCAAGATTAATGTTAAAATAAAACAATATTCTATTTAATTTGACTTTGGTTTAAATGGTTGGAATAAGAAGAACTTACCCCTAACATTCACTTCTTTTAATATAGTAAGTTTGTTGTTGGTGACCGTAGTCAAGGGCGACCTTTTCAATAGCTACTACATCGAGGTGTAGAGGAGGATGCTACTCCTTTCCCTGGATTTCTCCACTTCACCCTTGATATGTACCTTATATAGCTGAGTGTTAAGCAAGGAGGTATCAAGTACCATTTTTCAAGTCTTTGGTATGATGCAACCTGGGATTGAACCCTGGTCTCCCAGAATTATGATTTATTACTAACAATATTTTACTTTATTTTATCGCACTTAACAGTAATATTTTCAAATCCTTTAATTCATAGATTAAATAATGGTCATAAATATAATTTCTAATATTTTTCATTTTCCCTATTTGAAATTTTATCTTTATTGATATTCTTAATTATGTCATCATAACAGCCTTATAGACAGTGTAACATTTCCCAATCTTTTTTTTTTTTCCAATCACTATCTGATGAAAATACAGAACAGGACATTATAATGAATATATTTATTTACTCAACTCCTCTGTCATGAGCTGAATGCGACACAAGATGAAATTTTAAGCAGAGTACTGTTGATTTGAATTCAAAGTTTTCCTTCTCCTAGACTGGTTGCATTACTAAGTTTAAAGAACCAGGTCTGAACTACTATTTACTCATAGCAGGAAGTAGAAGAGATAGATTCATGTCTTTCTTGAGTGCATTAATGTGAAATGAAGTACATGGAGCTTCATCCAGGATTTAAATTCGGGTCATCGATTCCATTTCTTATGATGATAATTGTTATGCTGTGTCATAATAAATATATAAACACTTCACCTAAAAGGTTTTCCCATCTTATTCTATTACAGATCTCAATATATGAGATGTTTGTACATGAAAAAATACAGTAGCTAAATAGTATTAAAAATATGATTATGCATGCATCTATTCATGAGTATATGTGTTTATTTTAATAAACAATACATTTTATGTATAACTTTCTTAAGTTGACTTGTGCACATATACACATGCTTTTGTGTATCAACATTTATATGTTACTATCTATCTGTGTACCGAGTTGCTGTTGGCCTGGCAAAGTAGCAGCTGTCAAGGTTTGCCAACTGCCAGATTGAAACTGTTGGTTTGATATTTGCACTGAAGTACATTGCACCATGTTGCTCCAAACTGCTACCATCATTTTTGCTTGATGCAAGGAAATTGAGGATATGTACACAAGGTACTCACAGCAAGTTCTTCAGATGTCCTTCAATCAAGATGCTACTGCCACTACTACTACCACCACAATCTCTATTTTTGAATCTCTTTCTTTCTCATGTTCATTGTTTTTTCTCCTCTTGCTATTTATTTTGTTCTTATGATAAGTTGAAATGGAAAATAATAAGAATGTACTAATGATAATTGCCATGGTTACCATAGCCCTCACCCCTGTTGCTTTCTCTTCTTTTTGGTATGGCTGACCAGTGCCAATCTCACAACTCAGCTGTCTTCAAAATGTATTTCACTTTTACTCTCTTTGTTTTTCTTATCGTCAATATAAACCATTTAAACTAACAATCTAAAGAACTCTTTTCTTATTAGCAGCATCATCATCATTCATTCTTCAGTTTCTCATTATTGCCTCTTATAATGTCCATAGTACAGTCACCATTATAATTATCCATTATACCACATCCTATTACTTTCACTATATCTCTTCTTCATCACCATCATCATAACTGATAAACTGTAATTGTGAATATTTCCATAAAATTCTGTTCTCTTTATTCATGATCAGTAAATACTCTGGATGCTATCACTACAATTCTTGTGTCCTGGGCATGACATTAAACTTTATCTGGTGGTGAAAGTAACGTTCTGGTTCATGTTCCATCCCTTTCTCAATTTGTTTTATAAAACACAATGTTTTTCTTATGTTTAAGTAGTGGACTGCACACAGAAATACAGTACAATAGTTTTTTTGTTAGCTTGTGGAAGCCACATATCAAAGTGACTACTATAACCAAATTGATGCAAATGATTTTCAGCGTTTGATTTTGGATATCTCATGTTGTATGATGTTGGTTATTCTCAAGTAATGTATTGATTTTGTTGCTATCACTCTCAGCTGGTCAACCTGAACATGATTCAACAGGAAATTTCTGGCATAAAACTCTTCAAACCACATGGCATGTTTAATTATCTTTATCACTGATTTTGTAACCTAATTTAGTCACGTGGCTACTACTCATATAGCTTGTCTTTGGCAGGAATAGTCTAGTAGAGCACATTCCTTTCCCTGTCTACCATTAGTTTGAATTCAGAGTTTTTATTCTCTGTGACCAGTTACCATACCATCATTAAAGCTCCTAGCTTGCCCTACAATTTACCCATAGCTGGAGTGAGGTTTGTTGGATTCATACCTTTCTAAAGGGTAATAAGTCTCATTTAGGATTTGAACTTGAGCTGCCAAATCCACTTCAGACGATGATAATCATTATGCCATGAGTGCCTCCACTTGTATGATTATACCTTTTCCTTAAACTGCACAAATATTTTTTTGTATTTGATTACATTTTAGCCTTCTTGAAATTAAAAAAAAGAAAAATATGATGAAAATTTTGCTCATGTTTTATATTTAATGTTGGAATTAGTAAGCAAAAAATGTTTTGACAAGCGTTAGAAAAAATAAATGCACATTGTCATGATTTAAAACAATAACTGAATGCTTTTTATGCCTTCTCATGACAAAACCAAAATTCAGCTTTATATGTATTACCCCTGGTATGAATTTTCAGTTTAAGAAAAAAAAGTTGCACTGAGCCAGGTCAAGTGTGTATGGAGGCTGCTGAATTTATACTGTTCTGTGTATCATGAAAGAATTGTTCAATAAGTATCAAGACTAGTTTCATAATTTTTTCAAATTGGTATTAACTCATCTAGATAAATCTTAGACAACCATCTAGACATCTAGACATTATTGTATGCAAATTTCTCAACTGTGCACACAACTTTATTTAAATTCTAAATTTAAAAAATTTTAAGTTTTATTCTCAACACTTTTTGATCGTACACATATGCACACATACTTATATGATTTTAGATGTTGCAAAATCATTGTAAGTTTTCCATAGCAGTTAATTTTTGTACTTGTTAGCTACTTGGTTGTCTATTTCTAGAGTCTGTCTTCCTGTGCATTATTCAAATATCGCCTATTTAATCCAGTATCATTGCTACCAACTGATTTAGAATATAAGCACCTTTGTCTTCCTTTCTTTTATTTATACTCTTTAATTTTTACCATCATTATCATTTTCAACTTTCTCCTTTTCATTCATCACCTTCATTCCTTCCTTTGATATTCACTCATTTTTATTCTCATGTCTTTTTTCATTTTCACCCTCTTATTTATTTCTTATCTATCCTTTCCATTTTTCTTTCCATCAATGAATCTGTGCTTTTATTATTATCATATTCCTTTATTTTTAACTTTTTGATTTCTTTTTTTTTTTTTAAATTTTTGTTAATTTTTTGTTTGTTAAAGTTACTCTCACTAACCTTCTTAATATACAATGTCACTCTCTTTCTTACTTTCTTTATTCCCTTTCACTCTTGTGATTTTCTCTTTCTTTCTCATAAGTATTGGTTGTGCTTTCTTAATAAACCATAATAGTACTTATGCCATATCTGATTATTTCTTTTCCATGGCTTCTGCAAGAAGCAGCCATTTTTCAAGAAGGCTCACGATTCAAGTCTGGGTTCCTACTTGATAGTCATGTTGAGAGGTAGTCTCATTAAAATCTTACAAATAGAAAGGATGAAAAACATTTGAAAAAAATGTTGCCCCCACCCCCAAAAAAACAAACAAAAAAAACAATGGGAGAAAATGAAATGAAGAACTGCAACCAATTTTCTTTTTCAAATTAGTTGTTTTGCCATAGATATAGAGATACTTAATTTCTCCCCCATAACTTTTTTCTTTTATTATTGCTACTTTCTCTTTTTCCCTCTATTTCTTTCTTTGTCATGTTGCATTGAATGTAGAAGAAAAAAAAAACAACAAACATACTGCTCCTCCTGGTATACCTACAGACTTGACCTCATTATGTTAGTGCACTGACATATTTTCTAAAAAAATATTGATTTTTACTAATAATTCTATATAAGACCTCACTATGATTTTGATTTCTTTTTTACTTAAGGTTTGTCATTAATATTACCTTTCTTTATTTCTAATTTAAAGATAAAATCAAAACAGAATGTGTTGCCTATAACCTATTACAAATTCCCTAGATATTGATGGAATACATAGATACAGGTTACAATTTGCACCTTATGTTATGTTTAACATTCATTAACAATAAGAATCAATGTCACTTTTATGGTTCTTGTCAATTTATTAATTTTTTTGAGTGGTTATCTGATATTCCAGACTTCCAATGTTTCTTTCTTTGAAAGATTATATAATAGCAGTATGTGTTCAAAACAGAACCTTCACTTGCATATGAAGGTTGGCTGAAAAGTTCATAGGCTCACCAAGTTACTACTTAAAAATGTGACCAAATGAGGTATATTTTTCCACATAGTTCCCTTTGCAGTTCGCACATTTCTTCCTTCATTGTTGCAGTGGTTGGATTCCATTTGTCAAAAAAGTTATCAGCTGCAGATATGACATCATATGAACTTTTCAGCCCTTCTTCGTATTTGTATTTAGAATTTATTAAGAATAAAGAAGATTGTTATGTTAATGATAAATCCTTATTTATTTGATCATGAGATTGTTTGCTTGGTTATATTTTATGGCATATAAACCCTTGTGGGTTATTTAATGCCAAATCCTGTTTATACACACACATATATATATATATATATATATATATATATATATATATATATATATATATATAAGAGAATAGTTTGTAGGTAACATTATTTTTTTAAATGAGCCAGAGCTCATTTGTTTGCACACAGTTAAATGGTTCCAACAATCATTTGTTTGTACATATTTAAATGGTTTCAAGTATAGTAGTAAAAGATATTTCTATTTGACCCCTAGATAGGACCCTAACTGATACTACCACTCTGGGTTTGAGTGGACCTGAGAGTAATGGCAATGAAGGGGTGCTCCACATTCTCCTAAGCTCCAGGACTGGAGTCTCACCATCAGATTATTTCGTGTCATATCCAGGACACTTGTAGGGGAGTGGGATCTTACTCCTCTGCAGATATGCAGTCAGCTTATTCTACTGCCCTAGTTGACTGGGCTTTGATCATAAGAGAATCATTGTTAAATGCATGTAATGAGTATAGGTGTGATAAAAATATCTTCAGATTGAAGCTGAGTCAATGCCAATTTAAAAAAAATGAAGCCAGGTTTTTGAATACTTTTTAAATGAAACATAGGATTTGCAAGCACAGCACAATATTTATCTAACTGAGCTCCATGTGATTTTTTCTTGTTTCTCGAAATTAAAATTCATCTCAAAGATAAGATTTAAGGTTGTAGTGGACATTAAGAGAAATACAAAAGCACAGCTTCACAACATATTCAAGGAGGAGTTTTATAATAGTGAGATCTTTATTTGAGCTATGCACTAAGAATGTTGAAGAAATAGGCAATTTTCCTTTCAATTATCAACTGAATGGTAATTTTTGGGTGAGTGCCTTTGTGCTGAATGTAATTTTTTAATCATTCAAATTTTCCATATAGTGGAGATGATGATGAAATGTTAATTAGAATCCTTCACTCCTTCCTAAATAGAAGTGACAATATCATTATGGAGTATTGTTAGAATGGGAATCCAGTATGTAATAAATTTCCATATTTTAAGTGAGTGCATATTAATTCTTTATTCAGCCTGATCATCAGAGCTTAGATCAAGAAAGAGTATAGGGATTAGCCTTATATTTGTAGTGTTCCAATAGGTTTTCAGAAATCTGGTTTTTGATGATTAGCAAACAATCATATATACATATTGATCCATATGTTATCCATATATGGATTACTCTCTCTCTTCATGTGGATGATTCTTATTTATTTTTTGCTGTTATTCCTCTTCAGTATTTAGTGTACTTCATTTTTTTTCTTGCTATACCTTTCCCTTTTAGACTAACTGCTAAAAGCCAAATTGGAGTGGGAGAGTAGGAAGGGAAAAATTAGCTTGAAAGAAATTAACAACTGGGCAAATTGAATAAATGAATGAATTGAAGAAAATGAAATGAATGAATGATGAATGAAAGAAAGATTAGACTGGTTGAATGACTGATGGATCACTTGTGACAACAGAAAGAAAGAAAAAAGATTTAAACCTTTACACCACCACCATCACCAGCACCCTCTTTTGCCTTTTTTGGTGCCTTATTCATTTGAGTAGGTCCAATTCTTCTTCTTCTTCTTAATTCTGTGATTGTGAAAGACAAAGATATTTTTTTCTTTACTGGCAGATGTTGCCCTGAACCCTTGGTTCATTAGACAATTGTTATTGTGTTAAAAACTTTCATTGTGTTCTTGGATAACCACTTAAGTGACATGATAGAAATAAGGTCTTCAAATCTGACATATCAAAATTAATGACAGTTATAATTGTAGTCCTTTATCTTGTGTCTATGTATTTGCCCCTTTCCTAGTACATCTGGAGAAAGATGTCTAACAAAATGGATGATGAGTGAGATTTTCCTTTAGGAGCAAGAAAAATCAAAATTATTATAATAATAATGATGATGATGATGATGATCTCTTTTTGTACTCTTATCTTTTAATAAATGTTTCATTCCAATGTCCACTGAGATTTTTACCTTCTAATGGAAATTTTTCTTGTCAGTTTCTTCTTTTGCAGGTGTTAGTCTTTCTTTTCATGAATAATTCATTCACTTGCTGATATTAATGTCTCTGGTAAATCCTGGAAAAATTCTTTAAAAATGAATGGAATTTGACTTAGGAAAGAACATATATGAGGGTTGGCTGAAAAGTTCATAGGCTCACCAATATACTCATGGAATATGACCAAATGGGGTATCTTTTTCAACATAGTCTTCCTTGTGGTCCATACTATGAGTGTTGTAGTGCTCGGATCCCATTGGTAAAAAAAGTCATCAGCAGAACTTTTCAGCCCATCCTTATACTTGTGTTTAGAATATTTGAATACATTTTTATCTGTTTGATTTTGTTTCAGGCTACAAATCTGCTGTAATTTGGATTGTTTAAATCCTGTTGTTTCTACATATGTTGAAAAATATGTCTATCATTTATCATTATCATTATTATCAATTTTGGTTAGTGTTTCCCTTTATTTTAATTTCATTTGCTTTTTATCAGAACTCACTTGGGTCATTGTCTCTATGAAAATTAGGAACAGTGCATATGGGAAACAACAGTAGAAGATAAGCACCTGGTGAGATTTGAACTCACATGTTCTTATGTTTCATGGAAACTTGCTTTTCCATAGCTTTACTATCTAAGTTATAAGAGCCAATGATATTGCAGAAACCCGAGCAGCCCTGTTGACTGGGGCTGTAGAATATGCCAATGGTATATCTGCAGAGGGGTAAGATCCCCACTTCCCAACTAGTGTCCTGAATAGGATATTAAACAATCTAAAAGTGAGGCTCCAGTTCTGGAGTTTTGAGGAATGTGGAGTAGCCTTTCATTGTCATTACTCCCAGGTCCACTCTGACCCAGAGTAGTTGTACATGTTTGGGTCCTATCTATGGATTGAATAGAAATATCTGATCACTTTCTATATTTGAAACCATTTCACTGTGAGCAAACAAATGAATAATATATTGAATTATTAGTATTACATAGCAATACTTGAAACCATTTAACTGTGAGCAAACAAATGAGCTCTGGCTTGTTTAAAAATTGTCACCTACAAATCATGTATATTTAATATATATGTATAAACAGGATTTGTCTTTAAGTAACCTACAAGGGTTGATATGTTGTAAAATACAACCAACCAAAAATGTCAAGTAACCTTCATGAAACCATCTAATACTCTTATCTTCAGTTTCTCAGTGCCATGTTTGTTTTTGTTCTTACACACAAATTGTTTTAATAGCATATTTTTATTACAGTTTTATCTGATTTTTCCATGAAGATCATTATTATCAATTTTGATTATTATTTTACTTCTTGTTTTTAAACTTGAGTTTTTTTTTTCATTGTAACTGATTTGGGTCCAGAGTTCTGCAATAAATTAGAAACAGGAGTATTGATTGGCTTTATAGGCATTGTTTGGATTGCTACAACATTTTTGGCTCTTGTTGCTTAGACGCTAAAGTAGAAGGTTTGAAGAACCAGGGATCTTGTATGCAACTAGACATGAGTTTGTGTCTAACTGGGAGCCTTTCAATTACTGTTGTTTTTGATATATGGTGTTGTTTTCTGTTGAAATGACAACCCAGGTGAATTGTAAATAAAAAGATAATCGAAATTAAGATGAAAAATACTAGTCAAAATTAATGTTAATGATTTACCATGTTCATCTAGAAATTAGATAAAAATATTCCTTCTTTAGGTTTGAATGTTTGTTTCCCTATATGTAAAGGAAACAAAAGTTAACTTGACTGCAGGCTTTTGTCAGTATTATCTATGTTAAAATATCTTTGTAAATCAGGTTTTCATTTTGGGTGCTGGGTATGAAACTAAATTGCATCATCAACGTAGAAAGTACACAGATGTCTGTCTAGTTTCAAGGTTTGTTAAAGGTGATAAATGATAGTTTTGTTCCTGCTAAAACCATCTATCTGTCAATGTACCGTACACATTCATATTCATTGCAAGGCAGAGAATGATTATTGTCGTATTACTTGCATGTGCTCAAGATTTTTCTACATGTGCATCTGTGTACTTCATTTGTGGTTGTATTCTTTCAAATTCGCATGCAGGTTCGATCTCTGTGTGTATCTGTTATGTGTTATGGGGTCATCACTGATGATTACACTAAGCACGTCTATTTTCCTGCCTCATACCACTGAAAAAAAGATGCTTATTGTATTTCTTTATTCATTAAAAGAAAAAAAAAGGTTGTTTGTGAAATCTAAAGAAGTCATAACTCTTGCAATCATGTAATTGTAAACATGGAAAACATATCCTGTAGTTTTGTAACCTGGAAACCTTGATCCCTGTAACCTGCCTTCTCCACCCCCTACTCTCTCTCTCTACCTTACCCTACACACCATCTGCAAACGTTAACTTCTTGCTCTCTTTCCTTTGGATTTTTTTAATATTATTTTTTACTTCTACTTCTTCCTTATTCTTTTTTTTTTTTTTTAATTTTTAAATTTTTTTACTCTCCACTTCCACCACCCTTACTCCCTTTCTTTATTCTGTAACAAGAGCTGGATGAGATTTGGGCTGGAGGGGGGTGATATAAAGTGGGGGGAGAAAAATTGTTTTAAATCTTTCTCATTAAGACTTTTGTAAATGGATGTTGTAGTGGCTCTTTATCCATTCAGTGTGTGTTTACATATGTGTAGCTATATAGCTGAAATTTTATTAAAGGGTGTTCTCACTCTTTGAGATATGTGTTAGAGAAAAAGAAGTTATATGTATACAGTTAAATTCTTTTCCTGTATATCTGTAGAAGTACAAGGCACCTTGTGTGGTGTAATGGTTAGCAAGCTAGATTAGCAAGCCATTGTTATTTGAATTTTCACTGGGCAACCACTACTTTTGGTCTTGTGTCACATCTAAGCTAAGCTTTGTAAATTACTATTTGTAGAAGTGCATATTATATCTGATGAAATAGTCAAAGTGCATATGATGTGTAACTGTTAGTATAACTGGTCTTTTTCATTGTGTGAGTGAGAGAATGGCTTGCTTGTCTTGAAATAAAATGGTTTCAATCTCAAATTTGTGTGTTTCATAATATACTTTTTTGTGTAATAGAGATATGAAAAACATTCAGTGGTCTTTATTTCATACATAAATATTTCTGTGTCGGTTCCTGAGCTTATATTCTTTTTTTAATTCTCTCTCTCTCTCTCTCAGTTTGAAAATTAATTTTTCCTGGAAATGTATATACATGATATGAATATTTTCTTGTGAATTGGTGCATAGCCTATAAATACACCTTTACCAATTATTCAAATAAAAAGTCTTTTTTTCTAAACCAGGATTTTATTATTTCTAGCTGAACAATATACAGCCAAAACAGATATTATTAGGCATTATTTATTGCCAAATTCTATGGCATTGGAACTCTGTCACCAAAAATAGGAATATGTGAAAATTCAAAATTAAGTACACCTCTCATTTAGATTTATGCAATTTTATTCTTGGTTAGGTTTCAGAGTTTTAAGTTTGATAATAGTACCTAATAATATCCGTTTTGATTGTGTAATATTTTACTGAAAATAGTAAAATCCTGAGATATTTGGTTTAGAAAAAAATTAACTTTTTATTAAAAAAAGGGTTGAATTATATTTATTTATGGGTGCCTTGGTTCAATCCCAGGTCGAGTCATACCAAAGACTTTAAAAATGGAACTTGATACCACCTTGCTTAACACTCAGCATTATAAGGTACGGTTCAAGGGTAAAGTGGAGCAATCCAGGGAATGGAGTAGCGCCCTCCCCTACACTTTGGTGTAGTAGCTATCGAAAAGGGAGCCTTCGGGTCACCCTCGACTATGGTCGCTAACTAACTAACTATGGGTGATACTCTATAGATATTTTTTGTGATCTGCCTCATGGCTAAAACGATTACTTATTCCCCCATTACTGCCATAAGTTGATCTTCAAACCAAAATAAAAGCTATGATTTTGAATGTTGATTTTCTATTTAAGTGACAGGTTTTCACATCTAAAAGATTGGTGTTTTGTAACACAATCTTTCTCCTCACATTTGGTCTTGTGCCATGAATATCAAGTGTATATTCATAAAAGTATTCCCATGTCTTTTTTCTCTCTTATTCTTTCTTGAGCCTGAAAATATATCTCTTTTCCAGTTTCTGTCTCAAGTTTTGCCCCTTGACAGCAAAGGATTAGGTGTGTTCAATGTTGGTAGTCTGGACAGAGAACTGAGTTTTTAACTTTGGTTTTGGTTGTAACCCAGTACTTTTGGGTAGTATCATGGCATAACCTCTAACAGTGCTACATCATTGTTAACCTTGAGAAGTGTGGAGTAAACTTTTCAAAATGTTAACCACCCAAATCATTCTCAGTACTGGCAGTCTGGGTGAGGTATTGAGAATTTCATATCTTGGTGATTGATATCTTTACACTTAGTCACATACAGATGTATTGAAAATGTCTCAAACTTATTTATGGTTGTATAAAAGATATTTGCACTTATTAGGCTTATGAATATATATCAAACACTGGTTGAAACGTTCAAGTTATTTTATCTAACATCAACTGATATCAGATATGTGAGATTCAAGTATTACTTTGAAAACTTGCTTCGACTGACAAGGACAGGCTTGTTTATCGTCAGTTACAATGAAATTACTATGACTAATCTAAGGAGGCAGGGTTAACGTAACTATTATCATCATAGGAAATAAAATTGGTGACTTAAGTTCAAATTCTGGTTTAGGCTGTTTCACTTTGCACTAATCCCTTTTAAGTAATCATTTAAGAATAAAGTTGTGTGACAACCACCTGGATGATGTTTTGCTCCTGTCAAGTTATTGCACAATTAGCAGAAACAAATGTCTCATTAAATCATTTACTATTTTTAACTTTATTTTGTTTGTAGTAAGGAATTTTGTTTTTATTTTTTTATTGTGATAGTAATTGTTTTTCTATTATTCCTGCAGCAAAATAAGGAATTTTTTTTTGTTGAATGTGTTTGGAAATTACAAACACATTTTTTTTTGTTATTACTGCAGTAAAATAAAGGACCTTGTTAAAATAAAATTATATTAAATTCCTTGTTTTGCTTTAAACCTTCAGAAATTTTATTTACATATTTGATAACCTGGCCCTCTTCCATGACACTGTATAATTGTTTTGCCTTCTCTTTACTAAAGGTTGCCAACCTTTGCTATAGGAAAATAGTAGGACAGATTAGGTTCTTTAGCCATGTTAAAGCAACCACCCTACGAGAAGAAAAAGTTCAAACTAGCTTTACTCTGCTTAAAAATAGACTTATTCTGTCTCTGGCTGAGGTTTTGAGTAAATAATTTGACTAATCTCTCTTTATACAAACACACACATGCACACATCCCTGATTAAAATTGTTGTGTGTGTGTTAAAGATATTTAAAGTGGAAGAAAGTGAGGAGCAAGTGATCCTCCACCTCATCTTAGAGCTACTCTGAGCATTTTAGCTTGAAATTGATCAGGAAGATTTAATTTGGCAAGAAAGTAAATAGAATTGTCATCTGCAAAAGTCCCAGTCCCTCCAATTGTGAGGATGTGTGTGGGGAGAGTAGGGCCATAACTTTATTGTAAAAAATTTATAAGACAGGACACACTTGTACAAAAAGCAAAAAAATGAATTTTTGTTTAAAAAAATGTTGTTTAGTTTATCATTTTTATATCAGCCAATGCCCAGTTCTTCTGTTTGTAATACATGTATATATGCTGATGTACCAAAACATTATGTCTCGTGACATATGCCAAGAATGACAACTGATGTCTTGTAATAACTTTGCATGTCAGTGTAGGAGATATATATATATATATATATATATATATATACAAGGGATGGCTGAAAAGTTAGTAAGCTGACCAAAATACTCTCCTGGAATGTGACCTAATAAGGTTTATTTTTCAACATAGTCCCTTTGCAGTCCATACATTATTTTCATTCAGTGTTGCAGTACTTGGATTTCATTTGTTAAAAAAATGTCATCCACTGATATGACATCATCATATGAACTTTTCAGTCCACCTTTGTATGTAAGTAAAATGTAGGTAATCTGGCCTTGATTATATTGATGTATTTTTAAATGTTTTCATCTTATCTATGTCCATGGACTATTATTACATACTGAAACAATGAAAATTTTCTTCGGTCACACTGAGTAGTTATGTAAGTAAACTATCCTAAAATTCTTAATATTCTCTCTCTATATATATATATATATCTATCTATATATATATATATATACACACACACACACACGTGCTCTTCAATCTTCTATGTTTGATTTCAGATGATTTTATTTTTTAATTGTTAATTATAGCCATTCAGAATTAATCACTTGGAAGCAGCTTATGAATTTTTTTTCCTTAGTCTTTTTTTACTCATGGCATAATGGTTATCGTAATAGGAAGTGGATTTGGCATCCTGAATTCAAATCTTGAATGAAGTTGTTTGCATTTCTCATAGTTCTAATACTCTTGGGAAGGTATGATGAATCTAAATATCCTCCTTCCAGCTATAATAGAGCAGACTGAACTCTTTAACCCTTGTATGTTTAATGAAATGAGTCTCTACCCACTGATCTAACACCAGTCCACAGTAGACAAATTCTTGCCCAATACCAAATATTCTTTTCTAATCCACTGTTTTTTGTATATGTGCATGCTTGACCAATTCATTATGTGATGTGTCAAAACAACCCCCTTCCTCAAACTTTCCTTCAGCATCTTATTATGTCAATCACAGCTAAGTTTATGTAGTTGCTGCTAAAACTATTTGGAACTAAATGAGTCTTTCTCCACTAGTCCAGCATAAAAAATCTGGAACACTGGTGAACAGTAGAAAAATTCTCATCCAACGCCAAACATTCTTTTCTCATTCACTGTTTTGTGTGTGTGTGCAAGCTGGACCAACTCAATATGTGAAATATCAAAAAATCTCCCTACTTTCCTAAACTTCCCCCCAGCCTTTTACTATGTCAAACCATAGCTGACTGCCCAACCAGATCATTTTAGCTTTTTGTGATTTTAGTTTTCATAAAAGAATACACCACTTTGAAGTAAGAAAACTGTTATTTTCCTTTACATTAGACACTACACACTGTTATTCATTTACACCTCCAAGGCAACTTTTTGCTACATTTTCCCCTGATCTCCTGATTACAAAAGTACAGTTGAGTGCAGGTTTCTTTTGCTGAGTACTACTTTGAAGAGGAACAACGTGAGTTTCTTTCTTAGATGAATTATCACCAAGTGACTCATCAGGTGGCACTGCTTTAGTATTTTGGCAATTGTCTTGTGAGTTTGTTCTGTCTTCAGATGATCCATCATTGGAAGAGTCATCAGGTTCTCTGAGTGAGGTTGAGAAGTCTACTAACTGCTCATTCTCCTTCTGAATCACTTTCATATACAGATAATGAGTTTGATCCCATGAAGATTTGTAGGTTCTTTACATGACTAGAATTCTATCAACTGGTACTGATTGTGGACTATTAGCCTGGGTCATGTGGCCCATCCTAAATTTGGTTGTACACTCCTCTTGTATGGAATTTTAATCCAGACGATTTTCCCACTCTATATGCTCCTCAAATATTATGTGGTTCAGTAGGTAGTGTGGCATTGATGCCATGTACCTAGATATGGTACTTCTGAGGTGGATTGGCCGGTACTGTGGAAAGTGAAAAGTTGTTTTTAGCTATGACATTATACCAATAGACCACCTCTGGTTTAGAGCACTGCTTTCTGGTCACAATGGTTCTGATGCTCCTATGATTCCTTTCTATTATTCCATTTCCAATGGGTGCATAGGCACATTAAAACTGCAAGTGCTCTCCGCAGTTACTCAAAAACTTCTTAAAGTGCTTACATGTGATCATTGTTGATCAGTATTGTGATTAGTGGATCCTGCTCATAAAAAATTGACTCCAACTGGCAAACTAGCCAGCATAGTGGTTGCCATACTATGAACTGAGAGTGACCACTCTCAATGAACATTCGAAAATGTCTAGTGCTTTAGTGAGTGATATCCATTATTAACCTACTCCAGTTGTTTCTCACTTCCAGCTTTCCTTTTTGTCAATTCACTGGTACCAGGTCAATGTATTGGCAAGTATCACATTCCTGTATTCACTGACTTAATGACTTCTGTTGATACTGAAGGGTCTACAACTTGACAAAGAACACCTGGGTGCCGATTTTATTGGTGAATATCAATCACCTGACTTGTTCAACTTGGTCTTCATAGTAGTACACACCAATTGCACAGTCTCTGTTCCTTCTCTGTGTAGTTTTAACCACCTCACTGGCACCCTGGTAATGTGGTCTGCTTGATTCAGATTGGACTTGACCAATGTTATGTCCTTTGTATTCATCTATCAACCCTTGAAGTGTTTCCAATTGTTGCCTCACCAGCATTTCACCAGATGCTTTCATGTATGCTTTGCTGGTTTGGATGTTTGAAATCCAGTTGTGAATGCTAATTATTTCATGCACCCAGTCAATAGTATCAACATGATAAATTAGATCTATAAAAAAAGTAAAGTTGGCAACTGTAGTCTAGGGTGACTCAAAGGCTCCTTTTTCAATAGCTACTACACCGAGATGTAGGGGAGGGCACTACTCCATTCCCTGGATTGCTCCACTTTATCCTTGATCCTTACCTTATAATGCTGAGTGTTAAGCAAGGCGGCATCAAGTACCATTTTTTTGAGTCTTTGGTATGACTCAATCTTGGATTGCACCCCAGTCTCCTGGACCATTGGCGAACACTTTACTCGTTAGGCCAATGGTCAATTAGATCTATAAACCTTGTTAAACCATAACCTTTTATAAAGATTGATTGATTTTAATGGCCTGGCAATCGATCTAGGGTTATTTTATGTCTAGATATTAAGGAATCACATTTACTGTACATTCATATTAACATATTTTTGTGTATTTGTTTCTTCCATGGTTTTTTTTTTTTGCACACTCCTATTGAATACAAATAATTTTTAAACAGATTTATTTGATCTATAGATGGGACCCGGACAGGTATTATTCTCTGCTGAGGATATGATTAGCATTTTCTAAGCCCTGCCCACAGGGCGAGTTTTCTTGTTTGTGACTTTCTCAAAGTGAGGTAAGGTAAAAATATTTTGGTATGAAATTGACCAAAATCAAGAAATCTTGAGAGTCAAAGTTTCATGGTAAAATTAATTCTCTGATATTCAAGTGTAAATATGAAGGGGGAATCCTTTAGAAAAATCCTTATGTTTTATTTCTTTTTCTATTTGACCCATAGATGAGCCCCCTAACAGATACTACGACTCTGGGTCAGGGTGAACCTGGTAGTAATTTTTATAAAGAAGAGTAACAAAGTTGAGTAACCAATTAGTAAAAAGCAGTAAACTACAATGGTTATTCTTGCTATAGTAGTGAACTAGATAGGGATTCAAGACAATTGATTGATGGTGATGAAGGCACTGATTGTTCTTGGGTGTTTGACAAGATATTTTGTTGAGATGACATTAATATTGATTACCCTGGGGAAAAAAGTGACTTTCTTTTTCCTACTAAAATTATTAAAAAAATAAGTACTTGGGGAAAAAAAAAAATCCCAATCCCAAGTAGCTGGATGATAATATTATTGGAAGCTGAATTTTCTGTTTCGGATTAGGGCCTTTTCCCCATTATCTTTCAGCAGATTTATTTCTGTTAAAAAAAAATGCATACCTATAACTGAAGCAATCTCTGTGAGTTCAAATCAGGCATCATCCTATCTTATGTTTCTGTATTCCCACTCCCTTACTGTTCCATCAAATCAAAAATCCTCTGTGTGAGTTTATTGGCATTACTCTTCCCTGAATATTGATTCCTTCAATAAAATTAACCCTAAACAAATGACCTTGCCTTCTCATTGGCTGTTGAGTTAGGTCAGGGTGCACAGATGCAGTTGTTCTAATGTTGTTCAAGGTTGCCACTTGCATTCACTAATGCATGTACCCAATGCATCAGCTGTATGATTTGATAAATTATTTGCTAGCCACGCACACATGTGGTTCAAACATGCTGAAACACTCAAAAGTACATGTAACATTATATATATATATATATATATATATCAAAAAACATACATTTATGTTGGTGCATTGACATTAATGCATGCACACAGATTTCTCTGTTTATATATATATATATATATATAAAATTTCATCCACATAAACACATAATATACATACCTACATACTTAACGCATAATCACATGCTATCATAAATGCTGACTAAGTATTTACATGTATTTAAAGTAATGTGTTAGGGAGTCCCCTTGGTGTAATGGCTAAAGTGCTGGACTGTGGCCTGATAGTGAGTTGCAATTCTAGTAGCGCTATTACATTCACTTTTGGAGTAATATCCTTGGGAAAGGTATGCAACCTCTTATCCCAAAAGATATGGGTTAAATAGTATCACCGCTGTTCTTGTACAATGATTGCTTTGGCATTAAATAACCCAGAAAGGTTGATATGTCATTAAAGAAAAGAAACCAAACTAGTTATGTGTTTTGTGGCATTTTTAAAATTTAGATTTTATTAATTGATGAGTATGCACAATCCTGTTTTTTTTCCCCCAAAATCTGATCTAAAAGTATTGCAAATTGACACTGACTTGTCTATACTTTGTCTAGACATGATCACTTTATTATATAAGTTTTTCACCTGTGTACATCTTCATTTGAATTTAAAATTTTAAGATTAAAAAAATTTGTACTTTTTGATCACACCTTGAACTATTTCAAATTAGATGGTGAAAACTACAGCACTGCTCATAAAGAGCCATAGTAATCTATGCTACATTTAGTTTGCATGTACACCTGAAGTTCTTTGTAGACCCTTAAATACCTACGTATATACCTGTCATATAGTAGTATCATGGGGATATTTTGCACTTTGATTACACACACCCACAATTGTTCATCTGTGTAAATTTTTCAATTCATTACTTCTGTATGTTTTGTTAAAAGCTTGTCCTACTTCTCTTATAAAGCTCTTGTGGTGTAACAGTTGTGGTCATTGGAAATAGAATCTTTGATCTCAGTTCAAATCCTACTTGAGGCTGTTTGTATTTCACATAGTACTAATACTCTTAAGAAAAGTATGAATCCAACTATTTTCTTTTCAGCTATGGGTAAATTGTATAGCAGACTGGGCTCTTTAACATTGATATGACAACTGACCTAAGTAAAGGAAAACTGAATACAAACCTGTTGTACTCTGCTTAAAAATTGAGCCTGTATCACATCCTGCTTATGGTGGAGGGGTTGGGTTGGGTTAATATATACTTCTCATGTCCATGTTATAAATTGTTGATTATACTAATTGGATTGTCAGTATTCACCAAAAACTTAAAACTAGTTTACAAATTAGATTGAGTGAAGATTTATGCAGCATCACCTCTTGAGTCGTTTGTCATTGGACCACTTATGTTTATATAACAAGAAGAAGATCAAGAGGACAGTTTGTATTCTTTGTGGCATTGTTTGTAGGTCTGATGTTTCAGTGTACTTATGATTATTATTAGACGATACATTTCCTTTTTAGTAATTAAAGTGCTTACAGCACCTGATATAAAGCATTGCTTAACTAATGATCACATGTATCTACTATAACCACTTTCCTTTTAATTATATAGAATGAGCATTTCAGATAAAAATTCTGCTAATAACTACCAGACCATGGAGTTAATGATTCACAATCCTTAATATATATATATATATATATATATATATATATAACTATTGGGATCATACTCCTCACTGGATGCCTCATTCTTGTGTTAAGCTGTTTTCATTTATTGGGTTTATGATACAGGTATTCTATGTTGAAAAGGAAGTTTTATTTTTCTTTATTTTAGTTTATAGTCCTCTGTGTGTAGGAGAACCTGACTTTGTCTGGGAAAAATTAATATAGTACAAGATATTTTATTAAAGAAAATAAAAGAATTATTCTATTTGATTTTTTTATTGGTATGTCCTGCCTTATTAATTTTCTTAAAAAAAAAAGTCTCAATTCTCTCAAAAGAGGTACTCTTGTTGATGAAAATTTTGTTTACTTTCAGGGTGGATTATACTTTCTAAACTAAAATGTTTCATGTAATCTCTGGGAGTCTGGACCCCTTTTCCATGTCCCTTTTCTTATAGAGACCTGTAAAACACTCCTTGAGATCCACTGAGTTCATATGCAAAAATTTGCCCATTAGCTAACGAATCTGTTGTTTAAAATGAGACCTTTCTAAGTAATTTTACTTTCAAAAGTTCTGAGGGAGATGCTCATGGAGATGCCAGTCTTATCTACTTTCCTAATCTTCTTGGGCAATTTTAAGATTAAATGATCTAAGGACATTTAAGAGCTCCCATGCAAGAAGTCCTATCAAAACAATTCTTGAAGTGAAAGGAATTTAGATGCCAATTTTCATCAAGATTGAACCATTAACTTTAACTACAAATACTCAAGCTAACAGGCATACAAAGAAAATTATATATATTTATATAAACAAGCTTAATTGAATGTGGAAAATATTCAACTTTTCTTGTTTCTTTGCAAAGAAATATATAAAAGGATTAATGGTGTAAGTGTGTATTTACT
The DNA here is from genome assembly GCA_963585895.1 of Sepioteuthis lessoniana. Taxonomy (NCBI): domain Eukaryota; kingdom Metazoa; phylum Mollusca; class Cephalopoda; order Myopsida; family Loliginidae; genus Sepioteuthis; species Sepioteuthis lessoniana. The sequence continues at coordinate 59,581,711 of OY757910.1, read as the reverse complement.
CAACCCTTCCATCAGAAGCTCGGTGTGACACTCAGTTAATTTTTCAGTGAAGTTTAAAGAGGTTTGATTTCAGAGTTTTCATTCACTTAGTTCAGTTGCCATATCAAAGTTCCCAGTTTGCCCTACTATTTACCCATAGCTGGAATCAGAAGAGTTGGATTCATATATTTCTTAAGAGTAATAGCACTATGTGGAATACAATCAGCCTTATCAAAGATTTGAACTTCATTTCCCTTGTCCATTTCCTACAATGATAATCATTACACCATAAGTGTGTGTGTGTATGTATGTATATATATATAATATGAAAATAAATAATGGAAATCAATCTGATTGTTTGAAGAAAACAGAAAAACAAATTAATCCAAAAGTGATGAATTTATTATGATGGAAAGTCAACGTCAGAGCATCCATCACTGTTCAAGCAACATTCTTTACCATCTTCTGATGAAGGTTTATTAAAATCAAAACATTTTAAACTTGACTTTCCATTATAATAAATTCATCATGTTTGGTTTAATTGGGTTTTCTATTTTCTTCATAAATCTATATCAAGGAAAAAGGGAAGTAAATCTGATCATATGTAATTATACAATATGAAAAACAAGATATTCAGAGGATGATTTTGTTTATAGTTGAATTATTTGCCAATGATTTGGTTTTTATTTGAAATAATCATCAGGACAATGTTAATAAGTATAAATCTTCTTGATTACATTCAATTTTAAATGTAAAGAAAAAATGAGAAACGTACACACACACACACACACACACACACACACATATATATATATATATATATATATATATATATGCTGGAGTATGTGTGGGTATGCACACTAGTACAAGTACTCAGCCTATGACCATACTAAAATAATTTTAGGAACACCAGTGAGTGAGAAAAGATAGAATGAGGGAAAAGAGGAGTAAGGTAAAAATTAAAAATATGTTCTGATTTGTATTTGAAAGATTCTGCCTATTCAAATGAAAAGTATTCTTTTATCTTATGAATTGTTTTTCTATTTTAGTTTACATTTAGAAATAAAAATATGTTATTCTATATTGGTGAAAGGTTGAAAACACTTTCATAATTTTTTTTTTGGTTTCTAATAAGTTTTTTTTGCAATTAGTGCTCAGTTACAGAGCAATTTTTTTAGTTAATAATAATTTTCACAAAAGCAGAAAAAGTTTTGATTAAAATTTTCATTTACTCTAAAAATCTAATGTGAGAAGCTAAGAATTTATATATTACAATATTATTTTATTTTAGAAAATTTTATTGTTTACATTTGAAATATTATTTAAAAAAATGTAACCCAAAACTTGTGACTGATTTAAAACATAGTTATATTCTCCAAGGTCTTTTTAAAAAATATGACAAAAATTTAAATTCAATTTGTAATTGCTTGAGTTACAGTGATAAAAAAATTTATTTATTTTCTTTTAAATCCTATAAGAATTTAACAATAAAAAGAAGCTAAGAATTAAGAATGTATCCTTAGTTATAGATGGAAAATTTTGCATATTAATTCAAATAAAAGTATTTCTGTTACACTGATTAAAAATTAATACATTTTGTTCTAAGAAATCTGAAAAATATTAATCTAAAAAATCAGTGTTTGAGTTACTGATAAACAATGCTTTCATTTTATTTTTTGTTATCTTTTTTCTTTTTTACTCTTTGAAAATTCAACATCATATGTTGGTACAATAAAAAGAAGTTAAGAAATAAAAATATGGCCTTACAAAAAAAAAGAAGCCAAGAATTAAAGATGTAGAATCTTTTGTATTACAATTTCTTTTTTATTCGGTTTACATTTAAAATAGTATTTAAAAAATTGTACCCCTTGGTTTGAAACATTTTCACAATTGTTTTTAGTTCTCCAAAAATTAAGATTTTTTTTTTACAATTAGTTCTAAATTACAAAACTATAATTTCCATAAAAACATAAAATCAAAATTTCACCTATGGAAGCTATGTGATATTTAAACTGGTATAAAAAATATATAAAAAATCCAAAAGTAAATTTTGTACTTTTCCTTATTATAAACATATTAAAGTGTATGTGCAATTTTAATTCTCAGTGACATCTCTCTCTTGAGTTATAAGTTGAAAGTACAAACAAAAACAGACATGACTCCTTTACATGTATATATATATATATATATATATATATGTATGGGTTTGTGTGTGTGTGTGTGTGTGTGTATATATATATATATATATATATATATATATATATATAGTCATCCACAGACAGACTGTTTCGTTCTATCAGAACTCTTCAGTGTGGCTAGACACGCAGGACGCTCGAAGCCAGGATCGAAACCCGTCTAACTTTATGTTAGACTAAGTTTCAGACCTTTCGGTCACCAAGCGGACCACATTGGCTAAGGGAATTTTAAGGTCTTTATTTTAGCAACAGCAGCAGCAGCCTTTGTTTACATTTTTTTATACCCTATTGGCTACCAGAGTGCTCAATTCTTTCGAAGAGCTTTGCATGACGCTAGCGGCGGCTGACAATTCCTTCGCCAGAGAGTGTGTGTGTGTCTATATTATTTTGTTTTTTTTATGGTATGTCAACTCTTGTGTGTTATTTGATGCCAAGTCCTGTTTATATATATATATATATATATATATATATATTTTTTTTTAAGGGAATTTTATTTTTAAACAAGTTAGACCTCATTTATTTGCATACAGTTCGATGGTTTCAAGTATTGTTTTCTAACACCAATAGTTCTATTTGCCACAGTTTCAATGGTTTCAAGCATTGCTATTTAACACTAATAATTCAATGTAATATTAATCATTTACTTGCATACAGTTAATTGGTTTCTAGTATTGCTATTTAGAATTAATAATTTTATTCATCAAGTATTCCCATCTAATATTAACAACTTGCATACCACTATATGGTTTCAAATAACTAATTATAATAATCCCTAGCAAAAGATTAAGCAGTTCTATTTGACCCATAAATGGGGCCCTAACAGGTACTACCTCTCTAGGTCAAAGTGGACCTGAGAGTAATGGTAATGAATGGTTACTTGACATTTTCCAAACTCGAAGACTGAAGCCTCACCATTAGATTAATTTTAATATCATATCCAGGACACTTAGTAGTTTCAAGTATTGCTATCTAACACTAATAATTATTTTCAACATTTTTCATTCATTTGCACACAGTTAAATGGTTTCAAGTATAGTAAATCATTGTATTCATTGAAATTTGTATGTACTCACCTTTTCTTATCTGCTCTTTTTGGTTAGAGATAAACAGTTTCAAAAAGATATTGATTCAAATTTCTGAATAATGAAAATAGTTTGGGACATCTTCTCTGTGCTTTTATATTCATATTTCTGGTAAGACATTATACCAAGGTGGTTTCTGCCAACCGCTTTCCCTTTCCTGGTAGCCATATGCCTAATGTAATTGCCCTGATTCTTTGCTAGAATCAGCTGTACACATGTTGCATGCTGTCCACTATCTGCTGCCTTGCAAGTTGGATGACATTTGATTGCAATGCACAGGCCTAACATGCATCAGTAAACATAAAAGAGAATTTCAGACACCATTCACCAGACCAGCTAAGGGAGATGCACTTAGAGATGCTCAGCAGGTTGAGACATAGTGTGTATTAATGAAGTCTTTGATACATCTTTCTTTCTCTCTCCCTCTCTTTATATATATATATATATATATATATATATATATATATATATAAAGAACACTCTGAATGTAGTCTTCTATTTATTTCTACGGGAACTACAGCAGATACAGGAAGCATATTGATACTGTTGGATGTAGCAAATTTTCAGCTACAAAACACTTTTTCATATTATCACAACCATTGGCCATGTATTTTTACCCACAATGAACAAGAGCCTGAATGTCATATTTGTATGAAGATTGCTTCAAAAGTAATACCTCCTATTATGTTGTCTTACATCATGAAAGCTGAGATGTCTCTCTGATTTCCTCCCATTCACATTCATCGTTACTTGTTTAAGCAGATCCAACAATGGATGTGAACACAATTAGGTTGTGGATGATTAATTTCAGCAAGAATGTGGATTGACAAACCCCATTCAGCACAACTGTCAAACCATAAAATGAAGAGTGACTTAATCAGCTCTCATCCTCATGATGTTATATGGACTATGTGGACACTATTTTCCTGATGACATTGTCATTCCGGTTTTAAAAGAAAAAAATCAGTTGCTTTTTTTGTTGCATGTAAGAACAGGAGGGAATCATCTCCCTTGTTCCAGACTAGCATAAATATAGAGCCAGCCTCATTTTTGTAAAAAACTAACAAGGTATTGACTGCTTGTAACTGACATTTGTTACTCATACCATTTCCACATGTTTCAGTTAAATCCTATCCTATATCCTGCATTGAACAGGTTACTGTGGCTATAAAAATCACCTCGACCACTGGTAGACCTTTTGGCTGGGGCAGTAGAATATGCTCACTACATCTCTGCAGAGGGGTAAGATATCTGACTATGACACTAAACAATATGATGGTGAGGCTCCAATCCTGAACCTTTGGGAAATGTGGAGTACCCTTTCATTGCCATTACTCTCAGGTCCACTCTGACCTAGAGTGGTTGTACCTGTTGGGAACCTATCTATCAATTGAATAGAATGTTTTAATCATTTACTATCCTTGAAACTATTTAACTGTGTGCAAGCAAATGAGCTCTGGATCATGTAAAGATGTTACCTAAAAACTATTTGTTTACAAATCATATATAATATGTATGTATAAACAAGTTTTGCCATGTCATAAAACTCAACTAAACCAAACCATCAACCACTGGTGGAATAATACAATTCTTCAAAATAGCCTATACCAAATCAGAATTGATGAATCAAGCAGGATTACACTTAGAGACTGCTGTTTCTTGAGGAAGGTGGAATTTCAAACCATGTCCATACCTATACTAAGTGCATTGTTTGAGCCCACATGCTCTGCATGTAATGTTTCAGTTACGTATCCTAATTCTCCCATTTCTGCGGCTGTTGAACACCCTATGGAAGACACTTATAGATCATGTCCTTGGTACTCATGCCATCAAGAATTCCTCTGGCTCTGTTTAGACTATTCCCACATAATATAGCAACCCAAAACAACTGTCTGCCTCTCGTAGGTCCTTGTCTGCATGTGGGACAGGAGCAGGGGAGATGTAAGAACAGTAGATTCTCTTAAAATATATTGTCAGTTTTACTTTTGGGATGAACTTTGTATATTGTTATATAGATATCAGTATAATAACTGTGTGAGTGGATGATTGTTTTCACATTAACATTACTATTTTCATTTTCAAACAGTTTACTGAAAATATTATTATTACTAATTGCTAAGTAGATTAAATCATTTTTTTTATTCAGCTCATGGCTGGCCTTTACGTTATCTTTGAAGAGGCCAGTGGTGCTTATATTTTAAGAAGTAATTTGATTTTTTTTGTTTTTTCCTTAAGAATGAAAATAATTTGCTATTGTCTTTGATTTTTTTCCTTTTATTATAAGCTTTTTTCTTTTTTTTAAATACTTGATAGGGAAATTTTGAATATGAAACCTTATTCTTGGTGAAATGTTCTGTAAGGTGAACTCTGGTTATTAGAGACAATAAAAGCCTGAATCTATGATGCATTCATTGAAAGCCTTTTTCACTTGGCTTCTATTTCTCTTCTTTCTCTCTCTCTCCCTTTTTTGTTCATCTTGTCAGTGATATATATAAGTAGTGATACTGTTACTGTTCACTTTTGTGACTTGTAAAAATGTTCAGGTGTAATTTTCAACAAAGATTTTTTTAATGGCAAAAATATCAGCTGGGTTCAGAAAATTTGAAAGAAACATATATTAATAATAACTGAATTTTTATTGCTGCAAGATATAACTTATCATACAGAATTTAAATTTCTAAACTTAAAAAAGATAAAAAATGATTAAAATTACTCAAATAATTATTTATATTTTATTAAATATTAATTAATTTTATAGGTAGTCCTTCAAGCTTTAGATGTAAAATAATTGCATCGCATTATTGTTTAGGACTAACAATGAAGATAATAAATGTTTAAATGAATTAATCTCTTTTGTGTTTGTATTTACCCAACTCTTCCACCATGGGCAGGATGTGTTCTGATTTGAATTCAGAGTTTTATTTCTCCTTGACTGGTTGCCATACCAAGGCTAAAGAGCCTAGTCTGCACTACTATTTACCCATCACCAAGAATTTGAACTCGGGTTGCCATGTCCATTTCCTACAATGGTCTTCTTTACACTATTTGCCTTTACTGTTGCTTATATAGATTAAGAATACTTTTCTACACAACTTTAAATTTTCACAGAACTTCAATAGATAATATAAAATCTCTGGTAAATCTTTTTTCAGTTATATATGATCTAACTTATGATAATATCTTATTAGAAATACTGTTAATAATTGTTTGGTGCAAATATTGACAATAGAGATTGTAAGTAGAAGTGATTTTTTAATATTTATTTGTTAGTCCAGAGGTGTCTTTGATCCAAACTTTCTCTTGTGTAGATTTGACTAGAGTTTGTCTTTTACCATGAATTTTTGTTAAGTAAATCTACTAGACCTCACCTACCAACTACAACTAGACAGTCTACATCTTTGATACATAATGATACTTCAATAATATCTATCAAATTGTCAGTGTGTATTATGCAGTAGGGTAAAAACCCCTCCTCAAAAGGGTTGTCTTGGCTATGACACTTAATTGCATCTTAATATCAGGCTCCAGTTCTGAAGGTTGAAGGAGTGTGGAGTATTCCTTCTTTTCTATTACTCTCTGAGACACTTGGGGCAGTAGTAACTGTAAGAGTCCCATCTGTGGTTCAAATAGATCTGTTTAAAAATTATTTGTATTCAATGGGACCATCTGCAAAAAAAAAAGAAACTTTTAAGAAACAACTAAGTAAAAAGTGTAAATATGAAGGTTGAAGGAGTGTGGAGTATTCCTTCTTTTCTATTACTCTCTGAGACACTTGGGGCAGTAGTAACTGTAAGAGTCCCATCTGTGGTTCAAATAGATCTGTTTAAAAATTATTTGTATTCAATGGGACCATCTGCAAAAAAAAAGAAACTTTTAAGAAACAACTAAGTAAAAAGTGTAAATATGAATGTACAATGAATTTTATTCTCTAACCTCTAGGCATAAAATAACTCCAGACAGGTTGACATGCCATTCATATCAATCAATCATTCAATCATAATTAAATTAGGAATAAACGTTTTCAACACCCTAAAGTATATTCATCAAGTTGAGGTTATATCAGCAATTACTGAGGGATTATAAGTAGTTGTTTAATCTGGTGACTATGTTCCAGAGGAAAAATATAGATCCAATGTCACCTGGATAAAAAATATATTTGGAAAAGTTTTGACTGAATTCAGTGTCTATTTTTCTTTCTTTTTTTTCTGATGAATAAGAATTACATAAAATTTGAACTTAAGCACATGTTATCATCTTACACTTCCCCCATTATGTCATTTCCTGTCTAATAACAATCTCAAACCAAAAAAAATTAGATTGGCAATAACTCTGAGCATATATTTTTGGCATAATTTTTCCACATCTAAACTTCATCATTACGTAACCTTTTTATAAGCACCCAACATATCTGTGCTTCTACCCATTTGTTTAGTTTTTAAAACTATTTTATCCATTTCTATTTTTTCTACAATACAGCTGATCTTTCAAAGACTTCTCTCAATTTATAGTGGTTACAATTTCCTTCTTTCTCTCTTTGTCTTATATATATATATATGTGTGTGTGTGTGTGTGTGTGTGTGTGTGTGTGTATTCTATTGGTTGTTTGGGTGAGGATGTATAATTTTAAGTCTTTTAATATTGAATATTCTTTTTACTTGATTGATTGAACCTGATTAGAAATACAATATCCATGACTTGAGATTGGCTTCCTGGTTTTGATAGTATGAAGAACCTAGGTGGAGTTGAACATTTATGAAAGATAATATTATTTATTTATAAGAGCATATATAGTATATGATATGCTATTGACTTATATATATATTTATAAATATGATAAGAATAATTATAAATCCATTGGTTAATCACTGATTTAGTATTCTTTAAAATTGTATGTATTTTAATTTACATGTCCTGTATGTATATATATATATATATATATATATATATATATATACATTTTTTTATTATTTAGGAGATTGAGTTTACTTTTTTTTCTTAGGTACATTTATGCTCATTGGAGATTAGAATATATGTACTTTTAAGTGTTTTTGAATTGTAAATAATCTGACTTACTTGACATTTTGGTATACAACCAATATATATATAATAAAAACTGCTTCATATTGTCATGTATTTGTTGGTCTCATATTGCCAGTTCTTGACAGCACCATGAGACCTGAAAATTATTAGAATCAATCATAAAAATGGAGCTGATTTAATAACAGTTTTGAAAATTAAGTAGAGCAGGAAAAAAAATGTTGCTGATATTTTTTAAAGGGTTTTTCTGATTATTTTTCTATTTGTTTTGTATAACCTTGAAATCATTGTTATTAACCATGAGATTTTCATAAAGACATTTTGTCAATATATGAAATCTTTTTTAAACTCTGTATTTTTTAAAAAGTATACTTCATCAATATTCTTTACATATGTCATTATCATTATGAGCAAATTTACTGCAAGTTGCACAATTTTGCATCAGGGTTTGCAGGCGGTTTGCTTTGAAAGCAAGTATAGATACTATAGGTTAAACTCAGTAAGGCGTCTTCATTTGGTGTGCATCAACCAGATTTTACCTGTAACCCATTATTTATCTTTTACCTTAGCGCACTTAGATCTCACATCTTGCATATTACTTTCTACCAAATATTAACTATTACATAATACATATTACCAATTATAACACTTATTTATACTGTTTACTTTTTGCCTAGTTATCTAATATCTTTTACACATTTCCCTTCAACTTTTTACTTTTTTTATTTATTCATTCACTGTAGATGACTTGGCCATTAAGAAAAAAAATGTTACAAAATTTTTCCTGGCAGAATTAGTTACTTTATAAATATATAGATTATACCATTTCTTTCTACTTTTTTTTGTCTAAGATAATTGTGCTAGTGCTATATGTTTTAGATATATGTTTTACTGATTTTTTTTAATTCTGAAAATCATTAACTTTTCATATTATTACATAATAGATTGGTGAGAGCTATTATTGACATATTGTGCCATGTTCAAATTAAGTTATGAGATCTTAAACATGTGGATAAACACTGTGAGTCACTCAGTATGATTGAAAACTATTGAACCCAAGATCAATCAGAGACCATGTATCTGATTGGATGGTTCAATCACATGACCAGAATGGTCTTAGAAATTAGGAATAAGTTTGTAGCAAATGAATGTCCTAACAGAATGGCTATGTTCCACCTGTGCTCTCAACTACCCATAAAGGTTGTGTGTGTAAAATGTGCTCATAAGAAAGGTGTCTGCATTATCAACCTTGCAAAGAAGAACCAAGACAGTTGGGGTTACAGAAAAAATATAACAAGACAACAAGAGAAAACACAGATGCTATAGCAACAACAACGAAGATGGCAGTCGACGATAGAATACAAACGCAGTGACAAGGGCACTGACTAAAATATAATTACTGTAGATCTCATTATAAATGACAAGAGTATTTATGTATAGATTGGCACATCTATTTGTCTGTGGGATTGAGATGGGTGGAGTATCAGTGATATTGGTGAGTTGAGAATGCTGAATCATTGGTCTATTGAAGTTCTTCAAATCATTTGAGTAAACAGAATAAAGAAAGCATGGGAAAAAGAAAGAGAAGATTGATATCACCATCATGCACATGTTCCACAGTTTTTTTTTAGTTCTCTGGTAGGGTCCAAGCATTCTTCTTTTTCATGATAATAATAATATTATACAATCAGCTTTCTTTGATATTTTTCTAGCAATGAACTTTGACCCTTTCCTTTATTATATTTTACAATTTTGTTTTGATATCATTATATAATGTTAGACTATAGTTTTTTCTTTACAATTTGAATTCTTAAATTTCTCTCTTAATTTAAGGAAGGTTGCTGGAGTTTAAAGGGATATTCTGGATTAGGAGAATAATAATGCTCATGATAATAATGATGAAAGAATTAATAATAATAATAATAATAGCAGCAATGGTAATAATATTAATAATGATGATGTTGATGATAAGGAAAAGAATTTGGGGGGGAAAAGGAATGATGCAATCATGAATAAAAAGTGATGAAAAATATAATAGAGAACAAGAAAAATGTTATTTTGTTCTTTGACAGAAATGATTTTTGCTTAAAAATGGATTTCATTTTGTTAATTTAAGAGCACAAAAAATTTTAATAAAAACAAAGAGGAAAGAGAAGAGCAAAAATAAATTTTTAAAAATAATTTTTTTTAATTACTCAGAGAAATTGGCTAAATGTATTCTTTTTGTTGCTATCCCTTTTCTTTCTCTTCTTTCCTGCCCCATCCCTTCATCTCAGACCCTCTTTCAGTACTTTCTAAGATTTTAAAAGGGAGTTTCTCCCTCAATTTTCTTTTTTATTTTAATCTTAATTTAATTTATTTTTTCTCTCTCTGTTGCTTTCTTTTTATTTCTTCTGTCTTTCATTCTATGGCAGCAGAAACATTCAAAAGGCTTGAAACTGATTTTTCTTGGCTGATAAGAATTGAGATTTGGTTCATTTGATGGGACTTGTCACTGTCACCAGTTTCTGCCAGATTCTGTATTTTGCCATCTTCTACTTTTCTGTACAATCTGATTCATTCTCATGCTTCCACTCCCCCAACTTCCTTTATCACTTTGTCATTACCACCACTAATACCACCATTTTGTAAACCACCTCCCTTATGACTGTCATCATAAGTACAATCATCACTAATGCAACCTCTGCTACAGCTTTGCATCCATCATTATTATTGAAACTATCATCATCATAATAATTGTTATAATCATCACTATAAAACTCATGAATAAAGATGTTATTAATATTAACATAATTAGTTGTGTATAACATTCACCTCTAACTTCTGGAAAAAACATGTCATGTATAATATGCATTGACTTTTTGGAATTTGTGGCAGTTAAATTTATACTAAATTTATCATTTGTTCAACATTTTATCTGGTTTATCTCAACTAAAGCTAAGAATTTATATAGTTTATATAATGTTTCAAAACACAAAATTTACAGAGTTTTTAAGGCAAGGACATGTAACAGACTTTTAGTTTACATTAGAAGAAACAAATTATAACCTAACAGTGGTTATTTCTTTGTTGCTGAAGTGTTTCTTATACAATTAGTTTGAATCATAGTCAAGCCATCCCAAATATCAGGATGCATGTAGCTGGAAAAAAAGTAATATTTAAATCTCATTTATAATACATATCCCTAGCTTTTAGGCTTAAAATGCTGGTGAAAAAGTGCATATTATACACAAATAATCATGGTACCATATCAATAACCACCTTAAAAATAATCATTATTTCAATCATTATCATTCTGATTATAATTGCTTTTGATATTACAGTGACTAGTACTGTTGATGATCATGGTCACATTTGTTTTGAACCCTAGTAGCTGGTATTTGTGCAAATAATTAGAAGTACATAAACCAAGGTGGTTGGTATTTCAGGTGGGGATTCCCCCACTTTTCTACTTTTATTGCTAAGTTGTTGGCGACTGCATTTGAGGGTGACCAGAATGCTCCCTCTTCAATAGCTACTATACTGAGGTGTAGGGGAGGGTGCTACTCCTTGATAAGTACCATTTTTTAAAGTCTTTGGTATGACGTGACCTGAGATTGAACCCAGGTCTCTAGGTTCATTGGCTAACACTCTACCCATTAGGCCAGCAATGTTGCAATTTTATCTTTTATATATAATTTTATCATTTTTAATATATTCTAAAATTGTCTATTGAATGTTGTTACCTGTTATTTAACAGGTTTTAAAGTGGTTACATTTTTAGCTATTTTTAAAACCAGAAGCCCAGGGTGAAATGCCTAAGATCATTGGACGCTTGTTAGGGTTCTAAGGGATGACATCATCTTAGAAGATAAAAGCTTAAAAGTATAATGGCTTCAGATTAATTGGACCTCACTGTGACCAAAAATGTTAGACTCAATAACTAGCTTGTTTGATCAATGAAAGAAAGTAAATAGTTTTTTCTGTAAAGATGTTTATAGAAAATTCTGTTGGAAGTAAAGGAGATAACTTAGTTGACCAGAACTTTATTCAGGATATATTCTTTTTAGAGTTTGGTTATTTTACATTTAATTTGAATCACAATTAAAGAATATTTGATAGACTGTTGTTTTGAGAACTGAAAGATATCTTTACAGTAATTCTATAAGATATTATTAAAAATTGTTAATTTGGTAGCACTGCTGTGCAGACTTAATAGATAAAACAAATTAGCATTGGTTCTTAAAAAATTATTCGTATTATATGGTAGATGCCAGTAACAAGAATCCACTATATAATGTAAGGTACTTTCACTCTGTTGGTATTGGTTTATCCTCTGTAGAGGGCTTAGTCCACTCCCTCAAAAAAAGAGGTGTCTTGGTTATGACACTAAACTGTATCTGATGGCCAGGCTCCAGTTCTGGATATCTGGGGATTATGGAGTATCCCTTCATTACTCTCAGGTTTGCCCAGGTGGCGTAATGGTCAGCAAGCTAAACTTGCAAACCTTCATGAGTGAGGTGGAGTCTCATTGGATACCTTATTTCGTGGGTCAAACAGATCTTTTGAAAAATTATTTGGATTTATTAGTACTGTGTTACAAAAAAAAGAAGAAAAAAAGCTATACAAAAAATTTAAATACAAAGGTGAGCTAAAAAGTTAATTGGCTGTTATGTTTACTTTTGATGACATTTTTGTCTAATGGGATCCAAGCACTGTGACAACAATGGATGAAGTGTGTGGACCATAAGGAGAACTGTGTTGAAAAATAAACCTCATTTGGTTACATTCCATGAGAGTATCTTAGCCAGCCTATGAACTTTTCAGCTGAACCTCATTTGAACATACCATAAATATGATTTTCTAACTTCTAAGCATAAAGTAACTCCAGATAAGTTGACATACTGTTAGAATTAATCAATCAATTATAAATATCACCATCATTGTAAAGATAGTATAACTTCCTACAATTGTGATCATTGCCATTCTTATCTTATCCTCATCATTTTAATCATTCATAAACTACTACTACCATATCATAATCATCATCAAAGCTATTAAATAGTATCTTAAATCTCAGTTATTGCTCTTATTATAATAGTAAGAGCTCAGAATTGGGTAAAATGATTTAGGTGGTTTGCTAATAAGGGAATCATTCATATTAGCATTTTTCTTATTATCTGTGAAGCTGTGGCAAGGAATCATTAGGAAATTAGTCAATCTATCACATTTTTGTTTTCATTCACTGCTGACATGGTGATTGCTGTCATCAACAATTAAAAGTTCAACTGCTCACTCTTCCTACTGCTGACAATCATTTTTTTTTTTTTTTACCTGATTGTTTTCATTTACTTCATTACTCACCTTCTTCCTTCTCCCTCTCTCAACTTTCTCTTCCTTTATACTTTCTCATCCTCAGCTCTGATTCTTCATCTTTACACCCTCCCTACAATTCCTTCATCTTTTGACTTGCAGCTTGAAAAGTGCTCTGTTAATGCTGGTACTTTTTTTTATCAAGAATGGGGAAAGGGGCAGACAGATTGTTTCATCATCTCATGAACTGATTCAAGGGTCTTTTTTTTCTTTTTCTTATACAAGTTATTTTCTCTCTGTGTGTGTGTGTGTGTGTGTGTGTGTGTGTGTGTGTGTGTGTGTGTGTGTGTGTGTGTGTGTCTGTTTAGACATTTTTTTCTTTTCAGACTTGGCCTTAAACTTTGATATGTGAGATTTTGTTTCTGGACTAATTTTTTTGTTTCCTTGTTTTTTTAATACCAAATATTTACTGCTTCATTCAGACTTAAAAAAGAAGAAAAAGCTATCCCTAAAACAAAACAAGCAAATGAATAAATAAATGTAAAAACTTCTCTGCACTAAGAAATCCAGAATTAAAAAAAAAACACAAAGAAACAACACTCACCCTTCAAAGATGTGACATGTACTTTAATTTCATTTTAAATATTTTACAAACATTTCTATTTTTTTCCTGAAGTGAAACCTATTTTTTTAAAATCCTTATTGTCATTGAAATTATATTCACATTTCAGAAATACAACTTAACTAAAATTTTCATATTCTATGTATGTATGTATATATATATATATATAAAAATCAGTAGGTCTACAAAGACATAAAATAAATAACTCCTAAAAAAATACAGATCTCTTTGTGGACCTACTCATTTTAGAATATTTCTTTCTCTCTTTGAACCAATAACAAAAATTATATATATATATATATATATATAGTCCTTCAAAATGTTCTAAACTTCAACCAGAAAGAAGAATCATAATTAAACAATTTTGCTGAGGCAACACACTTCCTCTTCTTATAAAAATAGAAAAAGTAATTCAGATTTCTGCCTTAGTTTCTGTGCTGGTGAGGTGTATTCAAATCTAAAATCTGAGTGTGGCTTATAACTTTTTGACCCTTGTGTGTGTATATATATATATATATATATATATATATATATATATACGTGTGTTTGTGTGATTTTATTTGTTGAATATTTCCCTAAAGTCTTGACATTATTATTAATTTTGTCTAGTATTTCTTTCATCCTATTTCATTGATTTTTGTTACAATTCTAAGGTTGTTATTTTTTAAACAGCTTGGGTTGGAAATAATGAATAAACTATCAACATTTCAACTAAAATTCCTTATTTATATTCTTTAGTCTTGTTGTATTGTTGAGGTGAATGATACGCAGAGAAGAATGAGTGTTTAATATATTTATTCAGCACCAGTATCCGGTGCTAACGGATATATACAAAAGACACAG
The DNA here is from genome assembly GCA_963585895.1 of Sepioteuthis lessoniana. NCBI lineage: Eukaryota > Metazoa > Mollusca > Cephalopoda > Myopsida > Loliginidae > Sepioteuthis > Sepioteuthis lessoniana. The sequence goes on along the minus strand of OY757910.1, from coordinate 59,566,661 downwards.
TACAATAAGTTACACACAAGAGAATTTACAAGAAATAGAGGAGGGTCAAAATGCTGTTTAGCCAAACTAAGTAAGATCAATCTGAATATTAATCAGTTTATTAAATCAACCATTGAAGTCTTTAATTGTTGGCTATTTATGGCAATGAGCCAGTCCATCTGGGAGAGTGCTGAAGGGGTGTTTAACCACTCTACAACAAGTTTTAATCTATGTTGTTTCTTTGATGGTTGTAATAATCAGCTGAGTGCTGCAATAAAAAAAACTCATGAAGGAAATGCCAAATGAATAATACTAAAATGATTTTGTTTACTCAAGAATTTTATTAAAAAAAAAACAAAGAAGAAATATTTGTCAATTAACTTTTAGCAAAATAGTCAACCTTTTACCACTAACAAAAAGGTGCATCTGAAAATATTTTTTTAATTGTACTCATTGCAATTTATCTGGTGCAATGTGTTAAGTTGCTGTTAGATTCTCTGCAGATGATGTTGCTTCATTCCTCGTAGAAAAGACATTTTCATTTAGGACTTGGATAAACTTACTACAAATAATGTTGTCATTTCATTTGTTTAATTGACTATGAAGAAGATGGAAGATGGGACATACATATTCATTTGTTTAATTGACTATGAAGAAGTGGAAGATGGGACATACATATTTTTTCCAAAAAATCTTTTCAGTTATATTTTCCTATCTCCACTAACTATTCATTAAAATATTACCATAAATTGCAGTGTACAAGTTGATCTGACATCTAAGACGCTCTCAAGATTTTTTGCTCAAAATTTTGGGTTAGATGTATATCTACTGTATAGGTTAACTCCCTAACATACAGTAGGCTACTGGTAGGCCAAATCTTACCTTGTAAACCTAAATTTAAAATGTTGTACCTTTTAAATACAGAAATAATGCTAATGTGTGTATATTAAAAAAATTACCATTACTTTAGTAGTATATCGTGTATGTAATTCTTCTCTGAAATCAGAATTACATCAGACATACATGAAATATGCAAATCTAAAAATTAGAGCTTATATTCATATGAATTTACAATCTATTGTGCTGTCATGAAATTGTGCAGATAAACAACATACTTTAGTTGTCTGACTGGCTGCTTGGGTGCTGTGACATTCTGGTTAGTGTTTATAGTTAGTGCATCATATGTTGGAAATGGCATGTGATGTAGCATTATTGTAATACTTAATTTGTATTGCAGTTTTGTTACTTTATATCAATCTCTTTGTTAATTTGTTGAATATGTTAACCAAAACACAAGTTTAAGTTGGAAATGTTTGTGGTGGTCTGCTGTAGTTATGCTAAGTGGTATATATCAATTGTTAAGAGCACTGTTCCACTAGTTGACCACTCTGTGGTAAAGGTTTGGATTTTAGCCCTGCCATATTAGTTGACTCCACATTTTGTTGAGATTTTTCAGATTAAAAAAGTTGACCACAGTTTACTATAATTAAATGTCAACAATTGATAAGAAGTATTTTGGATTACAAAGTATCAGCCATATGGAAATCTAATCTTTCTGAAAAGATAAAACAAGAATTCTTCCAAGCTGTAACCATGTCAGTAGTACTCTATGATTGCACTATTTGGACTCTAATGGAACATTTGAAGAAAAAGCTAAATTGGAACTACACTAGGGTGCTGCATGCTATTTTAAACAGGTCTTAGAAAAAGTACTCTGCAAAACAGTTGTGTGGCCACTTATGTCTCATATTGCTAACCACGCAGGTAAGATGAGCAAGACATACTGGGTACTTCTGAAAAAGTAAGGATGAATTTAAAAGCAAAATTCTCCTATGGACTTGTATACTTGGGTACACCACTGTTGACTGACCAGTAAAATTTCATTGGCTCTATGCAGACAAACAGGTCAAGAGTGATGGTTGATAGAGATAGATGTTGGAAGAGATTCAAAGGAATCCATGCTGTCAGTATGCCTTGATGATGATGATGATTTTGGTAGTGGGCTCTGCTATAATATCGTAGTATATATTGGAAGATTGAGTCTAAGTATACACATTGTCATTTTTGTTATAATGTAATATTAGTGTTGTGACAATCATACAATGAAAATAGTCTTTTTTCACTGTTCATTTGTCCTTGACAGGGCTGAGAATTCTATCTTTTAATAAGGCCTCTGCCATCTTGAAATACCATTTCTAATATGTATATCTCTTACTACAATATGACTGTGTTGTATTTCTATTATACAGTCTTGTAGTATAATAAATTATAGCATTCATGTGAGTTTGAACTCTAGTTGCACTATTTTGTTTACTTTTAGACTGATATGATTGGAAAAGGTATGAACCCCTTTATCCCCACCAGCTATGGGTTAAATAGTATTACTGTTGTTTTTCTACAAGGATAGCTTTGGCATTAAATAACCCATGAGGGTTGATATACTATTAAATAAAAAATCCGAATCCTCTACAGTCTTTCTTGGCTTTCATTTCTGATGCTAAATGATATACAGCAGACTTAGTGGACAAGAATGCTGCCTAAGAGTGATTACTGACTAGTATACTCTTCTGGTTCATTTGAATGCCACTAAGGTGGCTATACCATTCTTTATTGGGGAGGGGCTCGTGGTGTAAAGTGATGGAATCGTAAGCGAGTTTGTACTCCAGTCGCGCTATTACATTCACTTTTGGGCAAATACCTTTGGGAAAGGTATGAACCCCCTTATCCTCCCAGCTATGGGTTAAATAGTAAGACTACTGTTCTTCTAGGAGAATATCTTTGGCATTAAATAACCTACAAAGGTTGATATGTCATAAAACAAAGAAACCAAACTAAACCTTATTTGGGATTAAAACCCCACTAGATGTCTCCACGTCAATATCGTCAATGAATGCAGCCATTACATGGAAAGGCATAACTTTGAAGGTAGGAATGACGACCAATAATGGAAACAGTAAACATTTTTAAAAATTTCACGAAGCACTAACTTTAAAAGTACTGTGACTATTGATTTTAATGGCATATCAATTCATCTGGGGTTATTTTATGCTTAGAGGTTAAGGAATTGTGTACATTGTACTTTTATATTTACACTTTTGTATAGTTGTTTTAAAGTTTATTTATTTTTTAATATTTTTTTTGGTACTGCTGATTTTATGATTTATAGTTTATGATTTTTGATGTAATTTTATTTTTTTTCAAGAAGGACAAAATGTCATCCATGTTGACATTTTCAAATAAATAGGACCTTCATAGTTTTTGTGTTGAAAAAAAAAATGCTGTTAATGAAAGCTAAATCTTTGGATTCTATGAGAAAATGTTTAACATTGTAAAGTGTTTGATGTGCTATAAAAATACTATATAAGATTAAATCAATTCCAGTAATTGACCTAAAATAAAGGAGGGTACAGTTTACATAGTTGTTAAATTCATATCTACCTAGAACATAGTAAATAAAACCTTATGATAACTCAATGGAGGAGTTTTGATGTTACTGAGTGGTTAAAACTTTTGAAGACATTATCGTCCTTCACATCTGAGATTTTTGTGATTGCTAGTTGATATAATAACGAAATAGATTAATTAGCTGTAGTTAATAAAAATAAACAACCTGAATTTTACTGATTTTTTCTCTTATAGTAGCTTCATTATTTCATTTTATATAAAAAAAACCACGGCTTTTCTCAAATCTTTTGCTACAGGGTGATAATATTTACACTTGAATTGCTCAATAGTCACCAAAGTGGTTAAGATGTGATATTTGTCATGCAAACATGTTCTTTTGTTGCCTCTTTTAAGCATGACAGACTTCTTTGACTTTTTCTCTGATTTAACCATTTTATTTTAAATTGCCTTCATCAACTGGTTAATACTTGATGGGTCACCTTGGGTAATGTAATAGCTTGTAAGTTAGGCTTATAAACCATTGTTAATGAGTTTGATTCTTATGGGTAGCTTTAGTTTCATGCCAAACTAAGTTAATCTTAGTAAGTGACAACTTGTAAATATTTAATGTGAGGCTTTATACATTTTGTCTTTTATCACTTTATATATCACCCATAAGTATTACATGGTGGATTTCTTAATTGATTTTATGTCAATGTATATTTACCCAATCTCTCCAACATGGGGACGGTGTGATGCAAGTCCAATTTTTAAGTGGAGTAAAATTGGTTTGAATTCATAGCTTTACTTCTAGACTGATTGCTCAACCAAGGTTAAAGAACCCACTCTGCTCTATGATTTACCCATAGCTGGGGTTGGGGAGAGATGCATTTATGCTTATCCCATGGGCTTAGTGCAAAGTGAAGTGTAAACAGCCTCATGTAAGGTTTGAACTTGAGTTGCTGATTCCTTTTCCTACAATGCTAACTGTTACACAAAGTATAACTTAGTTGTATGCAGACATAGTTTTATTGGTGGTGGAGATTTTAATTTGTTTCTTATTTAAGTAATCTCGAATAAGAGTATATTTTTTAAAAAAATTTTCTAAACTGTCTACAGATATCAAATGTTAGTCACGGCAGACAGAATTTGGAACCCCACAGCCATGGTTTTTGAATTCAGAGTCTTTTCCTCTTTTTGACTGATTGCTTTATCGAGGCTAAAAAGCCCTGTTTATCCCACTATTTACCCATAGCTGGGGGAGGAAAAGCAAAATTCATGTCTTTCCTAAGGGCATTAGCATGAAATGAAATGCAAACAGCCTTGAACTTGTTTCCTCGAGTACATTTGGTATGAGGAAATCTAGTTAGCCTTTAGCTTTGTAACTTTGTTCTTATCTATCAAAAACTTTTTGGTCCCACCCAAATTTATTTATATTGGGTTCATTTTGAAATAAAAAGTTCTTTCTTTTAAGTAAGTCACTTAAAATATATATAAACAAACATCACTTAGCTGCTCCTGGTGATTGAAATAGAGATGTTGAATCCAGTGCTTTATCTAATGAGCTGCACCCACAGATCAATATGCAAGTATTCAAACTGGTGTGCATAGTAATAAAACTGACTCATCCTTGTTGTCAGGACTTTTCTAAAAAAGATGTTTTTTTTTTTCTTTTTTCCACTGTTTCTATCACCTCCAATTATTGCTAATGATTCAGTCTCGTTATGTAAATCTGATCACAGACTTGATGAAAATTAACCAGAATTGAACTTGGCCTTCTGTAACAGCTTGTTGAATTTTGATCAGAAAATAAATGAACGTGGCCTTCCTTTTCTGTTTTTGTTAATTCTTTTCTTCTTTCTTTTTCTCTCATGATTATTCCAGTCTCTCTTATTCACACTTTCTCTACATTTATTCTGTTCTTTCTGTTTAGTTTTTTCCTCTTTTTTCTCTTAGTTTTATTATTCTCTTTTTTTCTCACACGACCTGTGTATATATCTCATTTTTTTATCATAATTTTATTCTCAATTTCTTTTCTTTCCTTTCTTTTTTGCTTTCTGCTTTTTATGTATTCTCCCTTTTCCTATCATTTATTTTTGGTAGTTTTTTCTTTTCTCTCTATATTTTTTCTTTATTGGAATTATTCTTTCCTTTTTTTATCACTCTTTAATCAACTTCCTCATTCTCTCTATTTTTTCACTGCTATTTTACTATTTTTTAAGCATTTCTTTTTAAAGCCATTCAAATTTTTTATTGGATTTTTCGTTCTTTCAATAATCTGTCTCCCTCCCTTTTTTATTAGAGAGAGAAATAAAGGTGTTAATTTTACATTAAAATAATTGTCCCCCCCCAATTATTTATGAGCTTCTTAATTCAAATATTAGATGTTAATTATGTATAGTCAAGTTGTTAGTATAAGGACCAGTTGCCACTGATGTTCAGTTCAATTTCTCAAGTTGATTAAATGAATAGTAAGCTTTTATCTTATCTTTTCTATTGAAACCTGGTGATTAAAAGTAAAAACCAAAACCCTCTCCTCTGAAAGATTGCATAAACATGTACATATATAATCCTGACAGTATATATCTATATTTCACATGCATATACACATGCAAAATGTGAGTCAAAAGTCAAAATTTACTTACCTTCGTATCTAGTTTCCACTGTCTTGAATTAGGCTCCTTGTGCTTGCTCACAAGGGGCCTAATTAGCAGGGATACTCAGTGTTGCCTGGGAAAAAATAACTTCAAATAAATAAAAGGGTGGGCTGAAAAGTGCATCTGCTACTGATGACTTGTTTTGACCAGTGGGATCCAAGCACTGGAACTCCAATGGAAGAACTGTGCATACTGCAAGTGTGACAGTGTTGAAAAATAAACCTCATTTGGTCACATTCCATGATAGAATCTTGGTCAGCCTATTAACTTTTCAGCTGCCCTTTGTAATTTAATATATATCTTCTAAAACAACTCAACAAATAAAAAAAAATTCTCATGAAAATGTAGTTGTTGCAGAAAAAATGTTTTGATAAAAAAATAATCTCCAGTGGTTGCTGCTGTTTGATCCCTTTTGACCTTGAATGTACTTTGATGTCAATAACTTATATTGTAAGTGGTGGTCTTGTGAGTCTCCATGCCAAAAAAAAACATCAGTAGGCCTTTTCATTTTAGAGTTAAAGTGGCATAAACAAGCACTCTTAAAGGAGGATCATTTATTAGTATGGATTCAATCTTCTAAGTGGGGAGGGCCTACCTTTATGGGAAATCAGCATTCTAAATCTTGCCATTTTACTTTGGCTTGAACATAGACCACTATTGCTAGTTTGAAATATGAAATAACTGTGGCATGGAATATACAAGGTCTATTAAAAAAATCAAGACTGAAGCTCCCTTAAGCTAGATAATATTGAACAATGAACAAAACACTAATTCTTTTTCAAAATAGTCCCTTTAGCCTTAAAAACATTTATTCCTGTGAGTTTTCTATTGGTTGAAGCACCTTTGAAACTTCTCGTTTGATATGGTGTGAAGCTGTTCAGTCATATTTCTTTTAATGTTCTCTGGTCACCTGTTGGTTGTTGTTCTATACATGTAGCATGTCTTGGGTTGGAATAGTACATCCCTCTCCAGGTCTACAACTAGTTTGAATTCAGACTTTTTCTTCTAATAGACTGGTTGCCATACCAAGGTTAAAGAATCCAGTCTTCCTCTACTATTTATTCATGTGCCCTCTACATCTTCAAATTACTTGTGAGATCAGTTTTCAGTTTAGGAAATATGAAAAACTTGCATGGAGCTAAGGTCTGGTGGGTATAGAGGATACTGCTCTTCCACAATCTTGAGTTTCGCCAAAAACATTTCATTCAAAAAATATTGTGACAGGCTTTGTAAATTTTTTGAAATTTGACTGACTCTTCTAGATTTTGTCTAGACATGATCACTTTATAAAATAAGTTGCTCAGTTGAGCATATGTCTTCATTTAAATATTAGAAAATTAAAATCCTGTGTCTTGATACTTTTTGATCATACCTTATATATCTAATATTCTCAGAGTTTGTCTTCAATGAAGAAAATGAATTTTAAATGATGTTTTTGTATAATAGTCTGACAAGAAAAGAAATCCAATGCTTGAAAAAAAAAAACAATGATGAAATAGAGACGTAGATAGGTAATTTAATGTATATATCAGTGAGGGAGATGCTATACTTTGGTAAGGGTGACTTTGAACTCTGCCTGGAGATTTATTTCACTATCATAGATATTTTATATGCAAACCTGATCAAAATCAATAATTCCAGAAATGCTAAAAATCTCTTTGACTACTAAAGAAGAGATATTTCGACCTCAGTTTTTTTTATTTTATTGAATCTTAGAAATAAACATATGCCACCATTACAGCACTTGTTTGTATTATAGCTACTACTGTCATTATTCTTGATATCTTGGCTACCACCTCTTTCCATCATTACTGCCATTATTGTTACCATTTCTACCAACGCACATCTATTGTTGCTTTTGCTTCTCATTTCTCTCTTTCCAGATATTTTCTTTTGATTGAATGAATGAAGACTTAATTGGCATTGGATTTCTTTTTTGTTTATATTAATTTAAAAGGTAAAAAAAAAAGAAAGTTACCAAAAAAGAAGAATGAAAGCAATAGAATTTCAGAATATCAGAAAGAGGAACGTGTAAATGGAGTCTTGTATTGAAAAAGCATAATTCAAATTAAAGAGGTAAAAACATCAATAATAAAACATTAGATTTTGTTTATAAGGATACTATTTTACAACCAAACCTGACTTTTTATTTTCAATTTTGCTTAACCTGGAAAAAAAATTAGTGCACGTAAAAGATAAAAAAAAAGAAGCCCAAAACAAATAAACATGTAAAACATTCTCTCTCTCTCTTTCTCTCTTTTGTATTTCACCAGTCTTTTTCTCAGTCCATTGTAGAACGAAAGACTTCCCTAAAGACATAATAGCCTTACACTACTAGGCTGGCCTATAATATATTGGCAAGGAGTTTGAATTTACTATGATTATTCATGTATGATATGCAATTTTTCCTTAAATTTTTTAGCCTAAAACTAGGGATGTGTATTATACACGAAAACTAAAATAAAATGTATTTTTCCTCGTGTGTTGCCATATTCAGGATGGCATGGTTGAAAGTAAGTTTTATCTATGGTCCAAACTGGCCAACATGTAACAAACATTTCAGTTTTATACTGTTACAGAGAAATTGCCACTGGAATGCATGTTTGTTTATTATTTGTTATACCTGGATCTTGCCAAAGAGCTGAAAAAGCTGTGGAACACAAAGGTGATGGTGATACTAATTGTAGTTGGTACCCTTGGAATGGTCCCCAATGGCCTGGAAAAGAGAATGGTCAGAGGATGAATTGAGACCATCCAGACCACAGCACTGTTAAAATTAACAAGAATACTTTAGAGTCCTTGAGACCTGAAGAAACTTGTCACTCAGACTCCAGTGAAAAACCACCAGTTAAAATCAGTGCGAAAAAATTACAAGGAGTTAAAAAAAAAGTTCTGAAATAGCCTAAGAAATAGCAGCATATTTATTTTTAGTTAAAACAGTTAATTGTATTGTTTAATTATATTAACAGTCCACTCATGAAATTGAGGAATTGAAAATCAGATCTATTACTTGTTAGTTTTATGTAAAATATGATTTTCATTCTGTAAATCTTTACCTGTCCCAGTTTCATCAATCTCTACTAATAAACAAGGCTCCTATTTGTGTATTTGTCCATACTACTTTTATGATAAAACATGACATATTCACTAAATTTTGGCCTAAACAAGATCTCCTTTGTGACATATATGAAATTGACATTAAAGGTCATTTTAGGTCATCAAAATCTTAGCAACAAAAATCTCTTGATCTAAACATTGGGAACAATTTTCACATTAGAAATTTCTCCATTCATTCATCTTAGCACAATGATTTATGACAAAATTAATTTTTGATACAAATTTTAAGTGTTTTTTCCTGATATGTCATTTTTCTGTTACATTTTAGGCAAAAAGCACACTGATTTTAAATTCTAGCAAAAATTATTTAATTATTGGATTTTAATAAAATTTTTGATATGTTTTTAATGAAGCTTATGTTTTAAATAGGAATTTTAACTCTAAATTTTGAGAGAAATTTTTTTCATGCGATTACACTCACCTCAAATTAGATAACTTTTATACAAAATCTTCTGCATTGTTAAAAGAAAAATAATTAAGCTTTGCCTGAGAAGAATACAAAACCTCTGGACCCTCCACCTCAATAGCAAAAAGTAAAGAATAAAAACAATACACATTTGGTTTGGGTTGTGTTAGAAGAAATATATTAAAGTACTGTATATACTAGAGTGATGAACTATTTTGTATAATGTGTAGCCCCTACTTTTTAGCCACAAAAAGGTGTTTTTATCAAATATTAAATCTAATGAACAACCCCTCACTTTTGGCTTTATTCACCTATAATTATGTATCTTCAACATCCAATGACATAAAGAGAAAACATTCAAACACTTATTTCTACTTTCAAAACTTTTGTAAGGCAATCAAAATTAGTGCAATACTGTAAATAAACAATGTAGTCTAGACCATGATATAGCATATTGTGTTTACTTGGATATTCCAAACGTACTAAAATCCCACCACTGATATGCTATAAAAATGATAATATAATAAAAAATCGATTAAGTACATTTGGCCGGAATTATTTACTTTTTTAATAAACAAAATCATGCAACATAAATAGTAAATGAAGTTTACTATTTATGATATTTTTACATATTATATGCAAAGGTGTTATAAATAGTAAACAATGTTGTTTATGTATCAGCTATGCTGGAAAACTTTGGATCTAAGTTATGGCAAGATTAGACCTAGAAACAAAGAAAGCTTCAATGTTTTAAAAATATATCCTGTTTAATGTATGGCACATTGGTTTTGAGATGAAAAATTGTTCTTAAAAACTCATTCATTGCATGAATATATAATGTATATATTCTGTGTTATTATATATGAAGTTATTTTCCTCAGACAATGCTGGGTATCTCTGCTAGTTGGCAATTGAGTTCAGACCAAAACTATCATTACATCCAAATTTCACAAAGTATTTCATTAAAGATTTTATATTTATGTTTTGAATTTGGATGCCTTTACTGCTTACCATTTGTGTTCTTCATGTTGTAGAATTATACTTTTACATTTCTGAAATGTTATATATGTTTCAACTGAAGCTTGGCCAAATAGGAATTTTGAGTGACCCATTCAGTCATGGTCTCAATATTTGAAAGGTATAGCTTTCATAGATAAATACAACATGTCTATAAAAAAAATAGGTCAATAAAATTTTGATCTTTTGATGGCTGCAGGTGTTTTCCTCTATTCAGGGTTCTGAGGAAATTAAAGCATGAACATGTTCACTTTCTCCCCACCCTTTCTTTTGGTGTATATTGAGCTAATTTGTTTCTGAAAACTTGTAAAGGAAGCATCATCTTATTTTCAAATTAGACCTTTTGTAGAAAGCCAACCATATCTATTGTATAAATCCTGTTGGTGAGGCTTAGAATATGATGTCTTCTGCAGGGGAGTAAGATCCCCACATGCTGTTAAAATCAATCAATCAAATCATATATACACACACATGCATATTTGATAATACAGAGATATCAAATGGAGAGGTGGGGGTGTTTTATATGATATCAGAATTTTCCAGCATTGTTTAGGATGGAAGACTGGAGAAGTAACATTAACTGCAGCATAATGATCATATGAACCCAAACTAACCTGACATTTCCTTATAGCCAATGAACATTTTTATCAAGTGGGAATGAAAATGTTGATAATTAATGTAATTTTTTTTTAAATAGAAAGAGATGTGGCAATTCTCTGAATTATTTTGTTTTTGATGAGAACAATAGTTAATGGCAGGCAAATTTTTTTCAGTATGTAAATTTGACTCAATATTAGAATGTTGTTTAGCATAAACACTGTCATAGATTGTTACTTGGTGTAAAATCAATGCAAAAAAAAAGAATCTATTCTTTTCTTTAAATTAATCAATTGAAAGTTTTTTTTGCAGGGGGAGGGGATACTAAACTGAATCTGAGTAGCCTAAACTATTTATTTTTAATTATTTTTCTAAAAATATGAGTAGGAAAGTGTTCTAATTCTTTCTTATATACTATATTTGACAGCTTATAAGATGAACTTTAAAAAAAAAAGTTGTTGAAAATTACCATGTTTTATAAGGTCAAGTGTCAGCTTTGAGTTACTGGCTAGTGAAATTCTAGTGCTACAGTGGGTCTTAAATTAAACCTCAAACATCTCTATCCAAATGTAAAGAAGTTGACTATCACTTGTACATGAACAATTGCAACTCTTTTCTAATGTAACAGTTTATAACAGTAGTACTAACTGGTACTTCATATAAAATAACATCTGTCAAGGAAAAGATTTAGTGATGACACTTTACCCTGCATCTACCTAAACAAAACTTTTAAGGTTTTTAACTCCAGCTATGGGTTAAATAGTACCACTACTGTTCTTCTACATGGATGGCTTTAACATTAAATAATTTATGAAAGTTGATATGCCATTAAACAGGGAAACCAAATGTAAATTATTGTGATATTCTGAATACATATGAAACTTTAAAAATGACCTGATCATAGGGAAGACTATGAATGCCAGGTGAAAAACCCTCCACCTGATATTTGTAGTTTAAACCTGTTTATTTATTTATTTTTTAAATGCTTTCTCTTGCATCGAATACAGTTGTCGAATACAGTATATGTGTGTATCTTGTTTTGTTTCATTTGGGATTATTAGTTTTAGTTGGTTCCATGAGGACAGCTCAAGTTTAGATTTTAAACAATAACTAATTCAGTGTTAAGATTTTTGATCTTCTCTCTCATGTCTCTATTAAGTAAGAATTGTTAACTTGATTAGAGTGTAAGAAGTATTCTGCTAGATATAAAAGGTAGTTACATAATTCCTTGATGTATTTGTTTTAATGACAAAGATGTTAAATGTACATGTGTACGGACACTGCTCTGATCTTCTCTTGGTTTGATTTATGCCAGTTAATATTTGCACTAGTTGTATAGTTGACCCAATTTAAAAGAAAAGAAAAAAATTAAATTAGAAATGATCATTGTTTATATTTTCCCTATAAGTGATACCATCAGTACATTTTCAACCAGTCAGCACAAAGCTGAGAATTTACAAATTTTCTTTGGTACACTATTCTTTGTCAAATATTAAAGGAAAGTTTTTGATTTTATTTCATAGGACTAATAATTTGGACCAAAACCACTAGAAAAAAAAAAGTGTATCACTTATCTCTTTCTTGCTCTCAATTTTGTGTGTGTGTATACATATATATATATATATATATACACACACACACACACACACACACACACACACAATGTGTTTAAAAAAAATTGCGATCATTTAACACATCACTCAATAAGTCCTGGGTCTTACTAATAAAACAACTTTTAGGCAAAATTCAAATTTATTCCTCAACATAGTCTCCTTCTAGGGTGATACACTGATTCCAATGCTTTTCTAACAATTCGATGCCTTTTTTGTAGAACGATTTGTCTTTGGCCTTAAAATAAACCTCAGTTTTTAATATCACTTCTTCATTGGAGCCAAATCTCTTTCCTTGGAGCATTCTTTTGAAGTCTGCAAATAGCCAGTAGTCCCTGGGGCCCCGATCTGGGGAATAGGCTGGGTGAGGAAGCAATTTGAAGTACAATTTATGTAGTTTTGCCATTGTTGCGATTGACTTCTGACATGGTGCATTGTCTTGGTTGAAAAGCACTTTTTTCTTCATTTGTGGCTGTTTTTTGGTGATTTTTTCCTACAAACACATCAATAATGCTATATAATATTCGCTATTGATGGTTCTTCCTTTGTCAAGGTAATTGATGAACAAAATACCGAGACCAAAACCTTGCCTGCTGATGTTTGTGTTTTGGTCACTTTGGACGTCTTTCACTTGCCGCTGTCCATTCAGCTGACTGCTGATTTAACTCCGGTGTAACGTGGTGGATCCATGTTTCATCCATTGTCCCATATTTACACAAAAACTCTTTTTTGTTGCATCGAAACAGTTGCAAACAACACTCTGAATCGTCAACGCATTGTTTTTGATCGACTGTGAGCAAATGCAGCGTCCATTTTAAACACAGCTTTCTCATTGACAAATGTTCATGTAAAATGGTGAATACACTGCCTTCTGATATCTTTAACTCCTCTACTATCTCATGCAATTTCAATTTGCGATCAGCCAAAAGGAGTTTGTGGAGTTTTTGGTGTTTACCAGGACAACTGCTGAATTTGGGTGTCCTGTGTTCAGCATCTTTTTTGTCTGTACGACCACGTCTAAAGTCAACATGCCACCTCTTAACCATTGTTTCCGACAGAGCAGAGTCTGAATAACACTTATGAAGCCATTGCTTTATCAACACATGAAATTCAGATTTGCAACTGTAATTTCACTGAAATCACTGTAATTTGTAAACTAATTATCCAATTGGGCTCAAATTTTGACACATGTTATTTGAAGATTATTACTTTATAAAAATAATATGGATTTTTTATTAGTGGTGCCATGTATATGTCAGGCTTGGGACGTATTGAATGATGTGTTAAGATATTTTGTAATTTAATAATTTGACCAGTTCTTGTTTGAATAATCTCAAATTTTAACTGCACATATAAAAACAGCTCAAGATCCCGTGTTCAATATTTAAATACCTTTTCTTTTCCAGTGAATGATATTTCTATACATTCTGTTAAGATTTGAAATCATCTGAGTGAAACTTGGTCAAGTTATTTGATTATGAAATGATAACAATATTTCTGAAACACCTGATATATATTTATATAAAATGAAACATGCATGCATTCTGTTTTTAGTATTCATCTTTTGATAGTTTTTAGATTATTTTTATGAATTCACTGAATAGAATTCTCTACAGTTGAATAAAATATTTGTGAAGGAAAAATTAAATGGATAAATTTGAAGAAAAAACTTTTAGATTATACAAGTTTTCTGGATGGACAAAAAAGTTTTTAGAATCTGCTGAAAATTATGGACTGGCATAGAAAAATGGTTAACTCGCTAGAATAACTTAAATTGATTTTTACAAAAAATATTTTGAATATTTTCTTTACTGAATTGAAGGTTTTCAGCAAATTACTTCTCCATTTCATTTGTGTGTGTGCAAGACAAAAAGAGAATATGGGGGAAAAAAAGAAAAGAAAAATGTTGATAGTAATCTGTTTTTAAGAGTGTCTTTTCTGTCATCTTATTAAAACTTTCTCTCTGCTCTTTAAAAAAAATTCAATGTCCTATTGTGTCTACTGGCAATCACTAAGAATATTTTAATTATATTGTGAAAACCTTTACTATAATTTAAAAAAAAACTTTAAAAAATGTTTCTTTTCTTCATTTCTCTCATGCTTCCATTTTTTTTCCTCTGAAGAAGCCATTACAAAAGTTGCACATTTAAAAATGCAAACAATTAAATTTATGACCGTCTAATTACAGACAAGCAAAGTTACTTAAATTTGTAGGCTAGCCACTTTGAAAAAATAATTTTAAATTGCCTCACTGGGCCACCATGAGGATGTAAAGATGTCTGCTTGATGCTATTTCTATTCCTTAGCCTGGTTTCATTTTAATATTTTAACATTTCCACTTTACATTTTTTAGTTAGTTTTTTTTTGTGTTATGTTTTTTTTATATTTATTAGAAAAAAAAGTAAAATTAATTTTTTTTTCTCTTTTACCTTGTTTTGAAATTTTTTTAACCTTATTTTCATTTTTTTATATTCTATTGACAAAATTATCAATGCCGCTTTCATACAGATCTTTTTCCTGTTTCAGTTTTGTTTCTTCTTTCACCTTGTTTTGTGATATCAATTATTTAAACTCTTTGTCTGCTAGTCTTTTTTATTATTATTATTATCATCGTCATCTCCCCTTCCCTCTTCATCTGAGTACAGACTTTCTCCTTTTTTTTTTTTTAACTCTTGAATTAAAACAGGCTTTTATGATCCTGACTCATTGGTTTGCACTGGTGCAGTTTATCCACTCATTGCTCTTGTGTCTTCGACTTATTATTATTATTAATATTATTTTAGAAGCACTTTGTTTTTCTGAAACCCTTGTGATCTTAAACTGCTTTTATCTTATTGTTGATGTTTACTCTGTTCGATTGGCAGACAAGACATTGTGTTGCCATTTGAGTCAATTGTTCTGTGTTTTCAAACCATTTGATCTGAGGCAGTTTAGGGTGGCAGGTGCATCTGGCATAGAATTTAAAAAAGAATACATATGTATATATATATATATCAGAAAAATCATTTACCTGCTGTAGACAAAATTTTGTAAAAATAAATTGCAAATTACTATCAGAAATATAATTTTGAAAGATACTTACCGGGTCCAATCACCCGGCTGGTTTGTGCTTTGACTGACTGTATCCCCTGCAGAGGGGATAAGGAAACCCCATCCGACCAAAAGGGGCATCTTATCAAAGATACTAAACTGCTCCCGATGGTTAATACTGAGACTTTTATTTCATTTGCTTATCTATGTTATCATTTTTGCAAAAATGGTGTATCAAAAATTATGTATACATGAATTTAAACAAAACGCTCAATGAATTTTTGTTCCTCATATGGTATAATGGCTAATAAGCTTGGCCGGCAGACCACTGTTAGTTTTATTCTAATGGGGTAACACACACTTCTGACTTTGTGCTAAACTAACCTTAGTTTACTAAAGAGGGATGCTCAGAATGGTGTAATTGGTTGTAAGTGAGTCTTGCAGACTACTCTTATTGAGTTTGATTCTCACCCGGTATCCAGTGCGTCTATGATGTTGCAGATCAGTACATTAGCCACTACGCCATGGGGACTCTCCAAGTATTGAATAAGAATAAGTGAAACTATATAACTGTATGCTAACAAATGGTTACTATTAAATAGAAATAATTACTTGAAATTCTATAATTGTGTATAAATTATTATTATTAGATAGGAATACTTGAAACCATACAGTTGTATCCAAAAAGTTCTCAAGTAAGTGCTACACGAGAATGTAAAATAAATGTGATTCCCTAAACTCTAAGCGTAAAATGAGCCCAAATAGGTTGATATGCTGTTAAAATCAATCATTACCTGGCCGAGTCATCCATGGCTGGGAATATGATAAATATGTTGCTTCAGGGAATCTTTTCCTGAGCTTTCACCTCTCCAAAAGATGTTGAGTTAGGGTCAATCAAATAGTTAAATATTCAAAGCAGATAAAATAATGATATTTCTTTTTGCTGAAGAAAAGATGTATCCCATAATGATAAGCTTAATGAAATGGTTTGCTCAATATATTTTTAATTGTGATGCAGATATCAAAACAAATATATCTACAAAAGATTAATAAAGTAAGTAAAGTTGGCGACCTTAGTTGAGGCTGACTCAAAGGCTCCCTTTTCAATAGCTACTACACTGAGGTATAGGAGCGGATGCTACTCCATTCCCTGGATTGCTCCACTTTACTCTTGATCCTTACCTTGTAATGCTGGGTGTTAAGCAAGGCGGCATCAAGTACCATTTTTTGAGTCTTTGGTATGACTGAACTGGTATTAAACTCCGGTCTTCTGGACCATTGGTGAACCCTCTACTCATTAGGCCAATGGCCCGGATAAAAGATCAATAACAACTGTTAAATATTGTTCTAATCTGAATAATATCAGGTGACTTAGCTAATAGAATATCTTGTTTTTTTTTAACCAAACAATTGCTCTGTGTGCCCTTTGTAATCCTCAATGGTATTGCATTTTTTTTATTGGTAGTTCTTTAAAGACCAGAATAAATGGTAATCCAAAGGTACAATATCTAGTGAATATGTTTTATGAGTGAAAATTTCTAAGCTATAATGTTACAATTTTATCTGACACCAAAAACGTGTGCTGTAATCTACCATTATCTTGATGGAATATTAAGACCTTTCTCTTGAACAAATTCTAGACACATTTTGTTGATTGATGCCTTTAGAAGCAGTTTTTATTTGAATCAAATCAAGGTTGGTAAAGGCCTGAATCTTCTTTTCCCTGTGTTTTTAAGAAGATGGGCGATAGAGAAGATGACTAATGTAGCATTATTATCTGAATGAATGTTTAGCATATCATCAGTTCACTTCTATGTTTGGTTTGGTTTGGCTATTTGTTCACTTGGGAGGGAAACACAAAAACAAAACTTGTTTTAGCATTAGCACTTTTTGTTGCTTTCTTCTCACTCTATTCTGTCTCAGAGACTGTGGAAGCAGGAAGAACTGGGCAATGGACACTTTATGGTAGCTTCTTTTTTCTTTTTGGATTTTTTGTTCCTTGTTCTACATTTACACCCCAGCCACGAAAAGAGAAAACTGAGTAAATCATGAAATCTATGATATATATATATTAGCATTCACAGAACAGCCCCCATCCCACTTCTGCCTCTGATGGGTAACATCTTCAGGCCCCCATTGCTACTTGATTACTAAAGTGATAGATCAAGCATATCATGTTTCAGAAAAGTGTTGAATTCTGTCAACTCCTGTTTCTGCTGTGGCTCTTTTCTTATAACCCCATTTGCTTATAATGCTGCAGTAAGCACTTGAGAAGATCAGTCTCTCAGGTTGAAAATTAGAATCAGATTTGGATCTTTTTTCTTCAAGAAGATTGTCTGTACAGGACATGTGCCTAATTGATGGATATATAGAAATTACTATCTAAAAAAGAACACCATCTAAGGTTGTTTAGTTTTGATCCATGCTGGTGCCATAAAAAAGCAACTGAAAAAAAATGAAAGAAAGCTAGTGAATTCTGATTAAACACAACATGGTTTACCAAGAATAGCTACTTAGTAAGATCAATTATGCAAGAACGGAATCAACTTGAAAAAAAACCCTTAAGAAACAACTGCACAAATGTAGATATGTACAATAAACTCAATGAATGCACTTGTGACATAGCAGGTATTGTTGTAGGAAATGGGCTTGCGGATCTGAGTTCAAACCCTTGATGAGGCTGTTTGCATTTCATATGATGTTAATACCTTTGGGAAAGATATGAATCCATCTATTCTCTTGCCAGCTATGGGTAAATAGTAAGGCAGATGGAGCTCTTTAAACTTTTAATAACTACTGGTCTTGGAAAAGGAAAACTCTGAATTCAAACCAGCTGAACTCTGCTTGTATTATATCCTGCTCACAGTGAAGAGGTTTGGTAAATGTATATGATGAATGTGCTACCCTAACTTCTAGGCATAAAATAACCCAAGACAAGTTGACATGCTGTTAAAATCAGTCAATCAATCTGAGAAGGTGATAGATAAAAAAGTAAGAAAAAATATAAATTGTTCATTTGATGGAGATATAAATATTTCTAAGACCATTATGAACATCAGTTTGATAGTCAAAATCATTGAAATTACCATCATCATCATCATCATCATCATCATCATCAATCATGACATAATTCTTATTGTTTGTTTTTTTGTTATGAACATTTTCATTATTAACATCATCATCATCGCCTCAAAAAAATATGGACAAAAACTCATAAAGAAAGAGGCTTGTTTCTTTAAGCTTGACTGACTTGTGAAACTTTTCAGCACATGACGTGAGTTGATTTCCCCATCCCTGATTTCTGCCTATCCAGCTGCTTGTAAGGCATACAGACACCAAAAAGGATGCTCACTGAATCCTCTTATTGGTGCTGCTGCTTGTCTGTATGCATGGGAAATACTGAGAAAAGAAAGGTTTGCCTGATAAAATAGATATAGAGAAGAAGAGGAAAAAAATCAAGGTGGAGTTTGGGGATTGTGGAGAAAATGCAGGGTTGGTGGATGTGATATTTTGAAAAGCAATCAATCTTGGATAAGTTTTGCTGGTTTTTGTGAGTGGCCTCTTCTCATTCAGCCCTCACCCAACAACTACCTCCCCCGCCAATTCCTTGTACAGCTTTTGCTGGTTCCAGCTTGCAAAGTTCAAAAGTTCATTCTGCCTGTTTTCAACTAACTGTAGCTTTGGCTTGAATTTGCATATGTATGCATTGGTAGTTTTCATGATTATCTCATATACTGGGTTAAGTTATATCATTTTGTAAAAAATTATTTATGTGCAAGTGTTATATATGTGCATATTTATTATTTGTGTCTTTAAATGGCTGTTCAGTACTGCTGTATGGATGAACCACTTGGACTCTGATGAAAAGGATAGAGAAAAAGCTGCTCGGAAACTATACAAGGATGCAACATGCTATTTAGAACTAATCCTGGAAGCAGCATCCCACAGAACAGCATCTATATGTCCACTTACCTCCTATCTCACAAACCATCCAAGTAAGGTGAACAAGATATGCTTTGCACTGCTAAAGAAGTAAGGACAAATTCATAAGTGACATTCTCTTATTGACTCCTACACATGGATGTGCCAGTACTGGCTGACCAGTGAGGACTTACATACATCATCTTTATGCAGACACTGGATATTGTCTTGAGGACCTTTTAAGAGCGATGAACAATATGGATGGATGGATGGATGGATGGTAAGACAGAGTCAACGGAACTCCACGCTATCAGCATGACTTGATGTCTGTGCGTGTATCTTCCTCTCTCTCTCTCTCTATATATATATATATATATATATATATATATATATATACACACAAATGTTTTTACTGTGTATGCACACACACACACACACACACACACACATATATATATATATATACCCATACACATAGTAAAACATACTTGTCTTCCTTCCTCTCTCTCTCTCTCTCTCTGTATATATATATATATATATATATATATATATATATATGTTTATATATACACAGAGGTTATCTAGGTTAGGATACCATAGACACAGAGTGAAAAGCCCTTGATAACCTTATCTCACATATGCAATTCATTGATTGTATGTAGGTGTCTACTTGCTCCTAACATAAATGGTCCATTGCCAATATTGAGCACCCTATTTATAAATAAACCAAACTGTAATATTAATATATGTAACTGTGTGTCAGTGTGTAGTAAAATACAACATGCATATATACTATAAAAAGTCTTACGTATATGCAAATAATATATATGTGTGTATTACTTATTAAGAATGTTTAGTTTATTAATGAGTCAATTTATTTGTGTTATATAATGTGTGTGTATACATGTTCACATGAACATATATATTAGTTGAAATTTTATCTGCATAATTCTTGATTAATGTGATTAATATTCGCACCTGAATTAAGTGAATTGATAATAAAGGTAATTATTTTGAAAAATAGATATTTGTTATACAAAATAAAAATGCTTTTCACATCATTAGGCTATAAACTTACTGATGTACCTATGGGTATCTGTCTATATAACCTCCCTCTCTCTTTCAGTCGTAATTTTTCTAGAAAGAAAATACTCTGAAATAATAAAAAATAAGAAATTTCTTGGAATTTACTTGTTCTTGATTTGATATCCTAATTTCTGATTAGTTCTTTGCTAATGAATTTTCCCTATTACTAAGGGAACTATAACAACATAATCAAGGGAAATAACCACTTCCTATTTCTGTCTGAGCCATTACAGTTCCATAAAATCTCAAGCAATAATAAAGAATCGTTCAGTTTTTTTACTTTCTGTTTTTGTTTTGTCCAATACTCTGTGTATGTGTGTATATGTGCCTATATCTGTGTTTTTCAAATTGAAATGAATATTATTTTTAATTCATTTTTTTTTATTATTGTTTTAAACTGAACATGGAAATGTGGACAGTTTCAAATACAATTATCAAGAATTAGAAAAATAGTGACATTTTATTAACAAAAAACTTATTTATTATTCAAAAAACAAAAAAAATGAATCTGAAATTCTGTTATACTTCCTATTTTTCTTTTACTTATTATCATCAATATTTGCCCTGACTTGTTCATCTCTTCTGCCATGCAACACTTGTCACATTCACCTTGCTGCATCTAGTTATGATGAAATGTCAAGACTTCAGCTTTTAAGATGACACAGCATGCCCGAGCCTTCATCTTGTACAACAAATATGTCAAGCCCATTCCCAAAGCCTGCTTTCTCCATTATTGTCAATCTCAAGGAGTTCAAAATAAATATCAGCTACCTTACACTCTTGTAATCCGAACTTGGATCTAGATTCCATCAAATTTTGATCTGTATTTAGTGATGTGTATTTTCAGTAGTTTTGCATTTTATTTTCTGGATTTTTCATGTTTTTGAAAATTCTAAGGTTTGTATTTTTAAACAGAGTCTAAAAAATAAGTAAATTGAGTGTGTAGATAAGTGATCGATAGCCTTGAATCTGGTCAGCTGTTTTGGAAGATGCCAGGTTGAGTTAAAAGTTTTTTTTTGTATTTCAAGTTTTTCAGAGTCATAAGGCTGAACTTAATGAAGGTGTTGATTGTTGGTGCTTTGTGAAGAACCAAATTCTGCTGATCATGTATGAGTGCTTGTGCTTAGCTATTGTTCAACCATTTCAAGCAAGGTTTCATTTTCCACAACGGGTCATCTCTCTGACCTTGGTTTGTCTTCAAAGTTGGTGTTACCTTCCTTGAAACATTTGAAACAGTTTTCTGCCACATGTTTGTCAACAATTCCTGGGCCTTCCACATCACTAATTTCTTTTACTCCTGCCCTTGCACTCAGTCTTTTTTCCACAAGTATCCCTAATTGCAATTTTTCACCACTCATTATCAAAGCTGTAAAATAAAGAACAAAGAATTAATGTTTATATGTTATATATGAAAATGAACAATTCAGCAACGATTGGACAAGTTGTATCCAATTAATGATATATCATGGAAATACAAGTTGCCAAAAATCATCAGTGAAAATCAAAAAACACTTTAGACTCAACCTAGTTAGACTTTTTCTTCTGGGCTGTCATATGGTCAGTAGTGCATTTCATCTAGACCAGAAGTTTGAGGCAAGTTTAGTATGGAAGACTGGATCTATCATTAAGTTAAATGCATCAGTCCTGTAGAAATAGCTTATAACTGTGGCAAATATCTCCTGACAAATGCTTATCTCTTGTGTTGCTTTGGTGTAATGTCTTTGACAACTGTACAAGACTGCAGCTGGTGCATTACTCTCATATAAAGTGCAACTGACACACCAGCAAGGGAATTCAATTTTGGATCTCCTCTATCCTTTTCTTTTGAAGCTTCTTATTGTTATAAGTTTCAGGAGGGGTGGAGAGCAACATCAGACCTTTTTTTAAAGAGTATTTGTTTTTCTATTTTTTCCCTTCATTTTAGATAGTCTGATTGATTTCTGTATCTTTGTCACTTTCTTATTGATTTACATTTATCAGAAAAAAAAGTAGTTGTAGTCATAATAACAATAATAAATGAATAATAATATTAAAAGGTTAAAAGTGTTGGACAAGGTGTAGCTCTTTTATTTTTCATCTTTAGTTTTTTCCACTCTTGCTTTCTTAGCTTTAAAGATTTTTTTTGCATTACTTATTGTGCTCAATATGTCATAATTTGTATTATACTTTGAAATAAAGATTGACACTCTTATAGCCTGCCAAATCTAGTTAATCAGTTGAAAAAAATTTTTTTGTATGTGTGCATATATATGTATATATACACATGTGCATATAAGGGAATGTTGAAAAGTTCTTAGATGACCAAGAAGACAATAGCCTAGAAACATGAAAAGTTTATATTATTCCACATATTTTTCCTACATTTCAACTTACTTGAAACCTCATTTATAAACTTAAATCTTGAAAAGAAAAATCAATTAAAAAAAGGGACTAAGAAATTTTCAGCCCTAACTTGTGTGTGTATATATATATATCCTTATATTATCCAATGCCAAGTTAGCCGATGGTGGGAACGATTCTCTTTTTGGATTTTCTATCTACTATTATTTTACATTGAGCTCTCTTTTGGATGGATATATATATATATATATATATATATATATATATATATATATAGTGTTGGTTCAATGAGAAAAAAGTAAATGTTTTAAAATGAATAGGTTCATAAATGAATCTAAATTTAGATTTTTGTTTTCATATATTTGTGCTCTGTATGTGTTTCAGAATTTGTTTCCTTCAGGAGATGAATAATGATTAGGTTAACTCCATTTCAAAAGTCATTAATCAAAACCTGCATAACTTTCATCCCTTACACCCTAGTACATAGAATATGCTCCATAGTCACTAACAAAAACCTCCAACAAACTTGCCTTGAAGAATTTTTTGTAAACCTCCACCATCCTGCAACACTAATAAATAAGGGATTCAAATTAGCAGAAAAATACCATTAAAAGAACTACCCCTCATCAAAAAAAAACATAGCAATGAAGAACCCTTGGTATATGTCTCAACATATAGCAAAAACAACCCAGAACTATTCACAGAAATAATGAAGAATCTATAACAGCTTAAAAATAATGATAAAATTAAAAACATACTAGACATAACAAAAGTTATCAAAAGCAAATAACAACCAAAAAATTTAAAGCACACTCTAACCTTATCTAAATTCAAATCCTGAATTGAGGCTATTTGCATTTTTTATAGTGCCTAATACCCTTGAGAAAAGCATGAATCTGATTATCATACCCCACCCAGCTATGGGTAAATTGTAGGGTAGATTGGGCTCTTTAGCCTTGGTGTTGCATACTGACCCTTGACAGAGCCATCAATCAGAGATGCACCTGTGTAAATAAGCAGAAGCAGTCACGGAAGTTGTGGGTGTTATGAAATTATATATGCAGATGCCTGTGGCAGTTAGAATTAGTTGGGGGTCACTGAGAGCCTGAGACAGAGCCAGCTTGCAGTCACTGAGGGTGCCCCGCTGGGGTCGTGGTCCACACTGGGCCTCTGGTTGAGTAACCCTGGCCTAAAAGCTAAGTGGGTTCTTGAAGATAACACACCATGCTATGGTCAAAAGAAGAAGAAGAGATGAGTCAATATAGCAATCTGTTATTGTTCCCGTTTCCATCTGTCAGTCTCTCACATACCACAGGAGCTTCAATCCTTTACAAAAGAATAAAAGGACATATATTTTTTTTTATAACCAAGTGTTGTGGTTCTTCCTTCATCCCTCATCATAGTATACAATATTGGTATGCAACTGGTCTTGAAGAAGGAAAACTCTGAATTCAAACCAGTTATACTCTGCTTTAAAAAAATGTACCTTGTGTTGCTTTTTGCTTGTGGTAGAGGAATTGGGTAAATACATACACACATAGAGGAATTGGGCAAATAATACACACATACATATGTATATGCAGCTCGCCTAACTGTTATTGGTATAGAAAATGGAATCAGCCTGCTCAGTTTAGATCTAGATATTGCTGTTTTCATTCACTTTACATTAATAACCTTGGAAAAGGCATGAATCTCTCTCTCTCCCAGCTCTGGTTAAAATTGTATGGCAGACTCAGATTTCTAGCCATGATGTGCATCTTGTCTTAGAGATAGGAAGTACTGAATTTAAAATCCAGAGCTGGAATCTATCAGTTCCAGTCCCAAGCCTGAAGGAATAAGGTGGAGAATTGATCATAGAATGAAGATAACATGACTTAATAAAAAGACATCAATGAAACCCATGACAGAGAAGGGTCCTAACTCATGTAGTTGATGATGATGTGTGTTTTCATTGCTTTTAATCTCTTCCTTAGAAATTAGAGTTTTCTAAAATCTGTTTGCAGCAGGTATTTCATTGTGTTACTGTCAATTGTTTTTTATTATATTGTTTGCAATGTAATTACACTTTGTAGCAAATCACATGATACCATCAGCTAATTACATTTCAATTTTACGTTGCAGGTTTAGAGATTATAATCCATTGTTTTAGATCAAAGTAAATTGTGGTTTGCTTTAAAATAGCACTAGGGTAATTATGCCATTTAATCAAGTTTGCATTCAAGATTAGACAAATGTGATTTTTTTTGTAATTTTTAAAACCCATATTTTGAATATATAAGTCCCTTTATCAGAAATAAATTTGTAAAATATCCAATTAATCTGATTCTTTAAAATAAATTAAAATTGCAAGATGGATTAAAATATTTCATGCACTATCGTCATTATAAAATGAATTTGTGAACAATATTCCCTAAGTACTTGTCATTGTTTTAGGCAAATTTGACCAAACTCTTTGATTAGACTCTGAGGTGTACTAATCCTGTCATTACTTTACATATTAAGAAATTGGATTTTTATTAAGTTCTTATCAAGGAATTTTGCAATTATTTATAGTTAATCTTCTTAGTAAAAAACTGACTGCTTTAAAGTAACCTTGTGTTAATTAAATCTTGTAATCTTCAATTTAGATTAGAAACACCAATTTTTGCCTTTATTCCATTGCTGTAAATTCTGAAGCAATATCATAAAATGAATTTCAAAAATGGTTGTGGTGATAAGCAACTCATATTTTAAATTTCATGTTACACATCTGTTATGTAACAGAATGTAACACTGAATAGGAAGTTATTTCTTTTGACAGTCAATTTAATGTAATTATTCCCAAATAGCATCCTCTTCATCATTTTTTTCATTCTTTTGTTGTTTGCATTTTTTATTCCTGTTCTTTTTTTAAAATTTGTTTTAGAAATTCTTTTGCTGATCTTTGCTTGCCTTTATTACTACTTCATCTTCCTCTGTTTCATTATTTTGAAAAAGGTGAAGGTCTCCATCCAAAAATTAAACAACACTTAAAATAATGAATAATGTTAGCCTGCTGATGTCTTAAAGACTTTTTCAGATTTGGCAGTTGCTTGTTGATGTGATTGTGAGATGTTGTTTAGTTCAACTCTCCTTGAGTCCAAAGAAGAAAGATTGAAGGAAGGAGAAAATGAGTAATGATAATGAGAGAAAGGGTGAAAGAAAAAGGAAAAGAGTATATTTAT
The DNA here is from genome assembly GCA_963585895.1 of Sepioteuthis lessoniana. NCBI lineage: Eukaryota > Metazoa > Mollusca > Cephalopoda > Myopsida > Loliginidae > Sepioteuthis > Sepioteuthis lessoniana. Next base: position 59,540,314 of record OY757910.1, on the reverse strand, counting down.
AAAAAAAAAAAAAAGGAAGATGGTAGAATAAAAGAGTGTCTAAGAAAATAAACTGATGGCTTGGGAGAAAAATAAAAATAAATTATAATATAGATATGCTAAAAAATGGATTCTAATTGTAAGGGTCAATAAGGGAATTTGTGTAGAATTTAGAAAAGTTCATACATGAACAATATATAAATTATGTATATACTCACTCTTATATACTTACAAATTTAGCCAAACGTACCTAGTTAAATGGGGCCCAGTCAGCTGGGGCTATAGAATACACAGACTCCATTTCTGCAGAGGAGTAAGAATCTCCAATGGGTGTTCTGGATATGACACTAGACAATATGGTTGTAAGGCTTCAGTAATCCTGAAGCTTTGAGGAATACAGAGTGCCCCTTCATTGCCATTGCTCCCAGGTCCACTCTGTGGAGTGGTAGCATCTGATAGAGTCCTATCTATGGATCAAATAGAACTAAACTGAATTGTTTGAAATAGTTTAAATGTCAAAAACATTTCTATGTACTTATGTTAAATTGAACTGGTTGAAATAGACCTGTTTATATATAAAAAAATGGATTTGCCATTAAATAACCTACAAAAGTTGATATGCCTTAAAACCAAATCAAACCAAGTTAAATGTAAATGATATATATACCAATGATATATTTACACACACCAATATCTTCACTCATATATGTATATTTTATATCTCATCGATCCCATAATCTGATTTGGTTATGGAGGCACTACACATGTAGCATGTCTTGAGCAGGAATAGCTTGATGAAGCCCATCCCTCTCCAGGTCTACAACTATTTTGAATTCAGTTTTCCTTTTTGACTGGTTGCCATACAAAGTTTGAAGAGCCCAGTATACCCTACTATTTACTCATAACTGGAAGGAGAATAGTTGGAGTCATACCTTTCCCAAAAGTATTAGCGTTATGTGAATAGCAAACAGTCTTGAGTATCTGGGTTCACATTTTATATACAAGCAAAAATAAATCAATTGAAATAATATCATTTATAATCTAATTAGTGCACACAAACAAAGATAGTAGGGTATCAGGTGTTCAAGGAAAGCTGTTTCAATTAGAATTTCAATAACCCATTTGTCTTCATTGCTTACCTGCTAAGGCATTTTTCTCGGAAAAAAGATGCATGTTTAAATCTTTCTGGTGACTTATTCTTTTTTCTTTATCCAAGCTGCTTTCTAATAACTGTAGAATAAAAAAAACAACAGAGGTCAGAAGAAAGAAATGCTTATCAAAAGCTAGTTATTTTGACAATGATCCAGCTCATAAATCCAACTAATATAAATGTATTTATACTGAAGCAAATTTGGAAGATTAATAACTGTTTTGAAAATAAAAAAAAAAGGAAAAAAGGCTTTTGAACAAAATTTTACAGCAAAATATCCTGATATGAAAATTGTTGCTTTTGGTACAAAGTTGAACATTTCTAAAATTCTTTGACTAAAATGATTATTTTTCAACTGATTCTTTTATTCTTTTTTTTAAAAATAAAACTGAAAGTTTGGATTACTTAAAAAAATATTAACTACATATTCTACTTTCTTTTGCTGTTAGAGGAAAAAATGCTAAAAGGCTGTACCTACACAATAGATCTTATCATTAAGTTGTCTTAAAATAAACCAGAGTTCAAAGTAGATTAAAAGTCTTTACTTTTAGCATTTATAGTTCATTAAATATCGAACTTGCGACAATGTAGAATTGTATGAATAATATTCAAGGTTAAATGTTATGTTTTTGTGTAATTCTTGAAGATTTGTTATTTAAAAAGAACTGAAAAAGAAAAAAATAAGTTTCTTTTTCAGGAACTGAATTCTCATGAATAGATCTCAATTATCTTACTTAATTATTCCAATTTCTCAAATTCTAACCTGAAGTCTTGTATTTGTAATATTTTTCATACATCTGGGTCTATTTTCTCATTGATCAAAGAGGTGATGCCTAGCAAATTACTACTTTATCTGTCATTTCTGGTTCTGTTTTGTTTTTGCAAAGATTTTGTACCTTTAATGAGCTTTAGATAGATTAAGTGGAACAGAATTAGCCATTAATAATGGGGTGGCCAGAAACCTCAGTTCATTCAAAGGTTGTTGAAATTCTAAGAATCTAATACAAAATATTAGTATCAATTGAAAGGATTTATTTTTATTTTCCTGGTAAATTAAGGACTGTTCAGAGTTTGTGTGTCTTTGTGTATGAGAGAGAGAGAGAGACTTCATATATGTACCTGTGTAAATATATACACAACCCCTTTTTTTACTCTTTATATGCATTTGTGTGTTGTTTTTTTTTTAAACAGCATATTAACCTATTTTGGTTAGGGAATTACATTAATTTTATGTTCATATTTACGTTTTTTGTGTAATCATTTTTTTTATCTAATACAAATAATTTTGACCCCTAGATGAGACCCTAATATGTACTACCATTCAAGATGAGAGTGGACTCGGGAATGCAATGGCATTGAAGCAGTACTCTACACTCCCCAAAACTCTAAAACTGGAGCCTCACCATCAGATGCGGTTTAGTGTCCTACTCAGGACATTTTTTTTTTGTGGACGGGTTTTGCAGTCAGTGTATTCTAAGCCCTGCTGATAAAGCAGTATTCCTGTTTGTGTATGAATATATGTCTCTGTATTAGGACTGACTAAACTTAACTTAGTATTGGATAGGGACATATATGCATTTCTGTGTGAGTGTACTTGTGTGTGAATCATAGATATATGAGTGTTCCTAATTATTGTGTGTAATATTAGAAAGGAAGGATCTGTTAGCTTTTCATGAATATATATATATATATATATAAAACTGCTTATGTGTGCAATTATTTATCTGAATGTGTGTATGGTATACTTGTGTGTGCATATGCATGGTTATTGAAAAGGAAGAGCCTTTTAGATTGGCTGTCATGGCTGAATGAATGTGAATCTAAGAGTGATGCTGCTGATTTTAGAGTTAGTTTGTGATTAAGAAATAGAAGAAGGATAAAAGAAACAGAGAACTAGGGATGAAGAAAAGAGAGAAGGGATAGAAAACAATAGAAAGAAAAAGAAGATGAGGAGTAGGAACAGAAGTGAGAGGTGAATACAAATTTCTTGTGACAGCTCAGAAGCTTAGCCTGATTTTGACTAGCTGCTCTTCTCACCATCTCTTTTTCTCTTTCATACATTCATTCACCTTTCTTGACTCCACTTTTATTCTTGCCCTCCTCCCTTTACAATCATCCTTTTTCTCTTTTTCCTTTTTCTTATTCATCCTTGACCGCTCTTTCTCTTATTTTTCTTCTTTTTCATTTTACTTTCATTCTCTCTTTTGCTTTTCCTCTCCTTTTTCTCTTTAGTAACTTTCCTTTCTTTTTTCTGCCATCCCTCTTTCTTTTTGTTTGCTTTTTTCTTTCTCTTTCTTCCATTTCTATTTTCTCTTTAACTCTTTCTTTCTCTTTTTTCACCCCTTTCTCTTTCTATTGTGCATTTTTTTATTCTTTCTTTCCTCTTTCCTTTCTTTCTTTTGCTCATTCTTTCTCTTTCTTCAGTTTTTTCTTTCTTTTTCTTTGACTCTTTCTTTCTCTTTTTTCACTCCCTTTTTTTTCTTTCACACTTTCTTTCTTTTTCTTTTTTCTCATTCATTCTCTTTCTTCAATTTCTTTTTTTTTTCTCATTTTTTCACTCTTTCTTTTTATTTTTCACTCCTTCTTTTCTTTCTCTCCTTTTTTTCTTTCTCTGTCTCTTTTTCCCTTTTTTTGAACATTCGCATTTCTTCATATTTCTCCCCATTCATTTTCCTTTCTTTTTCATTTTTCTTTTATTCCTGTTGCTGAGTTTTTTAAAAATCTTTGCTTCTCTTTCTCTCTTCCTTTTAGCTTTCAACCTATTTAACAGTTTTCTTCCTCCACTTATTAGTATTTCTTTTCATACTCTGATCCTAATTTGGTATGATTTACTAGAATTGTTATGATGTTTGGGTGTATAACTTGGCAGCACCTTACTTTAAAAGAGTTCCCCTGTTACAACTGTCATTGGCTGTGGCAGTGTTCCCAAGTTGCTTCCATCAAAGATGTTTCTTCATTTCCTTTGCAAACTCCCTGCTAGAAATTTATCAGTGCCAAACATGTTGTGTTAAATTGCAACTGATGTATTTGCACATTTGTATGCATGCTGAATCACATGTTCTCACAAACATTCTAGTATGTAAACAAGCCATAACAATTACAAACAGGCATAATCTGATCTTTGTGTGTGTATGTGTATATATATATATTGTGTGTGTGTGTGTATGAGGCATTTAATGTTTATGCAGCATTATAAAACACTTGAGAGAGAGCCTTATGTCCAACTGCTCTTGATCACTATTGTACTGGGTGTAACAACTGTCATTCTCTTTCGGGCATGCTAAGGAGTTACAATTATTGATTTCCAAAGCAGGAAATCTTGCAAGGGTATCCAGCTGATAAAACATGTCCACCTCAATAGTCTGACAATAAGTCAAATACACACACTTAAATAAATGTTATGCCAATGCCAGATTCCTGTTCTAACTTTCCCAATCACAATATGATCTACCAGCAACGTTATTTGTATGTTCTGTGGCATATCTTATATGGCTTGGTGGTGACAGTCAGCTTTTTATGTCAATATCAGATACCCGCGTTTATTTTACGGAGAATATATGTATATATTTACGCAACTTCTTCATCATGAGTAGAATATGACACAAGGTTGATTTTTAAGCTGGCTGCTAGCCTAACTAAGGCTAAGGAACCCAGTTTTCCTTACTATTTACCTATAGCTGGAGAGAGAAGAGATGGATTTATACCTTTCCCAAGGGCATTAGCATGAAGTGAAACACCAATTACTTTGTCCAGAATTTGAACTTGGGTCACTGGTTCCATTTTTTAGGATGATAATCTTAACACTTCAAAGAGAATATAAGTGTTCATTATGGCCATTCATGTTTGAACCTGAATATTTTATGCCTGTCCTAAGTATTGATACTTAGAACTTAGTTATACTTACTAAGTTTTGCTTAGAAAGGTACTCAGGTTTTAGGTTGCTTACAATACCTGTTGTTACTAAGTTGTCACTTATGTAAGCACTGAGCATACTCATTGCTGCTAACTTTAGTGATCTGGTGTAAACCAGTGCTTACAGTGTGACTTGATTGTAAGTTTTTTTAAAACAGTAAGCTTAGCTTATATTTGACTCTAGGCTGAAAGTATAGGAACTTAAAGGGTGGGTACTAGAGTCTCATACCCTCCCTCCATAAATCTATGATATGTGGCTCCACTCTACTACATGTTACTTTTCATGGAGCAGGGATTTTTGAGCATAATGTGCAATGGCCCTAGGAATTTACTACTGAGTAGTAATTAGTTTGTAAGATTAGTTTGGTAATCATTACTTCATGATAATGTGCCCAACCAATCCTTTTATTTGAATATTTTATACAAAACACTTTTTTTGTAAACTATAAGCATATTCTTTAATAAAAAACAGAATCTTTTTATCATAGTCAAAAAAGAAAAAAAGAAAATAATCTATATTAGATTTAATAGTATTAGAATTTTAAAAATTAAACATTGTTGTTTATTAATAATCCTTTATTAGTATTTGTTTCATTTTGATTTCTCTTGCTTTTATCATAACCTGCAGATCATTATTAGTAAGTTAATAATTGCTTCCAGCAAGACTTTATTCTCTAGATTAGATTTAAATGACTAATATCAATTGGTCTTTGAAGTCTAATTGGTATAACAGATTCCTTACGAGGAAAGGTCCTCAAGAATAAGTGATATGAGTAGAATGACAATCTAGAGTTGTTATAATTTGTAGTAGAAATTAAAATGAAAGAAAGTCATATAATACTCATAAAAAATGAAAGGTTTATTTCTATTCATTTGATTTGCCTTTCTTTTGGTTGAATATTTAAATAGTCTTGTTTCTCAATCTCTTCCTCAAGCTTTTTACCTGTCTTATTAAATTTCATAAAAACTCAAAGAAATGAAAGCCCTGAAAGTTCATTTAAAATTTGATGAATATTTTTAAAAAATGCTAATTAATTGAAAAAATAAAGACAGTGATCATTTCTAAAAATACTTTAAAATTATTTTTTCAAAATGAAAAAAAAAAAAAAAAAAAAATAAACATTTTGCTAAAAATCACAGTGTAAACCCTTTTCTACTGTGAACTTAATATATCATTGATTGTATATGAAAAAAAACCTGTTATTTTGTGTTCATCTCTAGGTGAAATAGGTCTGTTTGGATATTAGTATTAGATTGGGATACTTGAAACCACATAACTGCATGTAAATTATTGGTATTAAGAATAGTTACTTGAAGCTATCTTTGTTTATCAATAGTTTTGTGAAACCATATTTGTTTGCAAAAAATGAAGAAAAAAGACAGACTTTGGCATTAATAACTCTACAAAGGTTGACTTGTTGTAAAACTAACCAACCAAATTTGGTAGCTCTATGTCAAACCATTTGGTTATCTAGAGAGGACTGATAAACAAATTCTTTCCTTTTATCAATATAGATTATGAATATGCTCTTATAAAAGATAAAAAGTTAACATAGAAATGTATTTGATCACATTAGATAAATAACTAATATTTACAAGGCCATAATGAAGAAAATTCTATGAAAATCGATCTGTTTAATTCACAGACATGTAATGTCATGAGAACAGTCATTTTCATTATAAAGTCACTATTTATTCAAATCTCTTGAAAACTTTGCCAAAGTAAATGAATTGGTACTATGTCATCATGTGAGTAGTCCTATGTTAGCATATTTAAATATATATGCAGATATTTGCAAGTATTGATAGCTTTGTATTCAGAGCTTTTGGTATCCATCCATTGAGTAATTACATTTTGTTTACTTCTGACTCACCAATCTGTTTATGAATGTACACCTTTGACATTTCCAAGCAGCTTAAAATCAAATATGGCTGCCTCACATATATTAGGAAGGTCTTAGCCCTTCTCACCATCAAGACAGTTCTAGTATTTAGATATGCCACTGAAAATTTTGAATACATTTCTTAACTTTTTCATTTTTGTGGGTTCCAAATGCAAATAATAATAATTTACCTGATTTTGTACATGACTACTAAAATATAAAAGGCTTATAATTCATGAGTCATTTATTATTGCATAATACCTGATGGTTAGCTAAAGAACCTAAAGATTTTTAATTGGAGCATTTCTTTCCAGAATGTTAGTAAAGTTTACTTAGTATCAAATATTAAATGAGTTACCCTTCTATTAACCCACCTTGTCGGCAGGGCATAGAATCTGCTGACTGTCTCCCCAGCAGAAGTATAAGAACTCCTCCCCTCTAACAAAAGAATGACACTCAATTGCATCTTGTGGTGAGGCTTCACTTCTAGAAATCTAAGGAATTTATTTAGACTACTCCTTTATAGCCATTACTCTTAGGTCAACTCTGACCTGGAGTGGTAATTGTACCTATGGATCAAAATTATTCATATTCAATGGGACTGTGCAAAAAACAAAAAAAAAAAAATGAGAAAGAACAGTACAAAAATGTAAATATAAATGTATAATGAACATGATTTCCTAATATCTAGACTGTCATAATATCTAGATTGTCATACCTTTAAAATCTATCTTTTGCTAATAAATTTTGTTAAAAAAGTATGAAAATTAAAGATAACTTCAATTGTCGGAGTAATTTCATACCATTTTAAAAATGAAGTTAGTGTACTCACCTTAAAAGTTTTCAGCTATAAAACACTTTTTGTCCACAAGTCACTTCCATGTAGTTCATTTTTATTAGCCTTTTCTTGGTCTGACAGCTGTGTTGAATGTGGCTTGATACACTCCCATTGCTGTCACTACTGCCAAAACATACTATCCACTCCCTAACTGTGCTCAAATTCAGTTAAGTCTTCATGAATGTTCAGCAAGCAATGATGAATGTCAGTGGGTACAATTTTTTTCCACTATAGAGAAATTCAGTAACACTTCTGGTTTTATGTCAGATGAGATTGTTAGATTGCTGCTCAGTTAATAGCTGTAAAGAGACAAAAAGTATTGGTTATTGATAGGAAGGTTTGATCTTTACGGCCATTTCACCAACACCTGCCGCAGACATTGTGGGACAATATAATAGGAAGCATTACTTTCAGAATTATCCTCTTATAAACATGGTATACATTACTGACCAAAAACAAAAAAAACATAGCTATTGATTATAACTAAGGCAAACAATATTGTTTTGTAGCCGAAAACTTTCTCTGTCGACTGGCATTATAGTTTCTGTGGAAATGATTAGGATGTTTTACTTTCAGTGTCTCTTCTGCATTATATGGATATCAGTATAATAGCTCTGTGTGTATATGTGTGTTACTCTTGAAGAATATTACTTGCAAAATTATTTTTAGTCCTGTCAGCAGAGCTTGGAATATGCTGACTGCATCCTATGTAGAGGGGTAAGACCCCCCCCCCCCACACACACGCACACCCATCTAAAAGGAGGTATCCTTAGTATGACACTAAACTGCATTTGATAGTGAGGCTCCAGTTCTGAAATACTGGAATGTGTGGAGTATTCCTTCATTGTAATTAGTCATGTCCACTCTGACCCATCCATGAGTCAAATAGATCTGTTTGAAAATTATTTGTATTATGTAGGAATACTTGATAACAGAAGCCCAGTTGGCTGGGGATATAGAATATACTGACTGCATCTCTGCAACTGGGTAAGACCCCCCCACTTAACAAATGTCCTGGATATGACACTAAGCTATCTGATGATGAAGCTCCAGTCCTGGAGCTTTGGAGAATGTGAAGTACCCATTCATTGCCATTCCTCTCAGGTCCACACTAATTCAAAATAATAGCACCCACCTATGAGTCAAATATAACTCTTTGACCATGAACTGTGTGTAAACAAATTGCTGTTTAATGGAATTATTAGTCATATAGAAATACTTGGAATCATTTAACTGTGTGCAAACAAATTAATAATGTTGAAAAGAATTACTAGTGCTAAATACCAATGCTTGAAACTTTTTAACTGTGTGCCTAAATTGAATTATTGGTATTACATAGCAATATTTGAAACCATTTGACTGTGTGCAAACAAATAATTAATAGTAAATAGAATTATTCATTATGAATGAATAATGTTTGATAGAAATACTTGTAATTACTTTACAGTCTTCAAACAAATGATCTATATCAAATAGAATTATTAATGTTAGATAGCAATAATTGAAACCATTTAATTGTATAGAAACAATAGCAATACTAGTCTGCAAACAAATTTGTTCTTACTCATTTAAAAATGAAATTACCTACAAACTATTCACTTACAAATCATATATGCATATCCATTTAAATATGTGCAAATGAATGACTGATGTCTGATTGTTACTGTTATATAGCAATACTTGAAACTACTTCACTGTGTGCAAACAAATCTTTAATAGTGAATTGAATTATTTCTGTTGGATAGAAGTACTTGAAACCATTTAACTATAGATATAATAACAGAAAATGGCTTTGCACTAAAAAGGGAAGAAGCAGATTATATTCTGCAGAAACTTTAACAGATGCAGATAATGCAGCACTTCTTGTGACTACACTCACCCAATCCCTGCTGCATAGTCTGGAGCAGGCAGCAGGAGGCATTGGCCTACATGTGAATGCAAATAAAACAGAGTACATGTATTTTAAACAAGAAGAAAACATCTCCACTCTAAGTGACGAGCATCTGAAATTAGTAGACAAATTCATGTGCCTTGGCACTAGTGTCTCATCTATTGCAAGTGATGTTTATATACACTTAGTGAAGGTGTGATATGTTATCAATAGGTTATTGATTATATGGAAGTCTGATTTATCCTATAAAATATAATGGGATTTCTTCCAAGCAGTGACATTGTCAGTACTACTGTATGGATGTACCACATGGATACTTACAAAACACTTAGAGAAAAAGCTAGATGGGAACTACGCAAGAATGCTGCAAGCTATCTTGAACAAATCCTGGAAGCAACAGTTGTACAGCCATTTACCTCTTATCTCAAAAACCATCCAAGTAAGATAAATAAGACATGCGATGACTGCTGAAGAAGCAAGGACAAGCTCATAAGTGACATTCTTTTATGGACCCCTACACATGAATGTGCCAGTGTTAGTCATCCAGCAAGAACTTTTACATCAGCTCTGTGCAGACACAGGTTGTAATTTGGAAGACTTGCTGGGACAGATGGATAATAGAGAGAGAGAGAGAGTTGAGAAAATTTATGCTGTCAGCACAGCTTGATAATAATGATGAACAATGTGCAAAAAAAAAAAAAAAAGAACTCTGGCTTATTTAAAAAGGTTATCAGCTAAATGTGTTTACAAATCATATATTTTTAATATATATGTATAAACAGGATTTGTCATTAAATAACTTACAATGGTTGATATGCCATAAAACCCAACCCAACCACACCAAATCATATATATAAACTGGATTTGACATTAAATAACCTACAATAGTTGATATACCATAAAACCCAACCAAACCAATTGATAACAAAACTATACAAGTTATTTATATCAAGAATAGTCAATTGAAGCTATAATTGCTAAATAAGAATTATTGCTATTAGTTACTTGAAATCATGTGTGAAAACAAATGATTATTATTAAATAGGAATAGTTATATGAAACCATCTAGTTGTGTATAGATTATTAGTATTAGATTGAAATAATTGATATTATATGATTTTGTGCAAACAAATGATTATAGACCAAAAAAAAAGTGCAGTCAAAAAGAATTCAATGGAACATTGAAAATATAGTTGTGATTACAATTAAATATTTAAAAATGTATCAAATTTTAGCATTTAATAACCTGTGATGATATGTCATTAATCAAATAAACCAAATCAAAATTAGATAACTATGTTAAAAAACCCCAAGTTCCCATGGAAATAGGAATCATCGCTTGTATAATCCTTGCTATTTGAGAGTGAACCATGGATCTTTTGGCCTCCAGTTCAGTACTCTACTTACAATTTATCACTCAGTGTCAATGAGAAAACTAAACGTGCTTTATTGGGCCTTCAGGAATGTCACTGTTGTTTGAATATCTAATTGTCTCCTTGTTTGGAGCTTCATCCATTTACCATGTAGGAAAACTCTTTCAATGGTTTATTTAAATATCCCCACTGTTTAAGGAAATAGAATAATGACATATAAATGGTGAAGAGGAGAATGATTGGCAAAGTAAAAAACAAGTAGAAATGTGAAGGAACAGGGAAAGAAATAAAACTCCTTGTGCAAATTGTTATAGTTTCATTCAGTTTTCTATTTTAATTTATATTCACTTAATTTATTCCCACCCTTCAACCCTTGCTCTTAGCATCTTGCTTGCCTTTTTAATAAATCGGATATATTCTTCAAATATAAAGCAATAAGCAAAATTGAATCATATTTTACTTTCTATAATTTAATATGCATGAACATGCCTGGCTCTCTTTTTTATTTATTTTTTTTTAGTGATGGGGGTCTGCAATTGCTTTGAAAGAAAGACTATTGATCAGGGTAAAAAAAATAATATGAAGTAAGAAGAAAGAAAAGGAGTAAAAGAAAGAAATGTGTAAAAATAAGGATAAAAGAATATGAGTGAAAGTAAAAAAAGCAAAAAATGAAATGAAGGCTAAGAATATGAAGAGAAAGAGGGGGAAAATGAAGAGAAAAAAGAGAGAAAAGATGCCAATAGAAATAGAGAAAAAATGGAAAGCTATTTTTAAATTGATGAAGTATAAAAGAGGGTAAAAAGAAGAAAAATACAAATTATGTCTAAAAGGGGTAGGAAGGAGAAAGAAGGTTATGGTGAATGAGTATAGATAAATCTTGAAAGAATTATAGAAATAATAAATTAGAAAGAATGAAGAAATACAGAAAAGATTAAAAGGAAAAGTATAAAAATGGAGTGTAAAATGTTGACACAATGAATTGATAGACTGAAAGAAAAAGTAAATTGAACTATGTACAATTACTTAAACAAAAAAAAGAAAAAGAAATTTTGAGAAAAAAGTTTAAGGATAGAAAAAGAAAGAAAATATAGACAGAATTTGGTAAGATAAATGAAAGAAGCAGACAAACCACAAAGATGTTGATAATAATGGCACTAAATTCTTAACCAATCAACAAATATAGTAAACAAAGAATACAAGTAATAAAAACACAGAAAAAAAACAGACTTAGCTTACTTGTTAATTTAGTTAGTGGCTTATCTATAATAGTGGTATGAAATATAAGGCTTTCTTACTTTTATATATAACAAAAAATCTTCCTATGAACACTAGAAATAATTGTGCATGTGTAGGTACATCCACACACACACACATATATATATATATATATATATATATATATATATATATATATATATATATGTCTTATTCAGTCAAGTAAAACTGGAGTCGGGAATAATTCCGTCAGGACAAAAAATCATTCAACTATGAACATTTAAATTTTCCTGGTAAAGAGCTCAATGTAACTGACATCACAAAGCAATAATTTCTTTAAGAAAAACAAAAAGTCTGTGTGTGTGTGTGTGTGTGTGTGTATGTATATGTATGTACATATATATATATATATATATATATAATGTTTGTGTATATATATATGTGTGTGTGTGTATGTGTATATATATATGTGTGGTGTATATGTATATATATATATATATATGTGTGTGTGTGTAGGTATATATATATATATATATATATATATATATATATATATATATAATGTTTGTGTATATATATATGTGTGTGTGTATGTGTATATATATATGTATATATATATATATATGTGTGTGTGTGTAGGTATATATATATATATATATATATATATATATATATATGTATGTACGTTTTTATATATATATATATATGTGTGTGTGTGCGCATATCTATGTGTGTTTATATATATATGTGTGTGTGTGTGTGCATATATGTGTGTGTGTGTGTGTGTGCATATATATGTGTGTGTGTGCATATATATATGTATGTGTGTTTATATGTGTGTGTGTGTATATATATATATATATATATATGTGTGTGTGTGTGTGTGTGTGTGTATGTGCATATGTATATATGTATTCATATATGTAAGTGTCTCTGTGTGTGCATATATATGTATCTACGTATATTTGTGTGTGTTCATGTGTATATATATATATATATATATGTTATCCCTTCATTGCCATTGCTCCCTCAATCATTCTGCTAAATTAAACTATTTGAGCATTTAAATGACTGATGTTTAATTGAATTGTTAGTGATACATAGCAATACTTGGAACCATCTAACTATGAGTAATGTTGAATAGAATTATTAGTGCCAAATACCAATACTTGAAGTTGTTTTCCTAAATTGAATTATTGGTATTAATAGCAATGCTTGGAACCCATTGACTCATTGAAAATAAGTGAATAAATATAATTTATGTTAAATAACTATACTTATAATCATTTAACTGTATACAAACAAATGATTAATAATGAATGGAATTATTTGTGTTTGCAACAATTGAAACCAATTAATTGTGTATGAACAATAGCAATACTAGTGTGCAAATCAATTAGTTCTAACTCATTTAAAAATACTCTGGTTGCAAACAAATAACTAATGTTAAATTGTGACTTGAAATTCTTGAAACTATTTAAATATGTGCAAAAAAAATGAGCTCATGCTCGTTGAAGAATGTCATCTACAAAAATGTGTTTACAAATTGTATTTGAGATATATATATATATATATATAAAACAAAGCACTGATACCCTTGGTAAAAGTATGAATCCAATTGTTTTCCCTCCAGCTATGGATAAATAGCAGGGCAGACTGGATCCTTTAACCTTGGTGTAGTATAGCACCCAGTCTAGGAGATGGAAAACTCTGAATTCAAACCTGTGAAACTCCGCTTAAAAATTGACCTTGTGTCAATATATATATGTGTGTGTGTGTGTGTGTGTGTGTGTGTATATGTGTGTGTGTATATATATATATGTGTGTGTATATATATATATATATATGTGTGTATATACACAGACACACACACACATACGCGCATGCATATATGTAATTATAGGAAAATAAACAAAAACAAGGTTTTCAGTGGATTTTATTCATAGTTGAATTATTTGCCAGTGTTCAGTGTTGCATTTTTTTTACATTAAACCTTCATCAGGTTATTTGAATATGTTGTATCTCATGAATTATATATCACTTCTTCTTTAGTAGAAATGAAAAAAAACATGGAAGATTTTAACTATTTATTTATGTTTGTAGTGCTGTTTCAAAACTGTTTGAAGTAATTAGTGTTTGAAATATTTAATCAAAACCATAATATATTTCTTTATATGAGAAAATATGTCATGTTCTTAAGATATATGACCATGTATTCTACTTCTCTTTATTTTCCCTTTTTTTTTCTTCCTCTTCTATTTATCTTTATTTTTTATGTTCAGTACTTTATTGTGTAACAGTTGGGAATTTTTGACTAGAATTGTTATTGAGAAAACATTAAAAGTCAGCATTTTTGTTAGGTTGGTTGGTTGAGTTTTATGGCATATCAACCTTTGTAGGTTATTTAACGCCAAATCCATTTTATACGAATAGTCAGTTCTATTTCAAATAATTCAGTTTAGCATAAGCACACAATATAAATGTAAGTACACTGTTTAATTGTAAAAAACATTTCTATTTCAAGCTATTCAGTTTAGTCAAACAGTTCTGTTTGACTAATAAGTATGCAGTTAGTTCTAATTGACCCATAGATAGGACCCTATCAGGTGCTACCACTCTGGGCCAGAGTGGACCTGGGAGCAATGGTAATGAAGGGGTGCTCTGCATTCCCCAAAGCTCCAGTATCACTGGAACCTCACCATTAGATTGTTTAGGGTCATATCCAGGACACTTGTTGGGGGGGGTCTTACCTATCTGCAGAGGTGCAGTCAGTGTATTCTACAGCCCCAGCCAACTGGGCAATACACAGAGTTAATGTCAAAACAGTTTTATTTCAGATAATTCAGTTTAGCATAAGTACACAGTTTAAATGTAAAACAGTTCTATTTCAAGCAATTCATTTTAGCATAAGTACGCAGTTTAAATGTCAAAACAGTTCTATTTTTAGCAATTCGGTTTAGCATAAATATGCAGTTTAAATCAAAAAACAGTGAAGTCAAGAAACCACTGTTTAGTTCTATTGAACCCATAGATAGGACCCTTATCAGGTGCTACCAGTCTTGGCCAGAGTTGACCTGTGAGCAATGGCAATAAAGGGGTACTCTGCATTCCCCAAAGCTCCAGCATTACTGGAATCTCACCATCAGATTGTTTAGTGTCATATGCAGGACACTCATGGGGGGGGTATTACCCCTCTGCAGAGAAGCAGTCAGTGTATTCTACAGCCCCAGCCAACTGGGCAATATATAAGTATGTTTGTGTATGCGTGCATATATATATATATATATAGTGTGTGTGTGTATGTATATATATATATATATATATATATATATATTCATTTATTTATTTATATGGCCCCGTTCTTTTAACCAATAAAGTAGAATTCACTTTATATGCATAAAAATTAAATGAAAAAAAAACCCAGAAAGTTTAACTATATTTCAAATAGAATCAGAAAATTAATTTTTTTTTAATAACATGTGCACATGTGTGTGATTTTAATTGAATAAATGGGAATATTGTTAAACCTTCACAAATGGCTTGGAGCAATATTTTTCTACTGTTTCAATTTTTGGTGAATCTGTTTTCTTTTCTATCAATTTTCCTGCAGCTGTTTTTATTTATTTGTTGTCTCTTCTCATGGAATAAAGCTGAGAGCATGAGAAGAAAATACCCCTCTATTGATTCTGCTCTCAGACAAGATATGATGTGTCGTCAAAGCCTGGCAGATTGGTGGACCTTGAACAATTTTTTTTAATTTAAAAAAATCATTATTATCATCATCAATGATAATAATGATACCACCATCACTATCAAGGTTATTTAACATTGCCTGTGCTAAAATAGCTTCTGAGAGGATCCTTATTTTTTTTCACCAAATTTTATTTTGCCTGGTCTACTTTTAGCATAGTAATTGAATATGGAGCAAAATATATTTATGTGGGAGGCCCTTGTGGTATAACCATTTTTGTTGTAGGAAATGGACACAGTGATCCAAGTTCAAATCCTAGATGAGGCAGTTAGCATTTCACATAATGCTGATACTCTTGGGGAGGGTATGAATCCAACTGTTCTCTTTTCAGCTATGGGTAAATAGTAGAGCAGATAGAGATTTTTAAACTTGGTATGACATCTGATCTTGAAGAAGGAAAACTGAATTCAAACTAGTTAAACTCCCCTTAACAAATTGACCTCGAGTTGTCTCCTGCCTGTGGTGAAGAAATTTTTTTTGTTGAAATTTTTTCTTAAAAATATCACATTATAAGTCTTAATATAAAACTATATTGCATCTAAGCATTACCAGTGACAATTGTAGAATGAGAAATTCTAGAAGTAAAAATAAAAGTTTTTTTTTTTTATCTTGATACAGCTGTAAAGTTGTGCGATAATCTTTCATCTACCCTGTCGGCAGGGCTTAGAATATGCTGCTTATATCCTTTGTAGAAGAGAAAAACATCCCCTCTGTCCGCAAAAAAAGTATGGTTCTGGAAATGGCAATTAATTGCATGTGGCCTCATGCCATATTTAAGCAAAAAGCTTAGTAAATTACAACTCAATTACAACTGATGGTAAACTTCTTCAGATTTTGGGAATGTAGAGTACCCTTTCATTGCCTTTAATCCAAAGGTCCACTCTGATCTAGAGTGGTAGTACTTGTTAGGGTCCCATCTTTGGGTCAAATAAAGTTGTTTAAGGGTTATTCATATTCAATAGGACTGTGTGCAAAAAGAATCCCTTAAGAAACAACTACACAAAGCATGTAAATATGAATGTACTATGAATGCAATTCCCTAACCTCTAAGTATAGAATAACCCTAGACTGTTTGAGATGCCATTAAAATCAATAAATCAATCATATTTCCTGATATGGTTTAGCACGAATCAAATAAAAGCAGATTTCTATTTTTTTTTTTTTTTTCATCATACGTGTGAAAGCACGTGCGATACCCTAGCCTCATCAGCCGCCAACCAGGGTGATAACTCAGTTTTGGTAGCTCAAGGCGGTACTGCCATTCCTGGCGCTACCGAGCAGTAATAGTAGTCCGCTTTATTGTTTTTAGTATTTCACCTGATATTTTCTTCAGCCAACTGGTGTTCTCTGGAAATTGTTTAGTACATTTTTTTCTTTATTTTATTCCTTTTTTTATCACCTTACAAAAATATCAACTTTACAAGATCTCAAGATCATTAACGATATTTTAAAAAAAATGATGATAAAAAGGTTAGAGAGATATAGAAACTTGAAAGAAACTGATGAGCATATCAACCAAAACAACGAATTGCAATTTGAAAAATGTGTGAAAATAATTAAAGCTAATTCATTTTGGAACTCCAGAGAACTGTTCCTTTGAAGTTATCAAAAGTCTGAAATCCTGGAAGCTGAAAATGGGAACATCAGAAACTGGATCTTGATTATATGTATATTAGGTTTTATATATATAATGTCATGAAGTTTAGCCTTACTACACTAATGAGAAATTCCATTGTTAAAGACAAGACATTTTAGCAATTCAAATATATATTATTTTCTTTACTGATAATTATGAGATAGACTACATTACTTAGTCTTTATTTTTCCTCTTTTTTTTTCTATCACAATAACTTTGTATACTTCAGTCTTCTTCCTTTTCTGCTTTGTGTTCTTCCTCTTTTTTTTCCATTTCTTTTGCATTCCTTTTTCTTTTCTTCTGTTTACTTGTTTGATGTAGAAGGATTTCAGTCAACTGATGCTCCTACATCCTCAACTTACCAACAAGACTGGTGCCACTATCTTGAACACATTGACAAGTGGAAGTGCCAATCTATGCCTAAACAATCATGTTATCATGATATAACTAGTATTGGTAGTTTTAAATAAAAGCCAAAAGTTGCCTTTTTATCAGTAATTTTGTTAATGTGCCATATAAATCTTAGAAAGTTATACTTGGTGTGTGTATCTTTCCTAAGGACCAAAACTTAGAATTTTTTAAATGAGAAAGCAGATATAACAATTTATCAGAGTTGATTAATACATATATATATATATATATATATATATATATATAAGTTGTATCATGGTAAGGAAAAGATACACAGTGAAATAGAGTTATTTATTTATTAACTCAAGTGGTACAGTCCAACTAGTATTATAAGTCTCGCACTGTTGGTGTTATGTTCAAAGTTGTTCTTACTACTGACTGACGTCCTTTAGAGCTGTCTCTCTGCTTTTCTTTCTGCTTCTGAGACACAGTGTCTTTTATACTTCCGCAATACCGGAAGTCACATGGTATAAGCCACTATACAACAATATATATAATGTAACTGTTATCGTTTTAGGAAATGGACATAGTGGCCTGAATTCAAATCCTGGATGAGACATTTTACATTTCATATGGCACTAATATCCTTAGGAAAGGTATGTATCCAACTATTCTCCCTCAAGCTATGAGTAAATAGTAGGGCAGACTGGACTCTTTAACCTTGGTACAGTATAGCAACCAGTCTTGGAGAAGGAAAACACTAAATCAGTTAAAGTCTGCTTAAAAAAATCTACCTTGTGTCACTTCCTGCTCATGCTTAGGGGTTGGAATATATATATATATATATATATATATATATATATATATTGGAGGATTTTTTCGTCTTTGTAGTTTGAATACTTCTGACACTGACATAAGAAGGACTATTCATTTTATCAGTTATGTGCTTACCCAACCCCTTCTTTCATAAGCAGGAAATGACATAAGGTCAACTTTTAAGTTGAGTACAGCTGGTTTGAATTCAGAGTTTTCCTTTTATTTAACTTGTTGCTGTACCAAGATTAAAGGTCCAGTTTGCCTTAGTATTTACAAATAGCTAAGAAGAGAAGAAATAGATTCTTACCTTTCCTAAGGGCATCAGTGCAAGATTAAATGTAAATAGCCTCATCCAGGATTTGAACTCAGATTGTGAGGTCTATTTTCCATGATTGTAACTGGAAGTGACAGTCATCAGATTCTCTCTTTTTTAATTTCTCTCTTTTTCCAATTTATTCTCTTTTCACTTTCTTTTCATTCTTTTTTCTGTTTATTTGGATGATTTGAAAACAAATTCAGGTAATGAATGTTTTTGTGTTCTCAACTTACTGACACAAGTAATGCCACTGTCTCAAATTCATAGATATACAGAAACTATAGTCCTTATGACAGAAATTATACTCGTCTCTCTCTCATGTCTAGAAAAATGTTTTTCATTAAGATTAATTTGGTGGTAAATTTGCATTTTTTCCAATGAAAAAAAATGTTTGAAAAAAAAAAAGAAAGTTTCCTGTGTGTTTTTCTTCCAATTGTATTACTTATTCTGTGAGTCATATATTGTTCTCTTTAGCATCACATTTCAATACATTCTGATTTAAAAACAGTTGTTTCTATCTGGGTATTACAGCATGCATGTTTAAAAAGATAACTTCTTTTCTGCTAAGTTGAAAAAGAAGATGATATAATAACAAGGATCTCGTAAGTATTTCTGAGTTAAACATGTAACACAATCTAAGCAAAAGTCATTGATCAGTCATGTTCCTGGAATTTTATCTCACAAATTACCAGCAAATGGTCTTCTGTAAATTATCAGCCTGGGCATGTGGCTATGGAATTCTGGTCTGAAACTCTGCTAAATAAATTCCATCTTAAAAATACCAGGGCTTTGCATATGTCCTCCTGCCTTTTCAGCTAGTGTCCTCTCTCCTAGAATGTTTGACACTCTGGGGACCCTGTGAAGGGTGAAGGGAAGACAAAGATAAAAAAAAAAAAAAAAAAACAGAAACAGAAGTGGGACAATGCAAAGAGAAGGATTGGATTTATATCAGTGTGCTATTTTGCAAGTTGACTCCCCTCTCTTTTTTTCTCTTTTCTGCGTGATGTGGTTAGGAGCAGAGTAGATTCTTGATCCCCTTGGGTAAGTGATGTTTCCATAAGGGGAAGTTTGTCAAGGCTTGCTGCTGGTCCCAGATACTCATAGTTTGTTTACAGTGGTTGCAATGGAAATGTCACAGATGGTCAAAAGAAAATATTTCATAGCTGCTGCAACAAAGATGGAAAAAATGGTGGAGGAAGAGTAAATAAACCCAATGAAAAAGTAATGATAGTGGGTGATGATGTATTTGCAATGCTGAGAAAAGTCAGTTGAATCTGATTAGTCATTTAGGAATTTCTCTTTTGAGGTTTTCAGCTCATCTAACCTTTGACTGCAGGAGGAGTTTTTAAGCCTTTAATGTGTAGTACTAATATTGTTCTTGCTATTAGAATAACTTACCTCTCTCTAATTGTATATCTATCTGTTACATTGATAGAAATAAATTGTTCTTTTCTCTGAAGAAATAATTTATTTTAGGCTTTGTGGTTAATTCTATTCTCATTTAGTCACCGCAACTTTTTTCATAGTCTTACAGTAGTAGTTGGAGTTTGTATTTCATATCATTAATATTTATTAATATCTTTGATTAGGTCTAAACTAGTTTCAGTGAGATATAATTGCACTGGTTTATTGAAGAATAGTTAGCAAGCTTGTCTTGCAAATCATTATTATTGAGTAGTGACTTTAATTATCACTAAGGACTCTATTAATCTAAACTAGGTTTATATATATATATATATATATATAAAATTTAAGAAAGTATAGACAGAGTCAATGGCACTTAATGACTGTCAGTTTCTCGCCTATGCAATCATCAGTATCTCTGATGATTGCATAGGCAAGAAACTGTCTGTCACTAACTTTCATTGATTTTGCTTCTATAAACTTTAATATATAAGCTCAATCTCAGGTATTGAATGGTTTTTATGTCTTTATGCATAAATATACTAAATTTTCTCTCTCTCTCTCTTGCCCAGTCGGCTGAGACTGTAGAATACACCGAGTGCTTCTTTGCAGAGGGGTAAGACCTCCCCCAACGAGTATCCTGGATATGATACGAAACAATCTGATAGTGAGGTTCCAGCAATGCTGGAGCTTTGGGGAATGTGGAGTACCCCTTCATTGCCTTTGCTCCCAGGTCCACTCTGGCCCGGAGTGGTAGCACCTGATAGGGCCCTATCTATGGGTTAAATAGAACTAACAGCATACTTATGCTAAAATGAATTGTTTGAGTAAACTGAATTGCTTGAAATAGAAATGTTTTTGACAATTAAACCATACTTACATTTAAAATGCAAAAAAAAATGCAAGCAAACACTACAAATAGCCACATTTAACGTAAGAACCTTAAATAGAATAGGACAACTCCCAGAGCTAATTGCATCGGCCGAAGAACATAAAATAGACATAATATGCATACAAGAACACAGATACACGCACACAGAAGATATCAAATATCACGAAACTGGCAATGGATGGTCGCTCGCCACTGTATCCGCATGGAAAAACTCTGTCAACGCCGCAATAGGAGGGGTAGGATTGCTTATAGGACCTAGAGCACTAAAAACGCTTAATAGCGTTGAGAAAATACAGCCTAGAATGATGGCAGCTACATTCAACGGAAACCCCAGAGCAACAATCATCTCATGCTACAGCCCCACCAATGTTAGTGAAGAAAATGAAATAGTCACCTTCTACGATGAGTTATCTTCATTAGTGCGTAGCATCCCGAAACACAACATGCTAGTCATTGGCGGAGACATGAATGCACAAATCGGGAAAAACGGAAACAACAAATACAGCCTCCACAACACGTCAAATAGAAATAGGCAACATCTAACAGATTTCATGATAGAAAATAGATTAGCATGCCTCAATACAAACTACCAAAAAAGAGAGGGCAAACTATGGACATACACGTACGCAAACAATACTAAAGCTCAGATAGACTACGTCCTTATAAACAAGAAATGGAAGAATAGTGCATTGAATTGCGAGGCATACTCCTCTTTTGAGGGTGTGTCCACCGATCACCGAATAGTCACAGCGAAAATACGGTTAAGCCTACGAAAAAACGACAAACGAACAGCGACCACCAAACACTATGACTGGGCCCTATTAAACAACAAAGATGTAAGAGATAAATACGTATTAGAATTAAGAAACAGATTCGAAACACTACAAGAAAAGACGGAAAAAAGTACACCAAACGACGAATACGAAAATTTCGTCAATGCACACCTCGAGGCAGCAGCAAAATACATTCCAACAAAAATTAAAACTAAATATAGAGTCCCATGGGAAACTTTAGCGGTGAGAGAAAAACGTGCACTAGTGAAAACAGCCTCCAAAAACTATCGAAAAAACCCAACAAACACAAATGCCTTAAAACTAAAAACGGCACAATATCAATTAGCAGGCATATATATAAAGGAACAGACAGAATACATTCAAAATCAGATAGATAAGATTAGAGACTCGGTGGAAGATAGACAGTCTAGAATTGCCTGGCAAACAATAAACGAAGTGAGCAGAAGAAAGAACACAGCCAAAGCAAAACTTAAAGCAGCAAACCAACAAGAAAGAATAAAACTGTGGAAACAGCACTTCGAAAACTTACTTGGAAACCCACCAAAAATAACACATGAACCAATCACCAGAATAATTAGCAAACAATTAGACATTAAACTTGGACCGTTCACACAAGAAGAACTCGACTCGGTTCTCAGAAAAATTAAAAATAGGAAAGCTGCAGGGCTGGACGAAATTCCCCCGGAAGTATGGAAGACCAGACAATTCGACGACATACTGCTCCGACACTGCAACGCAGTATACAATCAAAATCCGATAGATAGATGGACGAAGGGATGCATACTCCCCTTCCCTAAAAAGGGGGACCTCGGATTAGCCAAAAACTACCGAGGCATAACACTTACATCCATAGCTGCCAAAATCTACAATGCCCTACTGCGAAACCGAATAGAACCCAAAATCGACAACATACTTAGAAAAAACCAAAATGGCTTCCGAAGAAATAGATCCACGACCTCACAAATATTAACCATCCGCAGAATCCTTGAAGGTGTACGGGCAAAGAACCTACAAGCGACATTAATATTTGTCGACTTTACCAAGGCTTTCGACTCCATTCACAGAGGAAAGATGGAACAAATCCTACTAGCGTACGGAATACCTAAAGAAACCGTAGCGGCAATAACGATTCTCTATAGAAACACTAAAGTAAAAGTACGATCACCAGATGGAGACACAGAATACTTCGACATTGTAGCAGGAGTACTACAAGGGGACACGCTGGCTCCGTATCTCTTTATCATTTGTCTAGACTACGTACTTAGAACATCGATTGACAAAATCAAAGAGAATGGCTTCGAACTGACGAAGAAAAGAAGCAGAAGATACCCCGCAACAACAATTACTGACGCCGACTACGCCGATGACATAGCGATACTGGCAAATACACCTGACCAAGCCGAAACACTTCTGCATAGTTTGGAACGAGCAGCAGCAAGCATAGGCCTCCATGTTAATGCACACAAAACGGAATATATGTGCTATAACCAAACGGGGGACATCTCCACTCTAAAAGGAACCCCTCTTGAACTAGTAGACAAATTCACGTACCTAGGAAGCAGCGTCGAATCAACCGAAAAGGACATCGAAACGAGGTTAACGAAAGCATGGACAGCTATCAATAGACTATCGACTATATGGAAATCAGACCTAACCGATAAAATGAAACGCAGTTTCTTCCAGGCAGCGGTCACATCGATACTGCTATATGGATGCACTACATGGACGCTAACAAAACGGCTGGAGAAGAAACTAGATGGCAATTACACAAGAATGCTGCGTGCAATCCTGAACAAGTCCTGGCAGCAACACCCTACAAGACACCAACTGTACGGCCACCTGCCCCCTATCACGAAAACTATTCAAGTTAGGCGAACCAGACATGCAGGACATTGCTGGAGAAGCAGAGATGAACTCATAAGAGATGTACTCTTATGGATCCCTACACATGGCCGCGCAAAAGCAGGACGACCAGCACAAACATACATTCAGCAGCTATGTGAGGATACAGGTTGCTGTCCTGAAGACCTACCTAGGGCGATGAACGATAGGGAGGAGTGGCGAGAGAGGGTCAGGGATATCCGTGCTGCCAGCACGATATGATGATGCTGACATTTAAACTGCGTGCTTATGCTTAACTGAAATATTTGAAATAGGACTGTGTTTCGACATTAAAACTGTATTTACACTTAACTGAATTGTTACATATAACTGCTTGAATAGTTTGAAATGGAAATGTTTTTGACAATTAAACTGTGTACTTATGCTAAACTGAATTTAAATAGAACAGATTATTTACATAAAAATGGATTTGGCATTAAATAACCTACAAAGGTTGATATGCCATAAAACCCTCCAAACCAAACCATCTCTCTCTCTCTCTATATATATATATATATGTGGTGCCTTCAATTTGTTTCCAGACATTTTTGTACTGGCATCTAAAATTGTTGTAGACTCTTGAAAATTCAGTATGTTATTGCTAAACATCTTATGAGATGACTGACCAATTTTTATGATTTCAGCTTCAAATGAACACCTACAGCAGGAATTGTAATCATCATCATCATCATCATGTCGTGCCACCAGCACGGATATCCCTGACCCTCTCTCGCCACTTCTCCCTATCAATCATCGCCTCTGGCAGGTCCTCAGGGTTACATCCCGCGTCCTCACATAGTTGCTGTATGTAAGTTCGTGCTGGTCGTCCTGCTTTTGCACATCCATATGTGGGGGTCTATAGGAGTACATCGCTTATGAGCTCGTCCTTGCTTCTCCAGCAGTGTCCCGCGTGTCTGGTTCGTCTAACTTGTATAGTTTTTGTGATGGGGGGCAAGTGTCCGTATAGTTGGTGTCTCGTGGGGTGTTGTCACCAGGACTTGTTCAATCCTGCTCTCAACATTCTTGTGTAATTTCCGTCTAGTTTTTTCTCCAGCCGTTTAGTTAGCGTCCATGTAGTGCATCCATATAGCAGTATCGACACAACCGCTGCCTGGAAGAAACTGCGTTTCATTTTATCGGTTAGGTCTGACTTCCATATGATCGATAGCCTATCGATAGCCGTCCATGCGTTCGTCAGTCGTGTGTCGATCACCCTACTAAAGCCTGATTGTCACAGCTGGTGAATTTCAAAAATTCAATCTGAACGTGAGGACACTTTAGAAGAATGATATGCAATAAAATTCTGTTTTAAACTTGGAAAAAATGCCACAGAAACGTATGGAATGCTTCAGACTGCTTTTGGAGCATCTTGTATGAATCGAGTATCTGTTTTTGAGTAGCATAAGAGATTCAAGGAAAGCAGGGAGTCTGTGACGGATGATGAGAGGTGTGCGAGGAGTAAGGAAGTCAATACACCAGAGTTGATTGGCCAAAGGGTTAGGGTTAGGGTTACTATGTTGAAATTTTAAGGGAGTTCAGGAAAAGATTCTGTCGGAAGTGGCCAGCACTCTTCAAATCGGGTCAGTGCCATTTCCACCAGGACAATGTACCAGTCCACAACTCCATCCTTGTCACAGACTATTTGACCAAGATGGGCATCAAGACAGTTTGTCACCGTCCCTATAGTCCAGACCTTGCTACCTGTGACTTTTGGTTATTCCCTAAGCTCAGAGGCTGTCGTTATGAGACAATTGAGGATATGAAAGAGGCTGTGACGAAGGTTATTGACATGCTCACACAAGAGGACTTCCATGGGGCCTTCCAGAAGTTGTTGGAATGGTACAACAAGTGCATTGCAGCCAGAGGAGATTACTTTGAAGGGGACTAGAGTTTTATGTGTTTACTATCAATAAAAGTGCCCATACAAAAAAAGTCTGGAAACTTATTTTATGATCCTCGTATAAAAGGTTAATTCATAAATAATTTCTGTTTAGTAGAATATAATTTATTCATGAATAATTTGACAATGAATTCATTTCAATCAATAAATAGTATATTTGCCATTATTTTGAATCACCTCTGGCTATTTATCAGTTTGTTGGTTCATCTTAGAAAAATTCAGCTGATTTCAAACTCAAGAAATTTGACACTAAAATTTTCACCTGATCTTCTTGAGAAAATGTTTTGATGTTTAGAGCATTTTGTAGAAAATGAAAAAAGATGGAAATCATTTGGTGCAAGGTTTGGTGAATATGGGGTAGAACAGACTTACCTAAATCTAATATTTTCTCCTGTATGATTATTGCTGAATGTGACCTTGTATCATCATGGAGGAGCACAATGTTTCTCTTATCAATGAGAAGCTTTTCTTGCACACATTGCAGCTGTTGAGGGTTTAAGTTTGCATTGAGTGTCTGATTGTAGATTAAAAACTCAAAATGAATTATTCTGTGATAATTCCATCATACACATAGTAAAACTTTTCTTTCATGAAGCTCTACCTTTGGGATTGGCTGTGGACATTCATCATTGTCAATCCCCCTTTCCTTTTGCATTGAATATTATCATAAAAAATCTATTTTTTTGTCATTTGTAATTATATTCTTGAGAAACAGGTCATTTTTCTGCCTTGAAAAAAAACTTGTTGCTGTGAATGAATATGTGATCTTTCTTATTCTTTTTACTAAGAATATGAGGAACTGAAATGTCCGGCTTGCTCTCTTTTCCTATCTTTTTCAAGTGGCGACAGATTGTGGATTGGGATGTGTTGAGTTCAAATGCTAATTCTTGAGTAATTTTGTGTGGATTGTATTCAAGTAATTCTCTTAAAACATTTCTATCAAGGTCTGATGAGCATCCTCTTCTGGGTTCATCTTTTATAATGTTTGTCTGAACGAAACTTTGAAAACCACTTTC
This sequence comes from Sepioteuthis lessoniana, assembly GCA_963585895.1. Classification (NCBI taxonomy): domain Eukaryota; kingdom Metazoa; phylum Mollusca; class Cephalopoda; order Myopsida; family Loliginidae; genus Sepioteuthis; species Sepioteuthis lessoniana. The sequence continues at coordinate 59,513,316 of OY757910.1, read as the reverse complement.
AGACTTGGCACTTAGCAATGACACTTTGGCCATAAACAGTACAAATTTCCTTAGTTGTTTCTGCAGCATTTTTGTTATTTTCAAACTCCTACAACATTGCAGATTGAATAAGCACTTTCAGTTTGTCCATTCTAGGGGTCTGAGATCCGAGATCAAATTATAATGTGTACTCTTTCACTACTGAAATAAGAATGACCAATGAAGGCATTCTTTAATCAGATAATTTCTGGTTGCATTTAAAACATTGCCAGTTTAAAACTTACTTTTAAAAAATGTAAATTATTTATGACACAACCTTATATATATATATATATATATATATATATATATGTGCTTCTAATTGAATGGTTTTGAAAGTTAAAAACAGGAGTGTTATTCACTGAGAAACAAATTTTATTTTAATTAACATAAGTCATGTTTTGGCATATTGAAAGTGAAATAACTAGAAAATGTTTTTTTGATAGAATTATCAAATGAAAGAACAAAAAACACTTTTTTCTCTCCTTCTAAAATCTTGTTCAGAATCAATCAAGTAGATTGAAAAGATAGACTAACATTGCTATTTAGAAGAATTGCTTAATTGATTCATTTGTATACTCTGTTTCTTAAAATCCATAATGACCTTCCTCAATCAATAAAAAACAAATTTTGTTCAAATACTTATGACAAGTACTTCTTTCTTTTCCGATAAGTTTGATGCCTTTTTTTTGATGACCAAATTGTAATCTTGTTTATATTTCAATTGAATTATTTCAGTTGGCATGAAAGGACTTCAAAATATTATTATGCTTACTTTTATTCAAAATTGTTTTATCTTTTTTAGACCTTCTGATTTTGTCTAGTGTATCTTTCTTATAGATTGGAGACCAAATTTTCACCCTATTTAGTGAGATGAATGTATTGGATATTAAATATTCAAATGAGCTAATAAACAAATGGCATTTTCTGTTTGTTTTTGTAACATTACAAATGCATAAGCTGATTCATCATTTTGCATGAAATGTTGAAGATTATAGAAACATTTTATTTGACAAAAGTTGAAAGTTCTAGCATTTCCCAAGGCAAAAGATTAAAAGAGTAATATTAACTCTCTTATGATTAAAATGCAACTTGTTTCCTTGCCTTGTTGATGAAACTTAGAATATGCTGACTTTATCTGCTGCAGAGGTGTATGACCCCCTTCTATTGCCAAAAAAAGGGGGTGTCCTGTGTATCACACTAAACTATTTAATGGTGAGTCTCCACTTCTAGAGATATGAGGAGTGTGGTGTACCCCTTCGTTGCTATTACTCCCAGGTTCACTCTGACCTGGATTGAAAATACCTGTTACAGTCCCATCTATGGGTCAGATAGATTTGTTAAATTGTAATTAATATGATTGTGTGCCAATGAAAAACTAAAAAAATGAAAAGCTCTTAAGGAACTACTCCACAAGATATGTAAATATGAATTTAGAATGAACAGAATTCTCTCAGCTCTAGAGATAAAATAACCCTTAGATGGGTTTATATGCTGTTAAAAATCATTCCATCAACCAATTTTTTTCTTATAGCCAGTAAATATTTCAAAAGTATCTTATTTATTTTTATAAAAGTTTGCGTTTTTCTTTAAATAAGAATAAACTTAATAAATTAAATCCAGTAATTTAGATGATTATTTTAAGAAAGTTTTAAAATAAACATTTTAAAAAATGAATTTTAGATTTACTAAATTTTCTGCAAACTTGCCATTATGTAGTGTTAATAAGCAAACTGGTAAATTGTGAAGATTTTTATGTTTATAATATCTATATATTACTTAGATTTTCTTTATGTCACTATATAACCATAACCTAGCCAAAATGGTTCATCAGAGTGAGGTATTTATTTGAACAATACATTTAAAATGAAGCAATTTCCAGTTCAATTTGCAACTGGGTGATAATTTTGTGGAGTCTGCATTTGTACTGAATGCAATTTTTTTTATCATCCAAATTCTTGATTGAGTCTTGAATTAAAGTCTTTTACTTCTTCCTATATTGAAGCATTGGTTTAATCAGCGACCACTATCACAACAGGAATGGGTCATCATATATATATGTATAAAATATTTGAGATAAAAAATAAAAACATTTGAAGAATGAAAAATGTATTAAAGATAAAAATGATCCCCAAAACAATATAAAACAAAAAAGTATAATAAAAGAAATCTTTCCTCTCTACCCACAAAAATGCTATTAATGTCCTTAAAGATAAAGACAGAAATCTTCATTGAATGCTTATAAGAAAGAAAAGAAAAATTAATTTCTTGACCAAAAGTTACAGACATATGAAGATTAATATTAAAAAAAAAATACTGAAAAAGGAAAAGGAAAAAAGGAAGAAAAAAAAGGAAGATGCCTTATTGAAATGTGATGACCTCATCTTAGGGAGTCTAATGAATTGAAGTGTGTGTTGGGGGGAGACTTGAGTGTTCATTGTTTGATCTCATTAACAAAACAATATAATACTGAGTGATAAGAAGTGGAAGAGGATTCTTGGTGGGAGGAGAGGAAGTGATTGCAAAGAAGTGTAGAAAATTTGATGGCTTGAAGGGGGCTGCTAGAGGAATAGAATCAGGAGAAAAAAACAACAGCAGCAAGAACAACAACAAAATGTCTTCTCCCTTCTCTGTACAAATCATCATCACATTGATTGACCCAATACTAAGAAAATATTTTTGACTTCCTTAACCTTCCCTTTATTTCTCAATTCTTACAAGCATCAGCCTATCTTCTTTCTTTGTTTTTTTTTTTTTTCATAAACTTCTTTTTTCTTCTACCCACCTTTGCTCTTTCTCAGTTCTTTCTCTCTCTTTCTTCTACCCACCTTTGCTCTTAGTCAGTTCTTTCTCTTCTAGCTCACTTTTTTTTTTTTAAATTAGAAATAATATAAAAAGAAAAAAATTACAATGCATAGAAAGAGTTGGAAATAAAATATAAAAATAAAATCAAGTTGTAAGATATAGATTGATTCACAGTAATTGGTAAGAATTATGTAGTATTTTGAAACAACTACACTCTGTGTGTATACATATATATATAGCACCGTTCCTAAATAAGTATACTGCTACCCTCTAGCTTTTGGTTAAATAGTACTACTACTGTTCTTCTACAAGAGTGGCTTTGGTATTAAATAACCCATGAAGGTTGATATACCATTAAAACAAAGACACCAAAGTAGACTAAACAACTACAGTATGTGTGTGTGTGAGTGTGTATGTATGTGTATATATATATATATATATATATATAATCACCATCATATTGTGCTGCTAGCATGGATTTCTCTGACTCCCTTGCACCATTCGTCTCTATCATCCATTGTTTCTGGCACATCATCTCAACTACATCATGTGTCCGTACAGATCTGTCATAGATAAGTTCTTGTTGATCACCCAACACTGGCATGTACATGTAAAGGGGTCCATGGGAGAACGTCACTTATGAGTTCATCCTTACTTTTCTTGCAGTGTTCTGCATGTCTTGCTTGGATGGTTTTAGAGATGAGAGGTAAGTGTTTGGACAGCTGCTGTTTTATGGCATGTGGCTTCCAGCATTTGTTCAATATAGCTTGTAAAATTCTTGTCTAGTTCCTGTCATTTCTCTATACATTTAGTTAGCATCCATGTGGTGCATCCATATATTAGAATTAACACAACAGCTACTTGGAAGAGATTATGTTTTATTTTATTGAATTCCATATGATTGATAACTTATTGATAGCTGTTCATGCCTTTTACTTGGTGCGTATTGATGTTATTTTCAGTTGATGAGATGCTGCAACCAAGGTACGTGAACTCATCCATTAGCTTTAAAGAACCACCATTTAGAGTGGAGATGTCTCCTTTTTGATTAAAATACATGTTCTCCATTTTGTCTGCATTCACATGGAGACCAATGCCTCTTGCTGCCGGCTCCAGACTATGTAGCAGAGATTCAGCTTGAGTAGGTGTATTTGTAAGAAGTGCTATATCATCTGCATAGTCTGCATCCATAATAGTTTCTACGGGGTATTGTCTGCTTCTTGCCTTTTTTAGTGTAAAGCTATTTTTTCATTAGATCTATTGACATTTGAAGTACATAGTTTTTGCAGATTATGTACAGATATGGGGCCTATGTAGCCCCTTGCAGAACACTAGCAATAATGTCAAAGAAGTCTTTGTTTTGATCTGGTGAACGAACTTATACTTTTTACAGAATTACTAAGAACTACAGAGGCATAACCTTTACTTCCCTATCGACTAAGATTTATAATGCTCTGCTACTTAACCACATCGAACCAGAAATTAAGAAAATTCTTAGAAAGAATCAAAATGGTTTTCGGAGAAATCAATTCACAGCATCACAGATTCTGACAATCCATCAAATCATAAGAGTTTGTGCAAAAAACCTTGAGGTGACATTCTTATTCGTAGATTCCTCTAAGGCATTTGACTCCATACACAGAGGGAAGGTCGAGCAAATACTTTTAGCTTATGGTCTCTCCAAAGAAACTGTCACAGCCATAATGATGCTCTATAAAAACATGAAAATAAGAGTTCACTCATATATGTATCTTGTCCATTAATAAGTGTACAACTGCAATGTGTATATTTGTACACATATATAAATATTATAAATAAGTACTTTCCCCACCAAACAAATTTTTTTATAAAAAAAGTTAATTTCCCTCAAATCAAAGATACCAGAATTACTTCTAGTGGAATGTTATATAAACAAAATGGAATTTGTTACAAATATGTCGCAAACCAAAAATAATTACCCCACCTCCATGAAAAATTTTGTGTAGTAATTATATTTTGGAAGCAATCTATTTTTTTTCTAGGTTACAGAGATTTAATGAAATAGTTTGGTAATAAATACTATCTAATAATATTCGTTTTCATTGTAAATCTAGAAATCATTATATGTTACAAAATAAATAAACTTTGATTAGAAAATAAGTTATTATTTATGGCAATGCTTTGTGTGTGTGTGTATATATATATATAATCTGGCCTATTGGCATAATGGTTAGAGTGTTTGCCAATGTCCTGGGAAACCAGGGTTCAATCTTAGATTGAGTCATACCAAAGACTCAAAAAATGGTAATTGCTTAACACTCAGCATTTTAAAGTGTGGAACAATCTAGGGAAAGGAATAGTGCCCTCTCCTACACCTAGGTATAGTTGTTATTATAAATGAAGCCTTTGGGTCATCCTCAACTATGGTTGCCCAACTTACTATTTATATATATATATATATATATATATATATATATATATATATAATATTCGGTCAGGTTAAACCAGAGTTTGGAGTAATTCCCTCAGGACAAGAAAATCATTCAAGAGCTAAACATTTAAATTTTCCTGGTAGAGAGCTCAATAACCAGTCTTTGGTTTTTTTCTTAAAGAAAAGATATATATATATATACATACACACAGAGAAATTTATTGATTAATTTGATATTAATTATATTTATGTGTGTGTGTTTAAGTTAATGATTTGAAGAATGTAGTATCTGAAGTGTTTTTCTTATTCACTCTTTTATAAAGAAAAAAAAAACAACATTTTACTGTTACTTTATCTTTTGTATGCATGTGTATCTGATCTAGAAATATCAAATCTTCTTTCATTTGTTTACTGATTGAACTAAGCATTGTATGATTTTATGTTATTGCTATCTACCTTTATTCATCAACTATATCAATAAACTGAAGTAAATAATCAAGTTAATGTAGCTACTTTGATGTTTCAGGTGCTAACTTCACTCAAAATGATTTAGTTTTTTTCCAATATTTTATGATCATATCAAGTTTTATCTTTACTTTATATTTAAAAAAAATAAAGAGAGGAAAAAAAGATACTCCAAAATGACACAAGTTTTTTCTTCTTTGATTGTCTTAAAAATAGGGATTTTCCTTCCCATCTTACCCATAACTAATTTTAGTAGCAGTCAAAAAAGACTTCATCTCCTCCCACTGCCTGTTCCCTCTTTCCTTTTCATATTATGTTTCAATCTTTTTAATCCTCCTTTATTCCTGTTTTTCATTTTGTTTGTTCATGACAAACATGAAACATAATTTTTGGCCATGCCCTGTGTTTTGTTGCTGGTTTGAGGCTATATACCAACACATTTTTCTCTGCACACTCCACCCTACTCACCTATTTTGTTTTTGACCCATTCCAAATATTCTTTCCACTTCATTTCAGAGACTAAATAAGACACTGATGCTCCAATATTGAGAGCTAGCCTTCCCATTGCTGCTTGGTTCTCCTTTGCCAGGTTGCATCTTTCTTGTCCAATTAGTCAGACTGGAAGAAGTCAAGATGGTTACCCCCCCCCCAAAAAAAACAATCAGTAGATCTATCATCATCACCATCACCACTGCTGGTTCCACCACCACCATTTGCTTAAAGGTACATCCTATTTATAGAATTTGCATTATAATTAATTAGAAATAAATAAATAAATAAATGTAGGGAAATATTCTATGATTATTGTTTAATTTAAATTTTCGTGGGAAGATTTTCCTAACAAATTTGTTAAATCTTCCTTAAGAAATTATAATGATTTGGTAACCATTACAATACTATTAAGCTAAAAAAAATTCTCTTTTGAATCAGTCATTTTGTAGTGTGTTATGGAAACATACAAGTAAAAATTAGACTATTATAATACCGATTATTATTAGTGCATATAATGTAGCAAAATTATCACTTACAGTGAAATTGATTGCATTATTATTGTCTTTTCATCATGGTAATAAGCATTTTTAGTGTATCCTTATATTTTCCTCTCAGAACCTAATCTGTTCTACTATTTACCAATAGCTGGAGGAAGAATAGTTGGATTCATACCTTCCCCAATGTTATTAGCACTATGTGAAATGTAAACAGCTTTATCCAAAATTTGAACTCAGGTCACTGTGTCCATTTCCTCTGACAGTAACTGTTACACCCGGAATATATCCTAATATATATATATATATATACACACACATTCATGCATATATATATATATACACACACACACACACACACACACATTCATGCATTTATATATATATATATATATATATATATATATATATATATATATATATATAATTTTATTACTGTGATTTTGAATGCTTTCTATCATGTATTTGTAAACCAATCTGAAATATTTACTTATCATTTCCATCAATGTATATTTTTCAGTGGACAGATGGAAATAAATCTTATTCTTCCTATTATATTTTATATTTCTTCATTTACTCAGACTTTGCTATTTTTTAATGACAGCTGTTGCTGTCTTTCTCTTTTGTTCTTTTTTCTTTTATTATCTTTACTCATTTTATCTTAGAAACATTTTTTATTGCTTTTTCTCTTTTTTTCTTATTCTTTCTGTTTTCATTCCTTCCCTTTTTCCGCAATTATTTCCTCATACATTCTTTTTCACTGTTTTATTCATTCTCACAAACATTTTAGTTTTAATTCCTTTACTGTATCTGCACATGCCTCTCTCTCTCTCTCTCTTTTTCCCCCTTTTTCTTAAATATTTCTTTTTACATGTATATGTACAGAAACTAACTTTATCTTTCATTGACTCTTTCCTTCTCTGAACTACTACTTCTCTATTATTTTATGTATATCCACTTTGGCTATTGAATTGCTCAAATCTCTCCTTGCAAATTAAATATGCTTCAACTGATTTTCAAATTTTTATTGAGCTTTGTGGAATTAATTTGGAAAACACCCATTGATTTGTATTTTACATGTTCTGGATTAAATCACATTCCCTATGCATTTTTCATGGAAATATCTTACTCTTCTTTCTTTATATGTTGATGTTGTTTTCTGAATTATTCAATATTCAAATTTTCGTGGGAACATTTTCCTAACAAATTTGTTAAATCTAGTGAAATGAAGCATGTCAGTGCAAAACAAATTTCATGTTAAATTTTGCTTGAAGGTAATAAATTCAAAACAATTTAAATGTATGATTTTTTAAAAAGTTTTCATTCATGCAAGAGTAAATTAGTAGAATATAATCTGTTTGGATATTAACAGATGTTATTAACTTCATAATGAAACCTATTATTATTCTTTGACTATAATTTTCAGATTTAGAGATTTAGCAACAAAAGCTTTGAATCTCAAGAGCTTTTCTGACAAGTCTTGCTGTGTTTAAGAAAATTATCCTTTCAAGTTCAACTACTTTAATCTCAATTCTGATTCCATTTTAGGAATTGTTTCTAAAGCCTGTGTTGTTGTCAATTGACTTTTATATTCCACCATTTTCTCGGCTGACGTCTGTGGCAGGAAAGTTGTTGCTGTGATTAAACTATTTGCAAAGAGCAGGGAAAATCTTTTATCTTGGTTTAAAATCAGAATTTGTTTTTTTTCCCTCTAGCCATTTTGCAATAAACTTCAATTAACCTGTTTCTTGAGATGGGACTTGGTATTCTGTTCTCTAATGACAGCACTATGGAACCAAATGAGATTTGCAAATGCTTATTTCCTTTAGGTTTGAGGGAGTTAGGAAACCAAATAGCTATTTACCACCCCCACTTTCAAGTTCTTAATAAAGTGGGCACCCCAAAAGCTTTATAAATAGTTGTTCACTTTTCATTTCTACTTATATTATACAATAACAAGTCTCATTATATGTTGGAGAGCACCCTTTAAGAAGTCTTTCTTCTTCTAGGCCTTTAGATCTTTAGTTATGCCCCTGAAGTCTCCAACCAAGTTTGAAAATCCATTTAACAAAAAATCTGAGCTCAATTAGATATAGTTGTAAGTAAGTTAGTGACTGTAGTCGAGGGCGACCCGAAGGCTCCCTTTTCAACAGCTACTACACTGATGAGTAGGGGAGGGCACCACTCCTTTCCCTGGATTGCTCCACTTTACCCTTGATACATACCTTATAATGCTGAGTGTTAAGCCAGGAGGTATCAAGAGTTTGCTATATTCATAAATAAATCGTGCTCAGTGTCATTAATAGAGTATATATATCTCAGGATTGTGTAAATAGTCACCAAGTGGCATTGACTCTATGTCTATGCTATCCTTACTTATATAACATTTAGTGTGCCTCAAGTAGTCTGATATTTAACAAGCTTGGCTAGCAAACCGTTCTTTGCATGTTTGATGGTTACTGGCCTAATGCCAAACTAATCTAAGCTTAGTAAATTATTACATATATAAATACAATGTATAGCTGTAAAAATGATATTTCATCTGGAGGTAAAAAAAGAATACTTGAAATCCTTATCATTTATAATTTTGATTAGTGTGGTCCATCATCTTGATTCTAATTACTTTTTATCAAAGCTCACTTTGGTTGTCATTTCTTTGATTAAGAAACAGTATACATTGGAAAAAAGAATAAAAAATAAGCTCTCAGTGACACCCAAACTAATATTCACTATTGCTTCAAGGAAGATTGGTTATCTTTATCAGTTGCTTTACCTTCTAAGCTACAAGAGCCAATGATATCACAGAATTCCAAATAAGCCACTCCATACTCCTATCTTTAATTTGTTAATACTATGTTTGTTGTTGTTGTTGTTAATATTAGAGTGGGTTAAAAATTTTGCCAGTTTGTAGTGTGTATTTCTTATGACTGAAGCAGTTCAGGCTGTAGCTGGATACCCACTGTGTTTGGTAGTATTGTGATAGTTGGTGTTTATTGCTCCACTCCATGTGTGATTTGAAAGTAGCACAAATGAATGTGCAATGTAATCTTACTTGGGAACTTATGCTTTAAAAGTTCAAATGAACCATAGTGTTGTGGAAGCAACTAAAAACATTTGTTGTGCAAAATGTAACAGTAATCACAATATAATGACTAGATGGTTCAAATAATTTTACTCAATCTGGCAAGGTGAGGTAGGCTTAAAACTGTTGATTCAGAAGCTGTTCTCTAAACCATAGAGGTAAATCTGATGAGTATCACTTAAAGAGTATCAGGCAAGCTTGGCATCTCACAGTCCATTGTGGTTCATCACTTTCACAACCTCCGCAAAAGCATAAAGAACTGCTGAGTTGTACTCCACATTACAAAAATATTGCAAATTTTTGGCTCACTCTAGTATTAATCATATAGTTTAATTTTTTTTTAGATGAAGCTTTATCAAATTTTTTTCAAGTATACAATCTTTGGAATACTTACCTGTTTATTTAATTTCAAAATGTTGATTTTTACATCCCATTTTCAATTATTGGTGGCAATTAGATTGTTCATGACCACATTTGATGTGATAGACTGAATTGTCTCTGTTACAGATATTTCAGTCTAGTGTTATAGAAATGGTCTGAAAAGGAGAAGGATATTAAAAAATTGTTGGATTAGTCATTTAATCCATTATTTTTATGTATTATTTTTATTTTTGAGTATATGTAAAATTTTTGCTTTGATGCTCAATCTAACAATTTTGCATACTTTTCTCACATATTTTTCCTTTAAATAATTTTTTTTTTCATCTTGAAAAAGAAAAAATCCTGAAATGTTGTCCTTTTGTTGATACTTTTATTTCTAGAAGCAATAAAAGGGTTAACAGGATTTACATTGTGAGATTCTGCAGAAATTCTGCAGAATTGCATGTATTCCCCTCAAGTACTGATTTGCTTGTTCTCCATCTTTTGCATTCATGTCAGAATGTTAGGTATGCAACCAGCCTTTAAAAAAAATAAATAATAATATGACCAGTAACAAGGTCAGATGAAATAAGTCTCCTTCATTGAAGACTGTTTTAAGTCTTTGCATCTTTCTAAGGATTTCTGCCCAAGGAATATTCAAGAATTGCCACCTTTCTGCAAAGGCCATTCACAAAAAGAGTAACTTGTTTAAAATCCGTTACCATTCATTGCTTTTCCTTGTTGAGAGAATAAATTTCAAAAATTTCTGAGGAAAATGAAAGGCTTTTGAAATAATGGGTGAAGTGGGGGTTAGATTGAAGAATAAGAGCAAATTTTAAAGTGGGGGTGAGGGGTTTGCAAGGTGGGTGTCAAACAAATAAAGGAAGCAAAATGAGCAAAATGAGTGAATAAAGTGTAAGTGAGCAAATGGAATAATGAAAAAGAAATTGTGGAATAATTTGATTTTAATGTGACATGACTCTGTTCTTGTCCTGCTTTTCAAAGCCAAATTGTGCCTCTTGATGCTTTTAGGCATCAGCGACAGACATTCTTGGCAAATCTCTTCACTTTCTAATCTATGATGTAATTATCATTGTTTCTCAGACAGTCCACTGTCTGCTTCCATTATCTACTTATTCTTTGTTTCTACTCTCTTTTAATTTTTATTTTTTACCATTTTTTCTATCTCTTACTCTCTCTCTCTCTCTCTCTGATTTATTTGTCCACAGAATTGTCAAAGTTGTTAAAATTCTACAAATCTGTAAATTAAATATTTGTTAAATAGATTATAAATTAAATTAATGGTGTGTGAAATGTTATTGTAAACAAAGCAGATTTTCTAACCTAAGAGTTTATTTCTTTGTTACTCATCCTTCTAGAGAAACAGACTTTACATCTCTATTTCCAGAAAAGCTGTTTCATAAATATAATACAGATTTAAGATAATGTAAAATTTATCAGATTTTTCTTTGTGTTGATATGATTACTTTAAAAGTTATTTGAGTTTCTAATTTAATCATTGTCATATTTGTTGAACCCAACATGCCATTTTAGACACACATTTAAGCTTTTATTTATATATATATATATATATATATATATATATATATATATATATATATATATATATATAATTGTCATTATCATCAAATTCTCTCTATAGTATGAAGTTCCCTGACTCTCTCTCACCAGCCACCCCTATTGTCCATTGCTCCAGGGAGGTCCTGTAGACTGCATTCAGTATCCGCACAGAGTTGATGTAAGTCCTTGCAAGTTCAAGTAAGATGAACAAAACATGCAAGGAACTTCTGGGGAAGTAAGGACAAACTCATAAGCTATGTTCTCTTATGTACTCCTGCACATAGTCTCATTTCAATGTTGACCGATGAGCAAGGATGTATATGTATATATATATATATATATATATATATATATATATATATATATATATATATAGCATTTCTTCATTGATATATATTTGATTGAACATTATAAACATTTTTTGTCTACATGTTTTTTTAAAAAAGTATGTAGACAAAAAATGTCTATAATGTTCAATCAAATATGTATCATATATAAACCTTATTCTGTTGCAAAGGATAAGTTTAATTCCTGATCAGTGACTATGCCTTTTTTCTTGTAATTTTCAATACAGAGATTGGATTGTAAAGATTGCAAAATTTAGTGCTTAATCTTTTACTGTTTTTTTCTTTTTTGCCAGAAATATTTTGTTTACTAGTAGAAATATGACTGTTTTAATGGTTATCAATATGCCAAGTTCAAAGTCCAACTGAAATTGTTTATATTCATTTCATACTAATACCCTTGGGAAAAGTGTGGATCCACTTCTACTCCCAATTATAAGTAAAAATAGTAAAATTTCCTGGCTTCTTTTGTAATAGTGGAAGCCAACTAGTCTAAGAGAATAACAACTTTCAATTCAAACTTTCATATTTACATTTTTATATAGTTGTTTCTTTAGAGTTTTGTTTCTGCAGACAGAGAGTTCGCCAATCGCCCTGGAGACTTGGGTTCAATCCCAGGTCGAGTCATACCAAAGATTCCAAATATGATACTTGATACCTCCTTGCTTACCGCTCAGCATTATAAGGTACGGATCAAGGGTAAAGTGGAGCAATCCAGGGAAAGGTGTAGCACCCTCCCCTACACCTAGGTGCGGTAGCTATCGAAAAGGGAGCGTTTGGGTCAGCTGAAACAATGGTTGCCAACTTTACTTACTTTTATTTGACTATGAGACCCTAACTGGTACTTCCACTCTGTGTCAGTGTGGACCTTGAAGTAATAGCAATGAAGGGATACTCCACGCTCCCCATCTTCAAAACTGGTGTCTCACCATCAGATGTAGTCCCATATAATACCCAAGAGACCTCTTTTGGTAGAGTGGGTTTTACCTCTCTGCCTGGGATATTGTCAGCATGTCCTAAACTCCAGCGACAGAGCAATTAGAATACTGGATCGTTTTTTAAACATCAGTTATCATTTATTAAGTTTAGCTCAGTTTAGCACAAGGCCAGAAGTATGGGGTGCCTAGTAAGAATTGAACTCACTAACAATAGGCTGCTAACTTGCTAACCATTATACAATGTGAGGCACCCTTTTTTAAATGTCAGTTGTTTTTAATTGATCCTCAACTTTATACTGATAAAATACAATATTGCTTTGTATTACTAATAAATGAGTCACTGGTGCAATATTCTAGATTGTAAACTCTTAATTCAAGAGATTCAAATAACATCCTGTTTTGGAAATTGACCTTCTTAGACTAAGATGAAAAGATTAAATAAAAAGATAGACTGGTTGTTAAATAAAGAAAGAGACATATTATCATAAATTACAAGTACAAATTCATACTCATGTGCCATCTATTTGCCTTGAACTCTTGTGTATTTACAATTAATCTTATTCATTGAGATCTTTCTTGTTCATTTCTAGACTTTCAAAGTGCAAACAATTTAAGCGATTGCATATTATTGCTCTTTTGATTGGCACAGCTGGGAAGTGACCAAGCATAAATTTTCTCTGGGGTGATTGTCTTGCCTTCCCGATCAAGGGGAGGTAATTGAATAAGCATCCTAACTTAATTGGTCTTGATTATGGGCCAACAAAAGTCATTGTATCGAGTAAGAGGAGAGGGAATTGAAATAAAGGATAAAACAATACAAAATAATAACAGACAAATCAATCATCAGTTCATTACTGTGCAATTTCATCATAATGTCTTTGCTAATATTAGAAAGGTAACTTCTACTTTATGATTGCATTCAATACTAGAACATTTCTCTTTTACTGGATTAGTGACACTTTGAGGCCTTTGTGCTATAATGGCTATCTTCATAGGAAGTGGACTCAGCTACCAAAGTTCAAACCTGAATGAGGCTATTTGCATTTTGCATAGTGCTAGTGAAATCTATGAATCCAACTATTGTCCCTCCAGTTATGGGTAATTAGTAGAATAGACTAGGCTATTTAGCCTTGGTACAGTAACTGGTTTAGGAGAAGGAAAACTCTGAATTCAAAACCAGTTGTAGAACTAGAGGGATGGGGCCCTCCAGGCTGTTGCTGCTCAAGATATGTTATATAAATATTTCCCTCTCAATCAACTCAAGCTACAGGTCCAATGAGACAGTGTTCATATACATTCATATATTGGTTAAACCAAGAACTTTTCACCATCTCTCTGACATACTTACATATTTAAATCTTTCATCTTTATTCTATTAATTTTTTTTCTGATAGTTGGTTACTTGCAAAAGAATTACAAAAATCAAATAAAACAACTTGAAATTACTGACTCTGAAAGGAAAAACTATTTGGCATGAAGGAATATTACAAATAAAAGGTTCTGTGTCAGACCCTATGCATTCATTGTCAACATTATCCAACCCATTGAATAAACATGAACATTTTAATAAAAAGATTTGCTTTGCACTCACTTGATGACAACTGTTTGATTAGCACCCATTAGAAAGAAAAATCTTGTTGCTAAAAATCACCAACATCAGCATCATTATCTTCAAGATATTTGTGTTTACAGTTATTCAACTCCAAGGATAACTTTCAAAACAAAATTTTAAAAATTCAAAAGATTTATACCATTGCACTATGATAATTTTTATTTGCATTATTAGATGTTATCTTTCAAGAACTAGGATAAGTTATGAATTTAACTGAAACAGATTTTTTTATCTGTTCACTTTCTCTTCACCAAATCAAGAGAGGTTGAACACTTTGCATACTTACTAAAATCTTTACCTAAATTCACTTCCTTTGGGTTCAAGCAGATGTTTATACTAACTCAAGCCACATCTATTTGTTCCTTATGCAAGATTTGGAATGATTTTTTTTTTCTTAAGGAAATCTCTTCAATATCTTTAAAGTTTATTCTTTACTCTTTATTGCTTGTGCAATTAATCAACTGTCCTACATTATTTACAAGCATATGAAACCATTCTGATGTGCTCCACCTTTATAAATTTATAAGAGTACCAGTCAATATTTAATTTCTCTTTTTGCTGGATTGTAAGAAAATTTATTTATCATATAAAAATGTATTATGAAAATACAAAAAAGTGTGTGTGTGTGTGTGTGTGTGTGTGTGTGTGTGTGTGTGTGTGTGTGTGTGTGTGTGTGTGTGTCTGTCTCGTAGGATTCAAAGGGAATTCTTTTTTACAAAATGCTAAAACCTTGGCCAAAAAACACTACTCTGAGCAGTTGTTTTTTTAAATAATGTATGGAAAAAGAAAAAAAAAAAATTTTAATTAAGGGCAAGAATTTGACGGGTAATTTTTCCTTTTTGACAATTGCTCATCCACAAATTTCAAAATGTGGTAGAACAAATATTTCATCTGAAATTGGAAGTTTTTCTACATTTGGCATAATCCCCACAGTTGTTACAAATCCTGTCAGTGGGGCCTATAATATGCTGACTGTATTCCCTGCATAGGCCTAAGACCTGCCAAAAGGGCTGATGGTGAGGCTTGATTTCTGGAGTACCCCTTCATTACCATTACTCTTGGGTCCACTCTGATTCAGAAGTAGTACCTTTTAGTGTCTCACCTATGGATCAAATAGAGGTGTTTGAAAATTATTCGTATTTGATCATACTGTGTGGAAAATAATAAACCTGTTCAGAAACAACTACATGAAAAAATGTAAATAAGAATATACTGTGAATGCGATTCCCTAACCCCTAAGTATAGAATTACTCTTGAGAGGTTGATATGCCATTAAAATCATTTAATCTACAGTTGTCACTTTCAAATGATCACTTGTTTTTACTTCATGCAATACACTTTGTCTGATTAGTAGCACCAATAATTGTGGATATCTAAAAATTCCTGAAATAATTAATTGAATCAAAACTGAAATTATTTTTTAATAATTGAATACACAGTTGAGCTGAAAGGTGTCATAAAAGAAATCTAAGGAAAACACTTTGATGATTTTAATTATGATACTATAAATTTAGATAAATAGAATATTTTGTCCCAAAACTTTTATCATCTTTATACTTTTGATATTTTCAGACATTTTATGATCACTATGCTTAAAGTCATGTCATATATCAATAGTTTTTTTTTTAAATCTTTGTTGGCTATCTTAAAATAGGATGAAAATTTAACAAAATATAAAGGGCAGTAAAAAAAGATATTTTAATCTTAACCATAAAATATTAAGAAGAGCTAAAAAAGACATTTTAATCTTAAGCAGTAACAATTTTTATTGCTACCTTATTTAGTTTTGTATAACACACATTCATGTTAACTTTCAACTATAAAATTCTGGGGGGAAAAAAAATTTCTTTTTTGGAATTTGTTGTTGCTAAATTTATACTAAGTTTGACATTTGTTTAGCTTTTTATCTGGTTTGTATAAACCAGATAAAAATTAGACTAAGTATAAAAATAAGAATTTATATATGTTGTATAATTTTTTGAAACACAAAATTTACAATAAAAGACATGTTCACATGAAAATGTAACAAATTTTCTGCAAAAATAAGTTCACAATAGAAGAAACAAATGATATTCTTGTGACTACTTCTCTGTATTGGTATAAAAAAAAAAGGTACTTGTTACACATTATTTTGAACCAAAGATATGACTTACTTTCAGTCACACACATGGCTAGAAAAAAAGTAATATTTAGTTTTTGTGTATGATATGCACCCCTAGCTTTTAAGTTTTAAAATCTGGAAAAAAGTATGTATTATATACAAATAGTTATAGTAGTCAGTGTGAGAGAGAAAGAAATCAAGAAAGAGAGAGTGATAGCGATATGTTTAATTTAACTTTTTTTTATGTATAGATAATATATTGAAATTTACTTGTGTGTATATGTGTACATTTACATTAATTGATTGTCTTTTACGACAATTTTTTTTTCTCTGCTTGCAAACCAAATGGTAAAGCAAAAGCATCCTCAGAATAATATCACTTACATTTTGATAGAAGTATTCAATGTAAAAGTTTTGAAACCTGTAGGGATTTTACCTGACTCATAGTAAAATCAAATATTTAAATATATGCATAGGATAATTGTTGATAGCCTAGTAGGTGGTACCTTAGCTTGGAACTACTCGGTATTTATTCAAAACTCCTATCTCTTAATCTTTCTGTAACAGATTTTATTATTTTTGTATGTATTAATCATTTTTACATGTATGGATAAACAACTTTGAAATGATCAGGTTTTTGTGAAATATATAGATGTGTTTTTTAATGTTGTTTAATAAAAAATTTTTATGATGAAAAAAGAAATGAAAAAAGCAAATATCTGTCAGCTAAATTAGCTTTTGCCTTTCATCTTTCTTAGATGAACAGAATAATTATAATGGGTATATTGGTGAAAAAAGATTGGACATATCTGGAATAAATGTGACCTCCACCTGTATATACACATTTTTACTGAGTAGGATGGATATTTCCTTCAAGTACAGAAAGTGGCTAGATTTTTTTAAAAACATATATAATGTGTGTGTACACAGATGACTAGAGATATATGGTCAGAATGGCAGCTAATGTTCATATTAACTGTGTTTATTAGGGTCATTGTATAAATTTTCCTGACTCCCACCAAGTCAGATTTGACATGAAGTCATTTTATAGTGGGGGGGGGGTCTACACACAAATTGAGACTGTGTGGCCTTTGGAAAAAATGCTTGGTCCCCTGTCCACATTCTCTTTTAGGATGCCCCCAAGCACCAAGCAATAAACTCAGCCTTGCTAAACAGATAGTGCCTGAGTAGAAAGTTCCCTGAGACCAAGTGATCAACTTTAACTCACCCAGCATGAATGTCAGGTGAAGAAGGTAAGGTGGCTTTAATTGCTTGTTAAAGGCCAAATTGATGTAGCCAGAATACTATACCAGAGCATTTCCAAAACAATCCAGCTTTTGGGTTGCTCACATTCAATTGTGGTGAGTACCTCCTGGTAGTTGTCTGAGATCACTACCCACTATAAAGGCATTTGAGTGCCAAGACTTATCAATGTGTGGAGTAAATGGAGGCTTTTCAACTATGTATGAGTCAACAGATTGATAACTGTAGCACACATTATAGAAAATTTATATAAAGATTAGGGAAGAAGTTTGTCACAACACACTGTACATTATTCTTCATTGTGTATGGTCCTGTGTTGCTACAAACCAGTTAGAATGCTCATACTAATGGTCTCTAAAATAAAACAGACAACATGTGTGTTATTATACTGGGAAAATGATGGAACAAGGATACACTGTGGGAAGATAACAAGCCAGTTGATTGATTGATTGATGATTAATTTCAATATCATGTCAACCTGTCTTGGGTTATTTCATACCTAAAGGTTAAGGAAATTCATTCATTGTATATTCATATTTATATTTTTTGTGTAGTTGTTTCTTAAGAGATTTTTTTAACACTATACTATCAAATTAGATCTATTTGACCCATAGATAGAACTCTAACAAGTATTACCACTCTGAGTCAGTGTGGACCTGGGAGTAACAGCAATGATGTGGTACTCCACACTCATCAGATCTCAAGAAAAGAACCTCACCACCACATGAAGTTTAGTGTCATACTCAGAACATCCTTTTTGGGGTAATGTCTTACCCCTCTGTAGAGGATACAGTCGGCATAATCTAAAGCATGCCAACAGGGCAACTAGCCAGTTGAAGAACTCTGAAAGATGAGTGGACCTGGGAGTAGTGGCAATGAAGGGGTACTCTACACTCTCCAGAACTGGAACCTCAATATCAGATACAGTTTAGTATCATACCCAGGACATTCCTTTTTTATGTGGGGAGAGTCTTAGCTTTCCGCATGGGATACAGTCAGTGTATTCTAAATTTTGCCAACAGATTGACAAGCCTTCTGAGGTATTCTGAAGCTTTGAGCAACTTTCTGTTGGGTTTTATCATTCATGTTAAAGATATGTTGTTGCAAACAACCTACCATAACATGATTGAAGATCAGATATGCTCTTTCATCATAACAGTCTTCTACAATGGCACCTTACTACACTGCATGTGATATATAAGAATGGTGTTAGGAACACAAGGACTTCACTGTCTGATCTCAGCAACAAAACTCCCTAGATTTCAATCCCATTGAGCACTTGTGAGATGTGTTTGATCAACAGGCTCACTTTGCAAAATCTCTATGTAACTTCCAGCTGTAAAAGGATTAATATTATTAATATCCTGCCACCAGGTCTCAGAGGAAAAGCTTTACAAGTCACATAGAGTTCATGCCTGATCAGGTAAGAGTTGTTTTGCAGATACTTTGAAGACCAACATATTATTAGGCAGATGGTCATCATGTTTTATCCCATTAGTGTATGTTTGTAAAATTAAGGTGTTACAAAAAAGAAATTCTTTGTTTATCTTGCCAATTTGGCTGCCTTGGGCCACAATCTATCGAATGATTCAGGTTTTGTTTTCTTTCCAATATTCACACTTCTGATCACTTTCAGTTGATTAGAAAAAGATAAAAAAGAGATTGAGCTTTTCTTGCTAGACTGAAAATGCTTTTGAGTTTATAAGCTTAATTTGTAATAAAAATGCTGGTGTTTTCAATTTCCAATGTTTCAGTTTAATTAAATCATGCTATCTCTCTTTCTTTCACTCTCTCACTCTCTCTCTTTATATATATATATATATATATATATAATACTAATGTTCTCGTGTTTGTATATATACTGACAGAAAATAACATTCCAACACCTTGAAAATGTGTTTCAATTTCAACAAGATAAAGTGTATATATATATATATATATATATATATATATATATATATACTTTAATTCAGCTATATATATATATAAAAATGATCATTTACTTTAATATATTAAAGTAAATGATCATCTATACAGATCAATCTCTGCATAGGTTAAGGAATGGGAGGTGTATCAACTGTACTCAGATCCTGTGTACACACTGTTGCCAATCAAAATCAGTATTGTTCTTTTAGATTCATGCCTTTCCTGAGAGCATTTATGTAAATTTTAAGGAAAGAGATCCACATACAAAATGGAGATGAAGGTGACATAATGGCTATTGTTGAGAGAAAGAGACAGGCTTTGTACAGGATCTGAACTTGGTTTGTCAAATCCCTTTCAACTTAACAATAACCATTATGTCATCCGCACCTCCATTTGTGGGTCTCTTTCCAATAAATTTTTGACTGCTTCTGCTAACTTTGTGTTGAGGATTTTGTCTTAAGAGTTTCTCTTTTGCCTTTTATGCTCAAAGAACAGACACTTGCTCTGACAAGTCATCTTGATAATGCTGCTGCTGCTGCTTGTAATAAGGATTTTTGAAGATATTTCTACTAAAATTCTGTTCTTCTCTCTTTTGAATTTTCTCAAAGTGGCTTCTTACCATTCCATTGCCTCTGTGGAATGCATTTGTACCAACAATTTGTTGTTAATCTTTTTAGACAGATAAAGGGATTTATTTAAACTGCATTCCACTATTGCACTTTTCTGCCTGTCTACCTTTCTTTTTCTTCTGTCCTTGTAAACATTGAAATATATGATTATATTACCAGGAGAATGCATTTAAGAGATTATCTATAACAACAGTAAAAAACAAATAAGGTTTATCTTTTGAAATAAATTAAAAAGGATGAGACCATATAAAAAAGGAAGAAGGAAACTGGTATAGATCTAAACTATCCAAATAATAATCAATACAAAAAATAAAAATATTTAGGTTAAATAATCAAGGTATTCTAGTCTTTAGAATAAGTGGTAAAAGAAGAAGCACTGTCTACACTTGGTAATAACATAGGATTCATTGATTTGGCATGTCAACCTCTCTAGAGTTATTTTATGAATAGGAAATCACATTCATTGTATGTCCATATTTACATTTTTTAAGAGTTTTTTTTCTTTTTTGCATACAGTCCTATCGAATGCAAATAGTTTTTGAATGTATCTACTTGACCCAAAGATAGGACTCTAACTGGTACTGGTCAGAGTGGACCTGGGAGTGATGGCAATGAAGGAGTGAGTACTTCCCACTCACCAGAGTTCCAGAACTGGAGTCTCATCATCAAAAGAAGTTTAGTGTTATATTCAAGACAACCCTTTTTGGTGGAGGGGTCTTTCCCCTCTGCAGAGGATACTGTCAGTGTATTTTAAGCCTAACCAACAGGATGATATAATACACAGTGTATATTAAAATATTTTGTTTCTACTCTTTAAACTGTAATGTGATACATGTGTATTTGTGTATGAGTTATGACGGGCAAATATATTTTGCGGTTTTTATCATTAAAAATTGTTGGCGTTTCAGTGTCATCATAAGTAAGAATTAAAAGTTTTTTTTTCTCTTTTAGATTATGTTATATAATTTCCTTATTTACTGTAAACAGAATTACATTTAGTATTGCTGATTCATAAATGTATTACTACCTCTATCCCATAATAGTTATCATATTTGCCTGTAAATTTGATATACTACAGTAAATGTATCAAGTATTATGGTAGAAAGGTAGTACCAGCCCATTGGTCAAGTGGGTAAAGTGTTTGCCAATGGCCTGGGAGACTGATGTTCAATCCGAAGTTCTAGTCATACTAAAGACTAAAAAAATGATCCTTGATGCTGCCTTGCTTAGCACTCATCATTATAAGGTACTGATCAAGGGTAAAGTGAAGCAATCCAGAGTAATGAGTAGCACCCTCCCCTACACCTCAGTGTAGTAGCTAATGAAAAGAGAGCCTTCGGGTCACCCTTGACTATGGTCGCCAACTTCACTTTATATATATATATATGTATATGTATAAAAGAAAAACCTTTAAAAATCACTCATATTTTTTGTAATAATATTTATTTCAGCAGACTGTATTTTAAAAAAAAATATTTGATCTGAATCTTCAGACAAAGAAATAATGAGAAATTTCTAATGAAGGTTTAGAAAAACCCACAAAATTCAGGTCACCCTATCTCCCTAATCCAAATTTCATTTGCTTTTTTATTTTTAATTTTCTTATTAAGTAAAGACTAGACCATTTGTTTTTCCTGTCTTGTTGACAAATGACATTGAATTCCTGTATCAAGATGTATCAATTTTTTACTCCTCTTTCCTTTCCACTTATTTTTTTATGTAATGGCAAACAAACTTAAAACCCAAATGAAGGAGATAAGTAAAAAATATAGAATAAAGGAATAAACTGATTTCTGGAGAGAAAATTATCTACTATAAACAACTTACGTGGGAATCGATAACCCCTAAACAAAAATAGAATTATATTATAAAATATATTGTATATTAATACTATTTTATCAAAAAAGCTAAGAAAATTGTCATTTTGATACTATTCAATATAATTGATCACATCAAAAATAAAAATTATAAAAATTACCATTTTAATACTATTAAGTAAGTAAGTAAAGTTGGCAACCTTAGTCGAGGGTGACCAGAAGGCTCCCTTTTCAATAGTTTCTATACTAAGGTGTAGGGGGGCTACTTCAATGAGCTGGAAAATTATCATTTTAATACTATATATATAATACTATTTTGTATTTTTTTTTATTTTATTTTAAATTTTTTGGCATTGGGACTTTTACTTAGGCTGTTTTGTTTTTTGTTTTCTTCTAAACTACTATGGGGGAGGGGGAAGCAGTGAGCATTCTAAGCTTTTAGAAAAGATTCAGAACCATTTGCCGTGCATGCTAGCACATTTGACCCGGGTCATATATTCAATTTGGATTTACGTTAAAAGTGTCTTTAGATTTAAAACACACTGTACATTGGCCCAGCGGTTAGAGTGTTCGCCAATGGCCCGGGAGACCTGGGTTCAATCCCAGGTCGAGTCATACCAAAGACTTTAAAAATGGTACTTGATACCACCTTGCTTAACACTCAGCATTATAAGGTACGGTTCAAGGGTAAAGTGGAGCAATCCTGGGAATGGAGTAGCGCCCTCCCCTACACCTTGGTGTAGTAGCTATCGAAAAGGGAGCCTTCGGGTCACCCTCGACTATGGTCGCTAACTTTACTTACTACTTTACAAGTGGCATTTTGCAAAGAATAAAACAGCATACAATTTTGTAAAATTTTCGGCATTTTAAATTATTAGGACTTAAAGACATTATTCTAACCAGTATTGAACCTTTGCTTTTCTGGTGGCTCAAGCTAGTTCTTCATCTCTTCAATTCTGCTCTACTGTTTAGTCACTTACATCCATAGCAGCCAAAATTTACAATGTCCTACTACGAAACCGCATAGAACCCAAAATCGACAACATTCTTAGGAAAAACCAAAATGGCTTCCGAAGAAATAGATCCACGACCTCACAAATATTGAGCATCCATAGAATCCTTGAAGGCGTATGGGCAAAAAACCTACAGGTGACATTACTATTTGTCATCTTTACCAAGGCCTTCGATTCCATTCACAGAGGGAAGATGGAACAAATCTTACTTGCATACGGCCTACCAAAAGAAACCGTAGCAGCAATAACGATTCTCTATAGAAACACCAAAGTGAAAATACATTCTCTGGATGGAGACACAGAATACTTCGACATTGTAGCAGGAGTACTACTAGGGGACACGCTAGCCCCTTACCTCTTTATCATCTGTCTAGACTATGTGCTTAGAACATCGATTGATAAAATCAGAGAAAATGGCTCCAAGCTGCCAAAGAAAAGAAGCAGAAGGTACCCCACAAAAACAATTACTGACGCCAACTATGCTGATGACATAGAAAATACACCCAACCAACCAAAACACTACTGTATAGTTTGGAACGAGCCGCTGCAGGCATTGGCCTCCATGTCAATGCACACAAAACTGAATATATGTGCTTTAATCAAACAGGCAACATTTCCACACTAGAGGGAACCTCTCTGAAACTGGTAGACAAATTCACCTACCTAGGAAGCAGTGTCTCATCAACTGAAAAAGACATCGACATGCGGCTAACGAAGGCATGGACAGCTATCGATAGGCTATCGATCATATGGAAATGCACTACTTGGACACTAACAAGACGACTGGAGAAGAAGCTAAATGGCAATTACACAAGAATGTTGCGAGCAATATTGAACAAGTCCTGGTGGCAACACTCCAAAAGGCACCAACTATACGGCCACCTGCCTCCCATCACAAAAACTATCAAAGTTAGACGAACCAGACATGCAGGACACTGCTGGAGAAGCAGGGACGAGCTCACAAGTGAAGTACTCCTATGGACCCCCACATATGACCGAGCAAAAGCAGGACGACCAGCTTGAACATACATACAGCAGCTATGTGAGGATACAGGATGTAGCCCTGAAGACCTGCCAGAGACGATGGACGATTGGGAGAAGTGGCGAGAGAGGGTCAAGGATATCCGTGCTAGCGGCACGACATGATGATGATATAATACTATATATATATATATATATATATATGAAAATGTACAAATAGGAAAAAACACAAGGTCTTCAAAGGATGGTTTTATATAAAGTTTGAATTATCTGCCCATGTTGAACATTTCAGTTTTTAAACTTTCATCAGAGTGTATGAATTTTTAAAAATTGAAGTTTTTTAAAGATTTAATGTTGGTAAATAATTCAAACTATTGATGAAATCACTTTTTGAAGACCTTGTGTATTTTCATACTTGTACATTGTTATACTGTTGGATTTACTTCCAGTTTTTACTGATATATATATATACGTTTTCATATAGATCTTTTTTATATTTTTACTGTTGCCAAAGTTACCTTTAGCATTATTTGTATTTCTCTAATTATGTCAGTATTACTATTTTATTGGTCTTGCTCACACATAAAGTGAAGTAAAGTTGGAAACCTTTGTGAAGGGTGACCCGAAGGCTCCCTTTTCAATAGCTACTACACCGAGATGTAAAGGAGCGTGCTACTTGATTCTCTGGATTGCTCCGCTGTACCCTTGATCCTTACCTTATAATGCTGTTAAGCAAGGCAGCATCAGTACCATTTTTTGAGTCTTTGGTATGACTCGACCTGGTATTGAGCCCCGGTCCACCAGACCAATGGCGAACACTCTACTCATTAGGCCACATACACACAATTAAGTGTATGTATGTGTGTATGAAGGAGGAAAAAGTTCTTCCCTGACTGGGTATGAATGACCTAAAGCCAAAAAAGTACAAGCTATTACATAGATTCATCCTGCATTTCAATACACTTGGCACATCTTTTTTCATGAGTTCTTTAACCCTTCCAAAAACAATTCAACAAAAATTAATTTTTGAATAATCACTCTCTTCTTAGTTAATAACTTTTCTATGCAGATATATACATATATAATGTGTATTTTTATTAGTAGATTGGTAAATAATTATATTTCTATCACTTGCTTTTACATTTCAATATATTTTTAAGATTTTATCATTTTTGTCTATTTCCTGGTAAGAAACATTCATTTCATGTATTTTAAGATTTATTTATGTGTAAAGACACATAAATGAATTACTTTTGAAAAAAAAAAAAGGAACTAAAGATTCTTGTCTTTTTGCAAATATTCCTGAAAGAAAGCTTACAGGTCTTTTGTATTATTTAACTCATTCTTTAATCTGCCTGATAATATGTATAAGCAAAAGGCAACATCTATTAACCTCCTAACATGGGAATGAGTTATAATAGTCAGTTTCTTAATTTGATAATCATCCATAGTAAATGAAAACCTTCAATATTTTAAGTTTTGGTTTTGTAACTATAAACTATGAAATTCCACTTTTCTATTTTATCATAGTTATTAGGTTTGTTTGGTTGATTTGTTTAATGGCATATCAACTCCTTATGGGTTATTTAATGCTGAAATTTGATTAATTTCTCAATATTTAATTACAATCATAACTATATTTCAGTGTTCCCTTGCATTTTTAAATTTTACTTTCTATGTCTATAATCATTTACTTGTAAACAGCTATGAACTAATGCAAATAGTTTTTACAGTTGCATGATGTCAAATATTCCTATCTAATACAAATAATTTTCACACAGATCTATACAATAGTAATGGTCTTCTATATGATTTCCATGGCCATTTTCTTTCATTGGTTCCATCGCCTGGTTTTGATTGTGGAGATGCTACTCATGTAGTGTTTGGCTTGGGCAGGAATAGACTAGTGGAGCCCATCCCTCTCTATGTCTCCATTTGGTTTGTCATACCAAGGTTAAATAACATCATCTGCCCTACTATTTACCCATAACTGGAGGAAGAATAGTTTAATTCCTACTTTTTTCAAGGGTAGTAGCAATACGTGAAAAGCAGCCTTGTTAAGGGTTTGAACTCAGGTAGCTGAGTCTATTTTCTATGATAATAACTGTTACACCACAAGTGTCTCCAGTAAAACATCCATATTTCTTTAGAAGTCAATAAAAAAATAAATAGTGAAATTGGCAATTCTAGATTTAGTTGCTAAGAGAACAACAATACAGACAAATTCCCTTGAATTGACCGATGATGATGATCCAGAAACTGAAGAAGTTTAATGTTCAGTCTGTGAAAGATTTGTGCCAAGGTTTCACCTTTTTGAACCATATTATTACTATTGTTCATGGTGTGAACCATTACCTCCCACACACCTTGAGATTCAAATGGTGAGTATCATCACCAACCGAAACCTTCAATTCCTTATCTGTCTTATCTGCTTTTTCCTCCCTTCAAAGAAGATAAGAAGAAAAAAAATTAAAAAGTAAAAAAAGCTTATCCCAGCTGATATTTTTAGCTTGTAGCTGTGCAGCACTAAGAAAAGGAGGAGACAGGCAAAATGCATGCATATCTGTGACTGCACCTTATGTAAGTGCATCTGCCTAGTAGTTTATCCCATCCTTTCCCCCCACCAATTCCAACCATCACAATTGCATTAGGATTTCTAATCGTATGCCAGGATGGTCGTTCTTTCTTGCCAATGGCCAACTGACTGTGAAGTACTTGCCGCCAGAACGGATCTTGATGTGTGCACTGAGTGCCTTATTTTCAATGTTCTCTGCTGACAAGAGAGTGATTCTTCAAATTATGCTGATTCACTATGGGAGAATTTTATTTAGATTCATGGCTCCCATATGTGTGGCATTTAGTTGTTCAGTTTAGCAAAGGCAGCTTACAGGCTCGGAAAGGAGTGGAACTGCCTCTGTTATAGATATATATCTTTCCCTCTCATTTCTGTCACAGTTCATGATTTTTCAGATGTACATATAACAGGTATGTGTGTCTATGTACATCTTGTTCTTTTTGTTTCTTTATATATAATGAATATGAGATATAAATGTGTATATGATATATGTATGTGTGTGTACCTATATATATATATATATATATATATATATACACACACACACACACTCACTCACACATACATGGCATATATATATATATATATATATATATATATGCATGCATGAGTATATATATATATAATGTATCCCTTGCCTAAATCCCCTGCTTTGGATTAAGACCCCTTCCTACCTAAAATATATAACTTGTGTATGGCACTAAACTGCATCTGATGGTGAGATTCCAGTTCAGGATCTCTGGGGAGTCTGGAGTACCTCTTAATTGTCATTGGAGAATAGTTGGATTCATACCTTTCCCAAGAATATAAGTGCTATGTGAAATGCAAACAGCCTCATCCAGGGTTTGAACTTGATTTGCTGTGTTCATTTCCTATAACAATAACCATTACACTAGTAGTGCCTTTGGTGGACTAATGTAGACTGTGTTTCTCTGTGTGTTAGATTGGGTGTTGCAGGTTTGTAATAGCCAATCCATTGTGGTGAACTATATTTAAACTGTCCATAAGACTTGGTACCCTCTTTTTCTGGTTATTAGACAGATACCAGCTGTATCGAGAAAACAAGGAGGTAATTTGGCAATATTAATTTAAATACTCTAAGCCGCTTGCCAATCAACTTTTAATGATTTTTATTCATTTTATATTTTCTCATGTATGAAAAAAATTGTATTGTTTAAAGCTAGAGTTTATTTATGCGAATTCTTTCAATTTACTAGATTAGTAATTTTTATGTTTCTTTGTTTTTAAAAAACTGAATGAGTTTGGTTTTGGTCTTAGCCAGCCTTGAATTAATAATTCATTTTTTTTAAAAAGATCAAAACAACTATAATTAGTTCATCCAAGCTCATTAGGATCCCTTTTTGTCCATTAATCACCTCATTTACCCAAATCACCACCCTTAATTAGCATTTATGCCAATCTGTAATCATTAGGCACCAAAGCCAATCACCTCTACTGATTTAATCCTCAACCCTATCCTTAATTAACCCCTCCTAGAGACCATGTGGCCAATCTTTTAACACTTTAGCTGCTCTATATGCACTTGTTCTTGAGTTCAAGCCTTGGTCAGTGTAGTGAATTTCACCTTGCATATTGATGCATCATATAATTTTTGAAGTTTATGGCAAATGTTGCTGCTGTCAGCCTTGCTTTGCTGCAATTTCTGTGGAACTTCTAGCCTTGTGATTTCAGCCACTAACACTCTATGTCATCTTGTGACCTTCTCTATGTGGACAGAGGGTATTATGTAAAGCCACCCCATCAATACATTTTCCTGGGTATGACATCAACTTATAGGAGCAGAAAAAAAAGTTGTTTATTGGCAAAGGTATTTACTGATTTGTATGTTTACATAATGACACTCATATGCTGCTGCAAATATGGATACACACACATACATGTATAAATTTCTCTTTCTCTGTGTATATATTGTTGCTTAGTTGGTTGGTTGGTTTTACATGTCCCCCATTGTTGGATTATCTAATGGCAAAGTCAGTCTCTTTTTTTTCCGAAGCCATTATATAGTTTCAAATAACAAATGATAATCCTTTGTATACAACTATAGCCTCAAGTAACTATTCTTAATACAAATAATTTGCATACAGTTGTATGGTTTTAAGTATTCTTATCTAACACTGACAATCTTTAAACAGATCTATTTGACCCATAATCTATATGCAGGACACACCTTTTTTGGAAGGAGTAACAACCATGAATAAGTACACCCCAACAATTTTTTTTTATAAAAAGTTGATTTTCTTCTAAAGTAAAGATTTTGTCATTTCTTATGGAACATTACATTATCAAAACAGATATTATTGGGTATTATTTATCACAAAATCTCTATAGCATTGAAACTCATTTACCAAAAATATAAATATCTTACTGTCTATAAATAAGAACACACACACACACACACACGCACGCGCGTGCGAGCGATCCTATATATGTATGAAATTTTATTTTTGGTTATAGGGGTTGTTGTAAGCTAATAAAAAGATTACTGAATGCAAAATAACCAAAACGGAGATTGGAAATGAGATGGAAATTTTTATAACATTTACAAAATACGATACTTGGCAGTAGTGTAAAGAAGGCAACCACTTGCTGTTAGTGGTGGGTACTTAGTATATTTTCACCCCCTCACAATAGTGTCCAACATATTTATGAGGAATGGGACATACTCAATAATGTTTGTATAACAGAGTTTCAAATTTGTAGACTTTGGTAATAAGTAATACCAAATAATTTATTTTGGGTACATTATGTTTCACTATTAATAATAAAGTTCTGGTGTCCTTGCTATAGAAGATAATCAGCTTTTTTGTCCCCCTAAAAATTGCTTGGAGTATACTTATTTATAGGCTATATATATATATATATATATATATATAAGTACATATTCATGAAGAAGTAAACCTTAAACTAACATATGTCTCATTGACAAATTACCTCTCTATTTATCATTTTATATGATGTTCAAATGTCTATATTTTCCTTTAAAATTCATGTTTATTAATAAGAAGGGCATCTAAACTTGCAAATGGCTTGAATGGGGGAATGCATTGCTGACAATTTGGTTTAGCATTGATGTTTCTTGTCTAATAAAAAAGCTACAAGTCAAATATGATGGAACAGGTCAAAGAGTTTGCATTTGCATAAAAGACAGATATAAAAAAAAACAACAAAAAAACAATTAGATGCATACTCATACACTCTTTCTCTCTCTCTCACGTACACACACTCATACTCCTACTCTCATACACCCACATATTCATATACACACAGTCCCTCTTTCTCTCACACATAGACACACACTTTAGTTAAACACATTGTATCATGGTGCACATTTATAAATCTGAATATCTTCTTGCTCAATTACAAAAAAAATCAATTTCAACAATCTCAATCTTTTTTCAAAAACCAGTATGTATGTGTATAAATATATATATACATATATGTAGGTCATTTAATTTGGTCTCATTACAAGGTAATAAGAAATTCTACTGTGATAGCAACTTGAAACATTACTTGGTACTATTTGGAGTAAAAGAGAATTAGGTAACTAGTTATACTACTATCTAATTTCTCTCTCTCTCTCTCACTCTCTCTTTTTTACTTTCTCTCTATAACTTTCTGTACATCATTTTTCTTTCAGTTTTTCTTTTTCTTCTTCAGCTTTCTTTATTTCTGTTTACATGAGTGATTGGAAAGGATTTCAGTCAACCAATGTTCTTGCATTCTCATCCTCTTGAACAAAAAGAAATGATACATGAATAATTCTATTTCTTGTGATGGGAATCATGCTCATATATAATATATATATATATATATATATATATATATATATATATTTAGTGCTTAAGATGTAATAGAAAATATGATGGTGAAACTTCACACTCAATCAAAAAATGAATTTATGAACACAAGAGAGATATAAAAATTGTTGATAGAAAAAATGGAGTAGCAAAATATAATTTAGAATCTAATCACAATTTTAACTTTATTGAATCAAGTATTATTTTTAATGATGATTCTGTCAAATGAAGACCCAGTTTTTTCAATTCATCTCCTTACTTAATCAAATAAATTCTGAAAAGATCCCTAATTTAAATCTGTTAGATTTCATTATTTATATTTATACTGATTTTTTTATGTTTTTCAATAATTCTTTTAATCATAATTCCTCCTAAATTGATTACTTATAAAGTTTCTAAAATCTTTAAAAATCCATGGCAAATATATTATGGTTTAAAATAAATTTTAAATACTAATTACATCACAAAGATTTGAAGCAGAACACTACTTAAAGTAATAGAATGTGAAGACTTTTATTCACTTTTTTATTTCATTTTAAAGTTAGATATAATTCAGAAGATAAAAAAATCACATAGTAACATTGCTCTGATGATGGTTTTATGTAAAAACCAAAATGTTTAATGTTGGTAGATTATTCAACTTTAGATAAACTTATTCTTTGAATACCTTGTTTATATATATATATATATATATATATATATATATATACTCAATACTAAAAGGGTTTCTAATTCCTAAAATATTTACAATGCTCAATAATGTAGAGCAATATCAATCATAAAAAAATCTGTAAAGTGTAGAAAATGTAAAAGTAAAGCAGGGTAAAACCTCATGATTGAGGGTCTTACAGTAACAATTGTCAAGTGATGGGTGGATTTTATTTATATATATATATATATATATATATATATATATATATATATATATATATATATATATATATATATATATATACACACACACACAGATATCTAAATATTGCTCAGGTTTCATATGTGAACAATTGTCAGGTATAGTGAAGAAATGAAAGGTATCAAAAAATATATAGTTTCCAATTGAATATTTGGTCAATTATTGTAGGTTGTTTGTTACCCTTAATAAACCCCAAAGCAGCTTTTATATTTTCTCCTCACTTTTTAATTTCTATATTGAAAAGTGTTATCTGATATTCATCTCCATTAATATTGTTTTGCTCCTGGCAATCTTACTTCCTTTGGAACTGTGAATAGCACAGACACTTTACTAGGCTACAAATGTCAAATTTTACAGCTTAAAAGCAAAACATTTTGCTTGAAATACATATTGTACTTTTTATACAAACAACCATTTTTTATTTTTTTATTTTACTATGTGTGTATGTATATGCACACACATGAGATAAGAGAAAAAAGTATTGTAGATGAATCTTAAATTTCATTTGAAATTTAAATGAAGATGTTGGCACAGTGATGATTTCTTGATTAGTCAGTGTCAATTTAAAAAAAAAATTAATTATGAAACTAGTCTCAATACTTTTTGATCATAAACTTTTGGAGAAACATAGGATTGTGCAATTGTAGCACATTCCATAATCATTAAACCTTCAGTTCCATGCAATTATTTCTTGTTTCTTAAACTGAAAATTCATTTCAAAGTGAAGATTTGAGGATATGGAGGACTTATAAAAGATTTAAATAGTGAAGTTTCATATTGTATAAAGAGAGGAGTCTCAGAGATGCTGGAATAAGTATTGTTACGCTGCCATGTGCCCAGTGGGCTTGCAGAGTGCAGTGCAGTTCCTGCCAAGTTCACCAGTTAATGCAGGGCACAGATGTTGGCTGTGGTCTGCCGAATGCTATTTAGTTTCACAGATATCACCAACTCCCTAGCAGAACCACATTTTAAAGCTACTAGGTGAGTTGTAGGTGAATTATTAAAAGTCAACACAGCTAATTGGCTAGCTTTCCCTCTCAAATACAAGGTCTTTGATAAATATGATTCTTCACAATAAAAAAGGGACTCTGAACTGCTGTGTTTGGGTGAACAAGATTAATAACAATATTCTCTTATTGAGTTAAAGAAAGAAACAAAGAAAAAAAACAATTCAGGTAAAAGTCAGGTGGAAGAAAGTCTTTCTGTATCTCGGAAGAGCCTCCACTAAAATATCTATATCCCGGACCAAGCCTCTCATAAAATATATGTTTATGGTGGAAGGTGGGAATGTATTTCGACAATGGTAGACACGGTCCACTTTCCTTCAGACCATGGGATTTAATGGCAGAGCTCGTGTTCCAAATCTTAAGTTTATCTTTTCAGTATGAATGCAGCTGGATAAAGTTGAATATACTTAAATTGTACGTTCACTTACTTGGAGTTTTGTGGAGCTTGTTCTCTTCTCTTTTTTTCTTTCATTATTGTGTTTCCATAACTCGTTGGTAGAAGGATACATGTCTTATTTCAGATAAGACCAGGATTAATTATTGTTCCTTTCCTCGTGGACAAGTCTTTTCTTTGGTTATTCGTTTAACGAGGCTTACTATACCTTGGAGTGCTGGTTCATTCAAACAGATTAGCTTTTTCTTTTCTCTCATGGCTCTCGGCGTGGCATTATTTTGGAATTTGGGTTTCTTTCATATCCCAAATTATGTTCTTGGTTTTTCAACGAACAAAAGGCAACTCCGTATGTGTCTTCACCCTTTGAGAAATACATGGCAACTCATTATGCATCTTCACCCGGTGATGAATGAACGGCAACTAACTTCCATAGTTTGAAAATTCACCAGGTGTTGATTTTTTTTGGCGGGCTCTTCCTCGGTAGCAATCATGGTCGAAGGTTTCCTTCTCCGCTGACACATACATGGCTAATAGAGAGGGAGGCTCTCCCATGCCCATATCACCTTGTAATGATAGGGAGAGTGGGAGAGAGAAATGGCCTCTCTTTCCATTATTCTGCTTACTACTATAGTTGCTGACAGTCAGAGAGTTGCCCGCTTCACCCATAACTCAGCAAATGTATTTCCTCATCACAATATATTGAACATCAAGGGGAGTAACATTTCATTCATTCTTCATTTCTGTCTTGGTAAATACAGTATCCATCTTGATACTTTTTGAATGTGACTTTCATACAAGGGCGTATTGAATATTTTTGAGAAAACTAAGGAAACTTGAGAAACAATGTGCTGGATATGTGGAATAACATGGAGTTTTCATGGCTTTAGGTCATATTTTAGTCAGACCAAGAACTTTTGTGTTCCATTCCCCAATATCCACATACACTCACACTACTGCACCAAAACTTTATGATCACCTACTTAATATCCTGATATAACAGCTCTTATCTGATCAGATTTAGATTTTACAAATTTTCTTGAGATTATTTAACTATAGCACTGTCACTGGATGTTCTACCCAGAGAACTTGTTGGTTCAAAACATCTTATAAATGCTTGAAGGGATTGAAATCTTTGCTGTGTAAAATGGTAGAGGATAAAACTGATCACTAAGAAATTTGAGGTTACATCATATATGAAGATGTGCTTAGCATAATGGTTACCATTGTTGGAAGTGGAATTGGCAAGCTGAATTCAAATCCTAGAATACTCTATTTACATTTCACCTCATGCTAATACTCTTAGGAAAGGCATGACTCCATCTGTTTTCCCCTCAACTATTTAGGACTGACTAGCTTCTTTAGTTTTGGTTAGGCTACCAGTCTAGGAGAAGGAGAATTCTAAATTCAAATCACTTGTAGACCTGGAGAAGAATTGGCTCTGCTAGGCTATTCCTGCTAAGACAGTACATGAATTGTGCCACCATAACCAAAACCAGGTGATGGGACTAGTAAGAGAGAATGGCTATCAAACTTATTTAGAAGACCATTACTATTGTATAGTGAATTTGACCCACACTTGTGACCTCTTGCCAAATTAATATTTATAACATGTTCTAGGTATGACACTAAACTGTATCTGATGGTGAGGCACGGGTTCTGGAGCTCTGGGAAGTGTGGAGTACTCTTTCATAGCCATTACTCCTAGGTTTCACTCAGACCCAGACTGGTAGTACCAGTTAAGGTCTCATCTATGGGTCAGCTGTATTTTGCTTAAAAATTGAACTTGCATCACATCTTGTCTATGGTGGAAGGGTCAGGTAAATGCATTTCCCCTTGGAAAAGGCATGAATTAATCTGTTCCCCTCTTCTAGCTATGAGTAAATAGTAGGGCAGACTGGGTTCTTTTGCCTTGGCATGGTGACCCATTTTATTGCTGGTTTATTTTATGGAACAAAAACTGATAGGAAACATCTGCCATAGCCTGAACCAACTGTGAAATTCAAAAGTGCCAAATTTGTAAGTGACATAACTGCTTATTCTTGTATGCTATATTGTTATATACAAGCAGAGAGTGTAATTATGAAATTATGCAGATGCTTACACACCCAAAGTGATTCAAGGGCTTGTTAGCCTTGGATCCACCTGAGCTGCCATCTCCTGGCGTCAAGAATTTTACTACTCTTTAATTACTCTGTAGGACTCTGACAAATAATTACTCCCATAATATGATCCTTGTTTTCTTTTGTTATTTTTTTCATTTATTTATATTTTTATTCCTGCTGAGAATCTTCTATTTTTCTCTTTGTTGTTAAACTGTATTAATTAAACTTCAGTAAAAAAAGAGAGACAGAAGAAATGGTGAAACTGGCATTTGGTTTGTTTAAGTTGCAAAGAAAATGGTAGGAGGTTGATAAAAGAAGTAGGAGGAAGATGGAAGATCAGGAAGTGTAGTAAGAATGAAACCTCTTACTATTACCCCTTTTGTCACAGTTTTCTTTTGTGGTGGGAGGAGGGAGATGTAGAGAAGATCTGTTTTTGTTAAATCATTACAGCAACAGTGCTTGTCTTGTCAGTACCATTTTTTTTGTTTGGGGTGGGGTGGGGTATAGGTTTCCCTACAGAGGAAAGCCTTTGAATTAAAAATTACTGTGATTAGTCTCAGTCTAGTATATCAGTTTTTCCAAATGTGTGATCAGAAAGTTTTCTCTGTTTTTAAATACTTCTAAAAACTTTTGTGCCTAAATTTGTAGTATTTGAGAGTGTTTTTTTTTTTTTATTTCAAAGCATATATCTATGTTTAATTTCTCTTAAGTTGTTTTTATGTATGAGTGTGTGGATACTAGATACTATCTTGAGTACCTACCAGGAGCAGTTGCCTAAAAGTATGGATGGCAGGCAGATAGTCATGGGAATCAGTGCTGTCAGTCCGATTTGATGATGATATATATCAATA
The DNA here is from genome assembly GCA_963585895.1 of Sepioteuthis lessoniana. Lineage (NCBI taxonomy): Eukaryota > Metazoa > Mollusca > Cephalopoda > Myopsida > Loliginidae > Sepioteuthis > Sepioteuthis lessoniana. The sequence continues at coordinate 59,477,325 of OY757910.1, read as the reverse complement.
TTTATGCATACATACATACCCACACATATACTGCATCACCAATAAATAAGTATATACCAAACAATTTGGGGGGATTTCAATGAACCTTAGAGTATGTTAATTGTATCCTCTGCAGAGGGAAAGACCCACCACCACCACTAAAAAAAATCTGTGGTGTCTTGGGTATGACATCTAAACTGCATGTGTTGAGGTTCCATTTCTGGAAATCTGTGGAGTGTGGAGTTCTCTTTCATTGCCATTACTCTCATGTCCACACTGACGCTGAGTGGTAGTACCTGTTAAGGTCTCATTTATGGGTCAAATTATTTGTATTTGATAAGATAGAAAACTTTATTAACCAGGTGTGAATCTGTCATTTTTTTAAATGGTCACATTCTCAAAAAACATTCATGTTTGTGATAATCTTTCATTATCTATGCTCATTCTGACTCTTCCCCACTACTCCAGACATTTGGGCACAGTGGAGAATAATCTATTTGTTAAATGATACTAATTCTATGCTCCTTAGGCATCTTGATTTGATTAAATCTGATGACAGTGTTTAATAGATGATTCCGCTGAGATATATCAAATACATTTGCATTTAGACAAGAATCCAATTTGGAATGTTGCATGAATAATCACTTGAAAAGACTTACATTTTGCTGTAAATGTGACTAAATCTGCTCCCTCACTCTTCTCTTTCTCTCTCTCTCTCTCTCTCTCTATATATATATATATATATATATATATATATATATACACTTTTTAAATTTTTATTTTTGAAAAAATCACTTAATTGGCTGCTAACATCTTAGATGACAGGCGACTGGGTGCTGAGCAAATCTTTGGAGAATGAGGTTTGACCAGAAAGGAAATGTGCTGGTGGGGGATATAACTGCTGGATGGATGGTAGTGAGAAAAGAAAACTTTCTGGTAAAGAAAATCAAATATTTTCACTGGCACAAAGTTTACTTTAGAGGTTGATTAAGCAGACATAGGACATTCTCAGTTCTTTTCTTGAGCAGGTGGGGGTTGTATTGGGTGGTGCTGAAGGAAATTGGGGGAGGGTTTCTTTGCTGTCTGCCTTAGGAAATCATGATGGTTGATGTCTCCTACAATATCAACTTGGTAATAACATTTAGCAGGATAACTGAAGGAGTGTTATGTATGTATTTTTATGGTAATATATTTTACATGTGGGTGTGCGTTTATATAATTAACTCTCATATCAAGTATAAATTGGAGTGATGAAGATATATCTTTCTGCTTTGTGGGCATTATGTTTAGAGACATTAATAATGAAAAATGTCTATATGCCCAGTATAGATGTCTGGGAAAAAAAGAGAGAGCTATCCCTCCAGACAGCTCCATCCCCCCATCTAAATAGGATAGGGTTAGGTTTATTACTCAATAGTTGAGGTGCCCCTAAAGAGGGAGTGCTGTCAGTTTTTAGTACTGCCCACCCAGAAAGCTCACTTCCTAGTGTTTAATCAATTTTGCATCACATCTTGCAAACTGCAAGAAAAGTGGATAAATCTTACAATAAAAGACTTTGTAAAACTGGGCTTTTTTGACTTAAGGAATGGACTTGGATTGTTCAAATTCTAGACCAGGCTATTTTCATTTCACTTCATGCTAATGCCCTTGAGACTCCCATTTCTTTTCCTTCCCGTTACTGTGGCTCTGTTGGTGAGGCTTAGAATATGCTGACTATATCCCCTTTAGAAGAGTAAAACCCACCCATCCTAAAAAAGAGCTGTCTTTATGACACTGAACTGCATACCTCTATATATTTATGTCTGGGTTTTTGTTTGGTTGGTTTTTACTTATATTTTAGGAAATATTAAATTTTATACTCTTAAATAATAATCTTTTTAGTTATATTTTAAATCCTATATTTTTTGGAATAACTATGGGGTTTTCAAGTCATAAAACATTCAAATTTTTATTGCTTTTACAGCAATATTTTAAGTGTCATATACTTCTTATTATAGTAATAGACTTATTATTGCTCTCACACTGGTCCTCTAACCTGGTTCTGGTCAACAGGGCACTACTCATATAGTATATCTTAGGCAGGAATCATCCCTCTACAGGTCTACAACTGGTTTGAATTCAGAGTTTTCCTTCTCCTAGACTATTTGCTATACTAAGGTTAAAGAACCCAGTCTATCCTATTTACCCTTAGCTGGAAGGAGAATAGTTGGATTCATACCTTTCTCAGGAGTAAAAGTGCTGTGAAATACAAATAGCCTCATTCAAGACTTTAACTTGGATGAGTCGACTTCCTATGATGATAACTCTTACTCCTCAAGTACCTCCACATGATATTACAGCTGTCCAATTTTTAAAGATAATTTTTGTTTTCAGCAAAGTATTGGTCTTTATTTTATATATCTATCAGATATTTAAAATTACTGGACTTTCTTTTACGAATATATATTTTTTTGTTTATATCTTTGTATTAAATTAATTTTTATTTCTTATTTTTTTCAGTGGAAGAGATGGATAGTGGTGATGAGGAGGATGAGGTCACAATGGTCAGTATTGGAGAGATGCGAGTGCCACTTCATGAAGTCACTGATGACATGGTAGCCAGAATGACTGCTGAGGAAAAAGAAAATTATATTCGACTTGGTCAAGAGCTTTATTCCCATTTGTATGAATGAGAAAGCAAGGAAGAGAGAGAGAGAGAGAGAGAGAGAGAGAGAGAGAATAATTTTGTTGAGAAAAAAGAGATAAAGCAGGAAATGACACTTGTTTCAATAGAAACATCATTGGAAAAGTGGAGAGAAAGAAGAGAGAGTGAGAGTATGTGTGAGAGAAAAAGAAAGAATAAGAGAGAATGCATTTCTTCAATCTTCTATTTTCTTCATATTCATTTCAAAACAGACCATCAATAACTGCCATGTGGACTTAAAGAAGATGAACTTGAATGACTGCCATCATAGAAGAATGACATGTTTTCTTTTTACCCACACACACATATATCTTGTCAATGAAACAATTTCAAGATGTAACAAACAAAGATAACTGATAAGCATGTTTGTAAATAATCAGAATTCAATGAGCAAACAAAAATCAAGGTTGTTTTTTTTGTTAATGTTTTTTTACATTTTCTTCAGAACATTAAATAATGAGAATGTTCTGAAGGTGAGGTGAATAAACACTGAAATACCAAAGTCTCCTGTGACACTTTTTTGTTTAATAATAGTTGTCTATGACCTCTATCATTTTCAAGTTTATCTTTATTCTAAATGTACATACTTTTGAATACACAGTTATACAGAGTGTGATAGAAATACCTTCCACATTTCAAATTGTCACCTGTATTATGCAACTGAACTTAGACAAGTGGCAATGGTAGCTCGATCTATCTAATGTCTTAGCATTTTTTTTTTAGCTACAGTTATGATCATGGCTTGGACCGCTCATAATTCTAAAGTTTGTCAAAAAGACCAAAGTAACTGATGTTAAAATGATTTCACTGTTTAAATAAATGACTACAATTTTTATTCATTTCATTTTAATTGTAGCCTCTATTCTGAAATTTTCAACTCATAGCTGCATTGATTTTCTTTCTAGAATAGCATCATTCCAACATAGCATGAAATGAACATGAAAAGCTCTCTGGGTTGCAATTACAGATGCAACCAATCTTTAAAAAGATTTCAACAGCATATGCACAATGTGTACCTGTTCAAGCTATGATTATGACAAATCATATCTGAAAATAAAAATGTTTTGACATTAGCTAGATAGAGCTACTATTCCCACTTGCCTAATTTGACTTACATCACACAGGTGACAGTTTAAAATGTGGAAGATATTTCTACTGCACCCTGTATAAATGTGTATATGTTTACACACATACACACTCACATATTCATGTGTCAGTAGATCATTATTCATAATGAAAATTCTTATCACTGAGATGTCATACTTTAGTTATTAAGACTAAAACATTTCAATTAAAAGAAAAAACTTTATTTTACTGATGTGAATAAAATGGACTTCAAGATCATTATAAGCGTCACAAGAAAATGTTGGAAGTTTGTGTGTGAGTGAGAAAGAGAGTGTATGTGTATCAATAGCAAGATTAATGAATAGAATTGTCAAACATTGGTATTTTTTATGCATTTTCATAAGTTACTTGCGAAATATCATTCTGAAATGATTGTATTGTTGTTTTCTTTTCTAAATTCCAAACAATTCTAAATAAAGTATTTGTAAGACTGAAAACAGAAAATGGCAAAATTTGCTTTGAGTTTTATTTTTCTCAAGCAGAACTTTGCTCATTTTCCCACTCAAAAAAAGAAACATAAATACAAAAATACTACTTTAAAAAAAAAATCAGTTTAGCTCTATTACAAACAAGCAAATCTATGGATGAATAAGCTTTCTGGATTTTTGGCTTCTTTTTCTAATGTACTTTTTTCTGTTAGTCTTTAGAATATTAATATTTATTCTTAAAAAGTTTATAGATTTCCTCAGACCACCTCTATGTGGTTGGGATTAGAGTGTTATATCTGTTCCTCTTCTTCATTTGTATTCTTATCTTTGGGTAAGGTGTGGCACAATGCTCTTTTCTGTAAACAGGATGCAGCAAAAAGAAGGGAAAAAAAGATGTGAAACAGGTTTCGTAATGAGGATATCCATTTTGTGGCACAACCTCTTCTATTGCATCAGAGTGGGAGGTGGATAATTTCAAAGTAGTCTGACACTGGTTGCATTGACTTAGGAATTTTTTTTTGCCTTGCTTCTTCATAATCACATGAGACCCCTCTATAAAAAAAGTCACACCACAACAAAATGAATCTAGTTAAATACAATATTAAAAAGGATTTCTTTATTCATGTTAGGTCTTAATAACCTTGAGATGGAAATTTTCATAAAAAATGAATTTTATTAGCTTTATTTTTTTCTCCACAAATTGATAGAAAAGGACTGATATAAATACTTGTGGAAGAACCTGATCTATGACCTGACTAAAAAGAATTTTATTAGTATGAGCAAGTGAGATAGAAAGTGGGAAGAGAGAAGTAAGCTAAAAATTAAAAATGTCCTGTTAATTTAAATAAAAATTAATCTTTTATTCTAGGAATTATTTTTCTTTTTATTCTTTTTTGGTTTACATTTAAAATGATATATAAAAATATGAAATCCTATTCTGGAGAAAAGTTTAAAACATTTTCATGGTTTTTTTTTGGTCTTCAATAAATTTTTTTTTTTTTTTACTATAAGTGCTCTGTTACAGAAAAATTTTTTAGTTAATAATTTTCAAAAAAGCAGTAGAAGTTTTAATTCAAATTTTTATTTACTTTTAAAAAATTTAATTAAAGAATCAAAGAATTCCTGTATTATAATATTCTTTTATTTTAAAAATTATTTTTTGTTTACTTTTAAAATATTATTTTAAAGATAAACTCGTGAGTAGTTTTAAATATTATCATAATTTTATTTTTCTAAAGACTTTTCTTTAAAAATATGACTAAAATTTATATTTAGTTCCTAATTGCCTGTTGAGTTAGTGATAAAAAATATATTTGTTCAATTTATTTTCTTTTTAACCCTATAAAAATGTAACAATAAAAAGCAGCTCAGAATTAAGAATATGTCTTTATTTTTAGGTGGAAAATCTTGCGTTTGAATTAGAATGAAAATTAATTGTTTATTCTATGAATAGTATTTTTTTATATTCAAGTTTTTGAATTTGATTAAAAATTGATATTTTTTGTTCTAAGAAATCGGAAAAGTTTTTGTTTAAAAAAATCAGTTTTTGAGTTATTTATAAAGAGTGCTTTCATTTAAGTTTTTTGTTATTTTTAAAAGTGTAACATTATAGGTAGGTACAATAAAAAGAAGCTAAGAAATAACGTGTCCTTAGAATTGAAGATGAGAATTTTTTGTATTACAATTTTTTTTTGTATGCATCTAAAATAGTATTTCAAAAATGGTTCGAAACATATTCATAATTTTTTTTAGTTCTCCAAAAAAAAAAGAAGATTTTTTTTAACCCTTTATTACTCAGTCCCAAAATAATTTCTGAAAAAGCATTAAATTAAAATTTCCCCTATAGAATCTAGCTGATAATTTAACCTGGCAACCCTTCAGAAGAACTGAAGGGTTGCACATGCTTTTTATACTTACTTACTGTAAAGAGTTCACAAATCGATTTTGAATTATATCAAAAAATCAAAATCTAAATTTGTACTTTCCTTATCATTATAAACATATTAAAGTGTTTGTGTGGTTTTAATGCTCAGTGACATTTCTTTTCTGAGTTATAAGTTGACATGTACAAACCAAAACAGATGTGACTCCTTTATATATATATATATATATATATATATAAAAAGACTGAAGTAGTTGGAAATTTGTCCATTTGTAGTTCATGAAATGATTGATTTTGAAATTATGAAAAATGTTTTTCTTAGTTCATCACTAAATTTTTGACTTCTATCTAATTTTCTACCCCATTTATCATGGCTAATTTCCTAACTATTTTCTTTGTTGTGCAGCCTTAGTGGATATACACAGAACAATAAAAGTAATTAGCTTTTTATATTTGTCACTTTTGTGTAGTAACATCACCTATATTATTTTCACTTCATTTGTTTTATATTATATAATAATGCATATACACTTAGAAAAGCACACACAGTTGAACTATCACTTCATAAGAATTTTAAAAGTTAATTACAGCTAAATTTAGTTAAAATTGAGGTAATTTTTCATCTTTTGTCACAGAATGCTGCTGTCTGTCAATTAATATATAGTAAAATGATATCTATTCTAGCCTTCACCTTAAAGAATTATTCATTCATAGCTATTTGTTGAAAATGGTTTATCTGAAAATTTTACTGTAACAGGTGATTTTTATCCCTTATATATAAACAAACAAAATAGAATTTTCACTGAGTATTTGAGGATGGAATTTAAAATTTTGGTAAAATAAATGGGAAAAAAATTTAGAATGATGTTGATTTTTTCCCCTAAATGATTCCTTTTAAAAACAAAATGACTCCTCTATACCTAATATTTTGTTCCTATATTACATGATTTATTTCTATGTCTGTTGACAAAGTAATTGCTTTAATTTTTCTTTTTGCTGTTTTTTTTTAAACTTAATTTCTTATCTGACTGTCAATGAAATGATAAATTGTTAATGAATTTTTTGTAATCTTCCTAAATTTTAAAAGTTTTATTTCCCATTTTTCCTTCCCAAAATACAATTGAATGATTTTGTTTGTTATTGTTGTATGTCTGTTTTGTTGACTTTAATTTAAAAAGAATCTTTTTTTACCTGCCTACATTTCTTTAAATTCATTACAATAAATCTCTGATCATCTCAAATCAACCATAAGAATATTTGTCTCACATGATTTCTTTTTTTATTCATTCTTTATTTTGATTATTTATTTAAATGAAACAAAAAATAAATAAATGCATACTCTTTTGAAGGCCAAGTTTCTTTCAGCTTTTTTCTGAAACCCAATTTAGTTCCAATGATTAAAAAAATTAACTCATTTGATATGAACAGTTCATTTTAAGTATGACTTCATATAAAATTTTAATAAAAAAAAGCATTAAAAAAATATTTTGCAATATTTTTTTGTAATATTTATTTTTAAAACTATTATAAAGTGTGAAAATATTGCAATCAAATCTAATTTTTTTAAAAGTTAATGGCAATTGACGTTTATTTTGATTTTAAAAAAATTTACTTTTGCAAATTCTCTTTTGGCATTGTTAGAAATAAATAAAATAAATAAAAATTCAGAAAACGTTTTTCAGAATGGAAACAACGATAATAATGGAAATTCTTGGCAAACTGATGGTGTTTTTTGTTTTTGCTTTTGGTTCCTTGTGTGTGTATATATATATATATATATGTATATATATATATATATATATATATATATATATATATAAGTCTAAAACGATTACTGTTCATTTAACAACCAAAATCAACAGTACCAGTTACAAATAAAACAGTGCTGGAAACAAAAATACCCCCCAACGGTAAACATTATGGAATTAACACTCTTACATGATATTCACCTTTTTTTTAAGCAATAGACTAATAACCGACGTAATGCAAAACATTTTTTCTTTAATAGCTGAATATTCTGGCTTCATAAAATATTCCTTAAATGAACTAGATTAGATTATATAAATTAATGGTAGAATTTTTTCCAAGTCATGCAGAGGAAAATATAATGGAATAACTCAGTATTGAAATCTGTAAGAATTGTCTTTTAACTTCATCTCGATTTGCATGTCTAAGTTTGAGTTGGTATTAGTTTTAGGAATGCAAATTGCAAGATCATTGTATAATTTTTTCTCGACATTGGATTATTCCATAATATGTTTAAAAAAACGTAAATATGAGCGTACAATGAACGCTGTTCCCTATCTTCTGGCTACAAAATAATCCTAAACGAGTTGATATGCCCTTAAAATCCACTCGTTAAATGTTGTCAATAAAGCTGAGCATGTCGTTTCTCTGATCTTGCCATTAATTCCTGTAATGATATTGAAAATGATGATCTTATACATGTTGTTAAAAATCACTAAATCACTGTGTTATATTGCTGTTTTTTCTAAAATTGGGAAATGATGGATTGCTCTATCAAAAATTGACTTGTTTTACCGGATACAAGGTCTACTCATGAATTATTATAAAAAAATAAATAATGTACACACTAAACCAAGGGTTTTCAATTGGGAGGAATTTCAAATTTAAGTGGATGAATATTACCCTGGTTCTATGTCTAAATCATAACGATAAAAAATGTATTAGACGTCAGTTTCGATGTAGGGGTGAGGACACTTATGAAACAGGTGATCGAAAGGGGAAGAGTGTGACTTGGGGCTCTGAGAATGATTCGTTGAAGTAAAAATATAATGAGTAGCTACAAATTTATCAGTGACTCTCAAACGAAAGGCATTTGGCTCCGAGGGGAGTAATTTGTTAGGTGCATAAGTATAATGTTGAGAAAATTACTCGCTGCCAATTCAAAACAGAGGAGGAAATTAAATCTGGAATCAAAATGAGAGGAATGTGACCTAGGATTCTGAGAACTATTGCTCTAAGCTAATCATTTGACTGTTTACGGTAACACTTTCTCTACTCACTATAAAGGAAAATAATTTGGAATATTATAGTCAAACATTAATTTTTTTGACTTGTTATTCTTTCATCTTAATTTCAGTTGCGCTTTATTTCAACTCTCAGATCATAAATTAGTCTTGTCGATGGGGCATAAAATGCGCTAACTGTATCCCTATAAAGGGGTATATGATATCTAAACTGCATCTGATGGTGAGGCTCCATTTCCGCTGATCTGGAGAGTGTGGAGTACTCCTTCATGTCCTTTGCTCCCTGGTTGACTCTGACCCGGAGTGATAGTACCTGTTAGGGTCCCATCTATGAGTAAAATAAATCTATTTAAAAATTATTTCTATTCTGTAGGACTGTGTGCTAAACAAAATTCTTAAGAAACAACTACACAAAAAATATAAGTATGAAGTACTGTGAATGCGATTTCCTAACCTCTAGATATAAAATAACCCAAGACGAGATTTTAACGACAACGTTAAAATCAATCCATTCATCCGACCATTAATAATCAACATGGATCAGAATAGAGATGTAAACTCGTTTTGCTGGAATTGTAGTCTTTAATTTGGATCCGTGTTACTAACGTTTGTAGAATGACGGTTGGAGATTTGCGATAAAAAAGCAACTGAAGTTAAGATGAATGAAACACTAATCGAAAAATAACGAATACAATGTGTATTCAAAAAAGAAACCAAACTTTTTTTAAAGATAAAAACAAATCTATTGCTTTCTCTGCAACTGGGACTTGTCACTTCAAAACAGTCCTTTCCAATATTGATACAATGTTCCTAGCGTTTTTGACAGTTGTGGAATGTGTTCTTGACGTTGTTTTGCAGTTCTGGTAATGTAGTCTTTTCTATTATCTGAAATAGATGACTTTTCAAAGTGGATTTCAGCTTTGTGAACAAAAATTTAGAGTCCAGAGGGTCGAGCGGCCAGGGAAGTTAAGTTGTCTTGTACTTCGCCCCAAATTCTCCACAGACAAAATTTGGTCTTCGTAAATCTGTGTTAACTTGTTTAAATGCTTCCGTTTCATTGTCCAGAAGTTTAACACAGTTCAATCCTGTGTTCTATTTTCATTGGACACTTGTAATACTTGTAATAATCCTAGATCACTCAGCTAAACGTGAATTCTGAGAAGCAAATAAAAATTGAATTTTGTGAGACATGTTCAAAGTCAACATTGATCAGCTGATTTGCAATGATTCAAACAATTGGGAAGTAGTGATTATGCTTAGAGTTTAGGGAATTGCGTTCATATTAAATTTTAGGTGTAGTTTCTTAAGTGATTTTTTTGCATGCGGTCCTATCGGGTACGAATATTTTTTAATCATCTATTTGGCTCATAGATGGAACCCTAACAGGTACTACCACTCCAGGTCAGAGTTGCCCTGAGAGTAATGGTAATTACGGGCTACTGCGCACTTCTCAGAACTCCGGAACTAGAGCCTCACCATCAGATAAAGTTTAATGTCATGCCCAGAACAACCATTTTGTCGGAAGGGAGGGGGCTCCCACATTTCTACTCTAATTCGGATACAATCTACGTATTTTAAGCACCGTCGATAGGGCTCGATTTTCAATGTGGATTGCCAACCTGAAAAATAAAAAAAATCAATCTTATTTGATTTCTAGAGTTTCATAGTGTTTTTTTTTTCTTCTTCAAGGTATCTATCCTTTTTAGTAATTAATTTGATGATAGAACTTTGCGCGCTCTATTGATTTAAGATGTGATCAACAGCTTTCTCAATCTCTTTTTCAACTTAATTTCTCAATTTTTTACTTGGTGGAGCATCGCTTGTTGAATATTTATTCTTTACCTAAATCTCAGAATCACCCAAGCTTAACGTAGTTTGTCACAGAAGCCTAAAACTACTTACAGTACCTGCTTTTCGTAAGTAATCACCCATTCAAGTTCTGTTCAGACTAATCACTGCTTAACCTCGGTGATCTAGCTGTTATTATCTACTAAGCTTTACCTAGTCTAGCATACAGGCCTTAGATTGCTTATTGTACTTGCTGTTTCTAGGTTGTCTCCCATTTAAGTATTGGTCAAGCTCCCGGCTTTGACAATTATGTATTTCATCTTCATATACATTACTTTTAATCGGAATTAGATTGTCAATCTTCGAGTATCAAACAGTATAGATTGTAAATAAAATAAACATCTCTTTTACAATTGATGCTATTGTAACGGTGCATAAATATTTATCCCAGGACGGGAGTTTATTTTACGCACGCGTGACGTCGGGGCAGTCTGGCACTTGACCCCTCGCAAAAATAAGCCCTAGTTAGGATTCCTTTTTCGGGCATATGGGAACTGGCTAATAATATGGGCGTTAATTTGGGGCTAGACTCAGCCCGACGCGGGCAAGGGGGATTCCAATTCACTTTACATACGTCACCAAATCCTTTCGTCTTCCTACCCCCTCGAATAACGGAAAACATGGACTTCTAGGTTAAGATAAAATATTATTCACTGTAGTCGGCAATTCCAATTTCCCGTGTAATGTTTTTAAAGACGAATAAGACATTTAGCAAGAATAAATTGAAGCGAATGAAGCTGAAAAAGAAATATGCAAAAGAAGGCAACTCGACAGATAAACAACGTAACGAATATATTTCGCCATAAGGGAACATTTAAACTACAACAACATTTTGACAGGTGAGGACCAAACAAATATTTAAGGTGCCAGCTATTACCAGCAGACAGTCTTAAACACAAATGTCTCTCTCGACAGTCCTTTTCTTCTTTCTTTCTTTACTTTTAAAACTTGAAAAGGTAGTTAAGTCCACTTAAGTTCGTTACAGTTTATGAAACGAATTTCTTCGGTCTATTTCTTCCCTTTTCTGAATACATATAAGTTCCAATATTTGAGAAGGTTAGGAGGAAAAACAATTTAATATGTACTTAGCTTTTAACGTGTTTACTTCGCAGATTCCTTTCTTTTATGGGCGAGCGGTGTTCTGTAGAACCTGGCTGGAAGGCGCCTGTTATCTTCTGTCCAAGATTCTGCTCCGCTCTTTCCCCCGGAGCGGGCTGGAAACCGACCTCTTTATCCGTCCATTTCTGTCTCCAAACTGAATTCTTTATCCCTATTTCCTCTGACGAAAAGGGTACTACTTCCGGCGCTAAGGCTTCGGCCAATCATTTGGCTCCTTCCTCCTCCTCCACCTCATCCGGTCATGCTACTCAATGACCTACATTCCTTCTCCGTACACTCAGTTATGGAGTGCAGGTAGTTTGACCTTATCCTGGCTGCCCATAGCCGTCAGTCGTTGTGGTTGTTAGTCAAACCCAGAAGGGGAAGGGAAATTAAATCTTACTTCTCCCCTCTCAGAGGCATACCACGTGCATACCACATTTACCATCACTTGAGCTTGACTGAATATTAAAATCTAACCGTAAATTTTACTCTATTTTTTCCGATCATTCGGCACCATATTAGATATTATTGTTTTTTATTTACACTGATAATATTAATAGAAAATCTTTAAGCCTACTTAGTATAAAATGTCGGTGTATTTGAATAATTTAGAACTTTCTCGCTCCAGGAAGAATCAATTTAAGGATTGTGCACTCATAAAAAAGTTAAGATTCTCTGGATAATTTTAGAGATTTTTTTTATATTGTCATTTACTAAGCTTAACAAAAAAAATATCAGTATGGAGCACCTAGAGAGAATCAAATTCACGAACAATGGCCTTCTAGCCCAGTTCGCAAACAAATAAAACACAGTTACATAAACTCTTTAAAAAAAAAAAAATAGACCCGCTAAAATTAACAATCTCTCAAGAAACGTCTTGAAGAATTAGATCGCGTGAGAGTCTGTGTTATTTCTTAATTTCTTGTGTCGTAAAACTATAGAAAATAGCTCTTATTCCATTTAAACTTTGTATTCTGGATAATGACCTTTAGAAATTAACTATTTTTTAAAATGTGAAAACAAGCGAATTTACACATTTTCGTTTACATTTTCGTTTAAAATGGCATATGAATAAAAATGTACAAATATTCATACTAAAGTTATACAAAGATGAACGAAAACGTGACTATTTTTTGACATTTATGATTATAATGTAAATCACGTACGTATTAGCACCCCAATATAGTATACCATGTTTTGAAAATGTTATCACCCAGGTTACAAAAGCAATGTTTGAATTTTTACCAAGGAATAAGAGAACTAAAAAAAGAAAAAAAAAACGAATTGTTGCATAGTAACCGGAGAAAAAATGATTAAGCTTTTAAAAATTTCATCTTAAAAAATTATATAACTTGAATAATTATCTTGTTGGCTAGACATGTTGTTCTTCTGCCTGGGTAGGTTCTCCTCCCTGTTTCATTTTAACTGGCTACACTATTCTTTTCGCTCTGATGAATAATACGAGAGCTGGGAGAGCCTTTGAACTACAGATGAAAACATGTGTCGAACTGCTTTGGGTACACGGTTGGTTTGGGATCGGTTGTGAAATTGGGGTCATGGTCGGCCGAGACTGCTTGACGCGATCGCTGGGTAAACCCAGCGATCGCGTCTCCCAGGCGAGACAGACCCAATCCATGAGTCTCAGGAATCGTCCCCAGGAGGGCCTAGGTTTATCGCCTGGCGCCTGACGGGGCCTAAGGTATTTTTTTGCTTCCAGGCGTGTCTTGGCTGTGGCCCTGCGCTTGGACTACCTAAATCTCGACCTTGTGCCATACTCGCTCGTTTGGTGGTGCGAGTGACAAATCTATCAGCTGCTCTGTGTTAATTTAAAGTTGCAGTGTTACTTCTCGGCTTTTAGTCACCTGACTTTATTATTCTCCAATGACAGCCAAGCTTTCAACTACCCTTAAAGGTCATTATCTGTCAATTAAACTTAGTTGATTTACGGTATCTTTCCAGACGTCAAATATAAGATTCCATCAATCTATTATAACTTTAGTCTCTGAAATTTTACAAGAACCAGAACGTTTTTATGATTTGCACTCCTCTTGTGATTTTATAAGAATAAAATTTGGCTATAGCATATTTCTCTAATGCCAGTGGTCAGGGTTCAAGTAACACTATAAAAAATGAAATATAAAAACATGACTTTGATTTTTTCTTAGAGAATAGGCTCAATAAGACCTCTTTGCTTCCATTTTTCTACATATACCACCCATAATATAGAGTTAAACTCGTTCGAAGAAAACTAAGTATTCGAACCTTTAAGCCTTCAAGTGAATAGCTGTGATTTTCTTTTTCGTCTGAAGTTTTTTTGGTTCATATGAAAAATTCGTTTTCTTATGTTTAAGGTAAATGGTGGATATCGTAAATTCTCGAATAATAAATGACTCCTAATTTTTAATCCCCAAAAGTTGTTTTTATTATTGCGTGTAATGAACGACTTGTTTCTGGGGTAAAAAATTGATCTTAAAAGTCATTCATTATATGAGTATATACAGTAGTTGTACAATTAATCATGAATCATTACACTGAATGAATTGGTGTGTAAAATGTACGTCGATTCATGGACGAAAGAAATAAAAACATTTTAAATAATGTTAACGTGATATGGTAGGTCCAAGTTATAAAGAAAACGAGACTAACTTCTAGGGAAGGAGAGAGAGAAGAAAAATAAGACGAAAAAGCAGACAGAGTCTACGGGAAAGACCGGTTGACCTGTGCGTGACTCAGGCTTGAGCTTTGGTTATGGATCAGCCAGTCACGAGTGAATGACTACGGTAATTAAAAATAACTAGAAAAAACCGAAAGTCCCAAATCTTCTGTGCAGCTGTGGAACCTCCCGTCGACATCAGGCGAAAGTAAGGCGACGACTCGTTTTTGAAAGTGAGTTAGCAGCCAGACGCGAAGAGGTAAAGACAGTTGAACATCAGCCGCAAAAATGTAAAGACAGATAAAAATTACAGCCCTCATTTTAGGGTGGGCTCTGAACAAGGGTTTTACACCAGACGCAAACCTGAGAAGACGAAACCAGTAAACAAACACATTAGGACTGCAAGAAAAAAAAATCAAAGTTTGTGTCTGGTCTCTCTTTCTCCTCATGACATTCTTTGTCCAGCTTACGCAGGCGAATCAGTTTTCATCCTGTCTTTCTTTCTCCTGGCGGCTACTTAAAAAGTGCAGTAGCGAATAGACTTTTGTGTTTGTGAACTAAGAAAGAGTTTCGTGTAGTCGTCAACTTTTCCCATGGTGAGATTACAACAGTATCCGACTACTACTTAAGACGTAGTGACAGACAAACACGTTCGTGCGTAGTCGAACAAATGGCTATGCGTAGATGTGGTGTTATAAACGTCTTTCTGGTACCGTTTTTCCTATTTTTCCCCTCTCTGTTCTTATTATTTTTTTCTTTTACCTCTTTCTCTGCCGTTCCTTTCTGTTATCCGTTTTATCATTCAGTTCTTTTTAATAATATAGAATATCTTTGTTCTTATTCATTCCTTTTCTTTTCATGGATGGAGAAATCAACGTAAAACGACTATTTTCTAAATACTGTTCAACAGGCTGTACTTAGTTGTGGCACAAGGCCGGATGTGTGGGGTACATAGTGAGACTCATACGCTAGTAACCATAACACCACATGAAGTGCCCCTGAACAGGCAGTGCTGACTTTAAACATGTATGGATTTTATGGAAGTTACGCTTTTCAAATAAAACAGCCCAGTACAAATTTCAAATCTGGTAAGCGACCGTTAAGTTTGGGCGTAGAAAACAAATAAGTCACTAAGAGCCGATTTTTACACATCTATGAGACTGCAGCTTATATCACTCCGACATAACAAAAACTTGTCACATAATAAATCTCTTAAAGAGCCACAGTTCAACATTTTTTTCGTATTCGAAGTCATTTAGATTCGATCAGATGTCATGTATCTTATTCTTGCTACTATTAGAGCCAAGCAACAGATTTTTAGGGTCTATCAGACCAAGTCTTGATGAGCCTTCGATTAGAAGAGTCAATCGTCTCTGGGTTCTGATAAAGAACAATAAGGACATTCATGGCTTGTTTCCTCAATATGTAACAAATCTTTTTCTTTTGTCCGCTTACATATCGTTTGTCTGGGTAGATATTTGTGTCTAATTTTGTCTGCTAGAATATATTATTACTTGTCAATTTGTGTACATTGTAGATTAAATGTTTTTGTTATCACTTACAAACCTTTGCGTTATTTTGTCTTTCCTTCTCGTTTTGCTAATGTGTTAGCATATAATTGATATATTGGGCCAAACCAAACCCAATACTGGGAACCAAGTAGACGGACCCCTTCTATTTATTTTGATTCAAAATATACAGATCAAAATCATTTAGTGTTGTATTTGTATATTTAGTTTCTTTGTTTAATGGCAAATCAACGTTCGAGGGTTATTCAATACCAAAGTCATAACTTAATATAAGTCATTTCTGGATAAGGAAGTTCATATTCTTCTCAAGAGTATTAATCCAAAAGTGGACGTAATAACGGGGCTGGAGTTCGAACTCCATTACTACACTGTTGTAGTTCTAGTGCGTTAGCCACTATGCCACGTGGGTTTTAATTTTAGAGCTCGTCTTCAGAATTTAAAGAATAATTCTCGGGATAGTATTTCTCTTGCATCTTCTGACTGTTGAACGATTATAATGAGATATCTAAATAAACTGCTTTTTCTGAACCAGCTGTTATTTACGGGAGTTTATTGCTCCTAAAAGGGTCCTAACACATCGAATACGATTGTTAAGTAAAGTTAATTAAATAATAAAAACGTTCATATTTGAAAAAAATCATATCAGTAAGTTACTTTGTCGAGGTGACATTAAATGCGTAGCCCCTGCAAACATTAGTAAATTAAGTGTGATTGACAGAAGACTAGATAATGACGAGAGTGTTAAAACAGATTCTTTTATCACATAAAACACTAACACTTACCAGATTTGTAGTAAGACAACATAGCAAATATGAGTTTATCTTTGTTAAACATTTGTATGTAAAATAACTGCGAATGTAAGTGTAAGCTGTTCGAACATATGTGTGCACAATGTGTTTGTCGTTAGGACAGAGGTCAAAAAACTCATTATGAGAAATGTGCTCAATTTAAAAAATATACTAGATTTTAGGTTTTGAATTGCAACGACCAACACACGAAAAGTTAAAATTATCCGAAAGCTAGTCACTATATAAAGTACAATTCTACCTAAATTACCAAGTAGACTTTATCTCTGCCAAGCCCAAGATTATCTAGCAGAAACTGTCAGTATAGGCGAAGGGAGAGAGAAATGTTAAAAAAAAATAAAAGAGACAAAAAGGGGGATGGGAATGCTAACACTTTTACAACCTGAAAGAGAAGAGTGTCTATATTTTTAAAAAACAAAAACAAGTTCCCACAAAGTAATTTATTTCAAGAGAAATAAACTTTACAAAATCCGGCTTTGCATATTTTCTCCTATGCTTGTCGAAAACATTGAATTTTCGGTAACGAAAATAACATTCAAATAACGACAATATTATAACCAAAAACAAAAGAAAGCATGAAAAATAACGACTGACTTACACGAAGCAATGCCATCAAACACCTCCAGTTCGTTTAACTTGTTAAAGATAGAATACCATGCTTTGGTATTTTATGCCAAAGTTCTTTTTTTAAACCAATTTTTAGGGTTTGTTCTTTCCTCGGCGTCTCCTTGAGTAGAATCAACCTGGACAACCGTGTTCTTCTTGTTTACTCAATAGACTTGTTGAAAACAAAGCTTATTATTTCTTTAAGTGAACTTCGAGTAGACCACCTCTTCCTCCTCCTAGAAATGAATATCTTTGTTTCAACTTGAATTTACCGAATCTACTGACCTGGCCAACTGCTTCTCTTGAGTCAGCAAAAGAGTCCAATAATTCCGCCTCCAGACCTTAGACTCAATTTTCTTTTGAAAGTTACAACACGCCAAAACCACAACTAGCTTGCACTTATTTCAACAAGTAAAAAAAAAAAAAACTAAGGAAAAGAGGCGACTAATAGGCCTTTTACTCAAACCATCTTGCTTAAGAAAAACTGCCTAAAGTCGATGGCGAATAACAAGTGCTCAAAAGCTGAAAGACAGAGACAGGCAGTGCCTTGTTTTCAAGCGCTGAAAAAAAAAAAAGAAAAGGGGGTCCTATCTATGGCAAGTCTCACTTAAATAACAGTGCAGCACAACTTCAAAAGAGCCAATCATATTCCAGCAAACAATAACTACCGAATTTATAAATTCCAACAACATATGTATATGTGTATGTATGTATGTATGTATGTATGTATGCGTGTATGTATGTATACAGCAGCGAAGTATTCGTCTGCTCTCTGGACATATGTGAGGTGATGTCGACGGAAAGCTTAGTACACTGAAAAATGATTAATGTTCAATGTCGCTATGAATGTAGTTTTGCTGACTGTAAGTTTCACATTTTACCAGTGGAGTTGTAAGTCGCTCGCTGGGAAGAATAGCGAATGAGAACTTTCGAAGGCTTAGAATATATACGTAACCATATTACGTGACCGGCTCCAAATTCAAGATTTGTTTTTGTACGGGAAAAATTGAAAACACGTGGATGTAGTAGAAAGCACCGGCACGTGACTACATTGTCCAATCAAGTTCCCGAAACTATTTAATTTATTTTGTCGCCTTACTATTTCGGTTTTGAGAACAAGTGAATCTAGCATCCTATTTTTCAAGAATTTTCTGCTCCACGTGCTTCTCGCCGGTCATTTTAAAATATAGGAGTGTAAATCCTATAAGTTCTTGGCGTTCAATAATAAATGATTTTCTATTTGTTCATGTATCCTTGTTTGACAGAGGCCCTTGCATCTTAAGAGCTTTTAAAAGGTTAGCGGGAAAAATTATAAATAAAATAAAATAAAATGAAATCTGAAATAAAATGTTGGTTGAGAAAGGCTGTTTTAAACGTTATTACCTTGCGTGCTGGGCATCTAAAGTAAATGTTATGATGGCATATTTTATCATTTAAGCCCGGGGCTCGTTTTATTCGTACTGTTGTCTCCAGTTGAGTCATTCAAAATGACTTCAGAATTTTTGGAGTTAGGGACATTATGTCGTTTAAATTTTCATTAATGCTTTGAATGCTGAGTTAATTAAATATTTTGTCTTAACGAGCTTTTATTTTGTGGTTTTCCAATTAAAATTCTATTAAAGTGAATTTCTTTGATTCTTTAGTATTTCAAGCAGAACTGTTCAACTGATTTTTTACAACCACAAACATTTTGTCCAGCAAGAAGTCTTCCATCGTTTTTCTTTATGCTTCGTTTTTTCTTTTTATCATTTCTTTTCCCCTAGTTCTCTTTTTAGAGCGCTTCTTTTTCGCTTCAAACTTGTATTTCTTTTTCTCATTTCCATTTTTGTACGTGTTCTATTTTTTCTTTCTTGACTTTAAATAAATGTACCCTCTCGCCATTCGCCTCTCTTGTTCTGCCAATCTTCTTTTCTGTTATCCACTTAAAAAAATTTTTTTTTCAAATTTCTTTTTCCTGTTTATTCCTTCTATTATACTTTCTATTTTTTTTCACTCTATATCCACTTCTTCCCGATTCAAAAATAAAAAAACAAACTTTTCTATTATCCTTTTTTTTTTCTACTAACCTCTATGCCGTTTCGATCTTCCATTTACCTTTCTTTTCTGGCATTTCATCGTTTATTTTTCCTGCCATCTTTTTATTTATGCATATTTTTCTTGACATTTACTCGTAAATTTTTTCTCAATTTTCTTTATTCATTCCTCCTCTTGTCATTTATTCCTTCATTTTCATTCCATGTTTCATTATTTTTCTTCCTTTTTTTTCTACTCTTTCATATTCTTCTTTCAGTTCTTTTTCTCTCTTTCTTTTACCTTATTCTTTCATATTCATTTATTAAAAAACAAACTTTCCATATGCTGTTGTATTCCTTTACACTTACCTTCTTTCCCAACATTTATTCATATATTTCTTTTTCGATATTATCTTTTTCCTTTTATTTTCATTTTTTCCTTATTTCTAATTGTTTTCCCTATCTTGATTTTTCTTTAATTTTTCTATCTCCCCTCCTTTATTTCCACATTTTCTCATCCTTTTTTCATTCCAGATTTCTTCTCCACCTCCTTTCCTACCCTGTTTTCTCATAAGCCCTTTTCTTTTTCTTTCTTTCTTTCTTACCCAATATCCCAACTTCATTAGGCGAAGAATGACTTAATTAGAGGCTAGCTTCTACCTAATGACCAAGCAGCTACCTAATGGCGACAGAGAGCCAGGAGAGTCACTCCTTAATTTTCATATCAAATCATTTCACAATCGCCTCAACTATTTTTAGAGAATTATGTTCTCTAAGCAGTGTTTAGCACTCTTTCTTGTGGGTTTCATTGTTCATATAAGCACTTGAAGCCGTAACACTAGGAATGCATATTTCTAATCATTGCGCAAAGATGTTTCTTAGTACAAAATGTAGAACTCGGTAATTAAACCGTAAAACCTGGAATCGTAAATCATTATATTGACTAGTATTTTATTTCATCTTTTAATTCTAGTTGCTTTTTATCGCAACTTGCTCGCATCGTTACTTCCACGGCAACGAGAAACGGTGCGTATCGAAGACAGGAGTAAAAAAATAAGCTCTCGGAGGGACGCGAAACCACGTCCTCTTGTTATCCATACCAACTGCTTTAGCGAACTATGAGAGCAACTGGTATCTTACAATCTTAAATTTAACTCATCCCATGTTTTGTCTCCCATCTTCCGGTGCTTTGTTTATTTTGTGATTATTTTTACTCGCAAGTTGTGGTGGTAGCCTTTTTATTTATTTATTTTTTAATAAAACATTTTTTTTAGATGAAGCATTGTCAGTCAGTCGTCATTATTATTATTATTATTATTATTATTATTATTATTATTAACAACAACAACAACAACAACAACAACAACAACAATAACGGTGTAATGTAGTAGGGCTTCTGTTGCAGAAGCTTACGATGGAACTGTGGTCCCGGGGTCAGATACCTAGGAGTAAGAGAGATTGGCTGCTAGAACGTCGTAGCTCATTTCTTTCCTGCAAGAGAATCTGGTAAAAAATGAAATTGGGGTTTGTAAGAGAGCTTCACTCTAGTTGGATGAAAGATATCACGTGTTAAAGAGATATAGTATCAGGAATTTATTGTTTAAATTAGGTATCTATGTAACAACAAATGTGAACCCCACAGCAATGTTTTCAAAAGAAGGGGAAAAAAGATATATTACATTTATTTTTACAAGGTTAATCACAATTAAAATTCAAACATTTGCTTAGCGTAATTTCTCAAAAAAATACGTAAATTGTGAATTGTTTTCAGTTGCTCAGTGTTTTTTCGTCGTTCTTGTGCCAATGTCCATGAGTGCACATACATTAAGTGTTTAATATTGTGGAACTTCTCTCCGTAGTCAAATTTGTAACAATTAAACACAAGTAAATTCGTTGAAAATTTCAACATTAAGAAATATAAAAGTTAATATATTTACTACAAGGGTTTAGATATTAGATTAAAAATGATTAAGAAATTATTCAAAATATGGTGAGATATTTTTAGAGACATTTTTGAATACTTATTTTTTGATTCTGCAA
Source organism: Sepioteuthis lessoniana (assembly GCA_963585895.1). Lineage (NCBI taxonomy): Eukaryota > Metazoa > Mollusca > Cephalopoda > Myopsida > Loliginidae > Sepioteuthis > Sepioteuthis lessoniana. The sequence continues at coordinate 59,455,643 of OY757910.1, read as the reverse complement.
TCACCCAGTGAAATACTTTTTCAGTTGGGTGTCTTGGGTTGTGTAATGGTTAGTCAAGCTAGACAAACAATCCTGAAAGAGTGAGTTCGAGTCTCATTAGGTGTCCCATTGATTCACCCTTGTACCATATTTAAGCAAAAAGCTTTGTAAATTAAAACTTTTTCTACTAATCATTGGAGGCTCTCCGGCTGGCGGAGGCTATCTGGCTGCTTCTCTAACAATTTATTCCTTAATCTGGCTTTGAATATCATGATCAAGTATTTTAATAAGAAACTTTTGTTTCTAGTCTTAAAGGAAAAAAAATCATGGAAGGATGTAATTGTTAACGATTTCGTTTTGTGGACAATATCGATTTTGAATGGAAATAGCCATTCCTTGGAAAATAGTCTGAAAAAATGGACGTAATCGGTCTGGCATTAACAATCGGTTTATGTGCTGGGTAAAAAGAAGAGAACGAGGATATGTACAAGAGCGAGTCAAAGTGTTTGCTATATTTTCGTACATGCTAGTGTGAGGCGCGTATATATATGACAGAGACTGTTCAAGCCATGTTAGATATCAGTTATGGGTAATAGTTTCGTGGTAGTTGGTGCGCATACATATTGTGCATTGTTTCTCTCCATATGTGATTTGAAAGCTGCATAGATAGATATGTTACGTAGTCAAATTTGAGAACATGATTTACGAGTTCGAACTGAGCTGTAATTCCACGGAAGCAACCAGAAATATTTGTTAAACAAAAGATGAAGGCACAGTTGATCCCAGTTTAGTGATCAGATAGTTGGAATTTCGCTTTTGTTACAAGAAGCTCGATGATCAGGCAAGGTAAAGTCGGCCTAAAACCATAGGTTCCGAAGCTGTGCTCCAAGTCATAGCGGCAAATCTATTTTCCCCAGGGAGAACAGATAGATTTATGCTTTTCTGCAGAGCATTAACGTGAAGAAGAACACAAACAGTTTCGCCCAGGGTTTGAACTTGGTTTGCTGAGACCATTTCCCACGTCTATATCCGTTACGCCATATGGACTTGGTTTGCTGAGACCATTTCTCAGGACTATATCCGTTACGCCAGGGGACTTGGTTTGCTGAGACCATTTCCCACGACTATATCCGTTACACCATTTCCTACTGTGTAGCAATCAGTTTATTTTTTTTTGTCTTATCCGACCGAAAAAACAAGGCAGGAACTTTTTGGTAAACAAAATACTAATCGAAACAATCAGTTTAGCAAATATAAATAGTCGGTGCTCTAAAATGTAACAAGCTAAGATTAATCCGGCAAAAAGCTACAAGGTATGAGTTGTGAGTTTCAAAATGAATGTGGTTCATTGTTAAAGACTTATTTTTTTGTCTATTTCATTTGTAGTTTCTTTAATCTTTATCAAAAAGTGAAGAAAAATTACTCTAATCTTGGAGGGTGGCAACTGCTCACTTCTATTTGTAAGGATAAAACAGATTAGAGCTTATTCTATTTAGATCTCAAAAGAAAAATCGGAACATGTTGACCTGCTTACTAAATCGAAGAAGCTGAATGTCTCATTAGTTTACTTTTGTTTAAATATCGAAAATACATTTAAAAGATTTTGTGATAATCATTTTAATTATCAATAATGAGTTCTTTAAACTCTGTACGGAATATAATATACTAAAACTCTAAAAAGTAAGCTGTGATAAATTTTATTAAACTAATAAAATTTGATAAAAATAGAAAATCATGAGTATGTATTTTTTTTCAAAAGAGGAAAAAAACCCATCTTTTACAAGAAAGGGAAAATATAAAAACTTGAAAATTGCAGAGAAAGAAAATTCTTCGATCAGATAATAGAACGAAAAAAATTGTTTTAGAATTTTTATCAAAAATTAAATTACAAATGTGACCGAATATCGCACCGTCCTATTGAAGACTAATTTCAAACATATCTATTTGAGCCATAGATAGAGCACAAACTTGTACGACCACTCCTGGTCAAAGTGGACCCGGCAGTAATAGCATTAAAGGAATATTCCAAACATCCCAAATCTTCAGAAGTGGAGGCTCACTATCAGATGCAGTTTAGTGACATACCCAGTTCACTCCTTTTTGGAGGTGGAGATGACGGGATATAGTCTAGAGGGCGGAAGAATTGTTGGAATAATGAAAAGAACCAACAGTGCCAAATGAGCCTGAAAACTTTGCTGCTCCCAACTACACAAGTGTGCAATACTCTCTATTGTCAGTTGTATAAAATATAATACCTTTTTAATATCTTTTTAACAACAGCCAAAAACTCTTATGAAAATCTAGTTAGTTATCATATCAGTGACGATGGTTAAGATAGTATTGTAGATCGTTTATCATTTAATTTTATTACTTCACTGTTACAAGACCCTCATCCATATATATATATATATATATATATATATGAGAGAGAGATTGACTTTACTCAGTTCAATAGCTTTTTTTATCATCAAGCTAAGTTGACAGGAAAGGGTTTTTATAGATTTTGATATAAAGTTAAAAGCAATGAAAAAAGAAAATAAGACTAAAATAGTTTAGCAAAGCTGTCAACAACAGATATAGAGTCACAATAAGCCAACTTTATTTCGTGTTTTCTTGCATAAATTGAGTTTAATTTCTTCCATGGGTCTTTCAAGCCAAATTCAGAACAATAGTTGTAGTCATAAGATCCATCACCATAGTGACAGCAACTGTCATGGCCGACCACCAAGCATTTCGTAGGTAGGTAATAACGGAATCAATGAAAAGAATCCACTTGGATATTTCTTCCACAGAATTATGTTTAGGTATATGTGATGAATAATTGCCTGGAAAAACAGAACGCCTGGAACGGTCGCTTCGTCCAATTCGCTGTTATAGCTCCATGAAAAATCCCAGAGGTTTTTATGGCTGTCTAACTCTGAAAAAGTACCTTTTCCGCATTTTTTTGTTTATTTAATTCTATTCCTATTTGAAGCTGGCTTGCAAAATAAATGAACAATCTAGCAGCCTAAATTCACGCCAGTGTTATTAAAGAGGCCTAAAGCCATATTTCAACGAAGTAATAATTTGGTTTGATCATATTTTTATTTGCTTGCGTTTTCTTCTTTTTTTTTTTTTTTTTACTATAGAAGATTTGTTTTTAAAACAGATATTAAACTTGCCAATATTTCCCCAAGAGTTTTGACAATTCGTCAGGGAACTGAAATATTATATAAAATGAAATTCTGAACCCGAATCATTACTTATCATTATTTTATACAGGCATTTAAGATTGTTGTAGACACTTGAAAATTCAGTATGATATTGCTTTACATCTTATGAGATGACTGACCAATTTTTATGATTTCAGCTTCAAATGAACAGCTACAGCAATTGGAATACACCCTACTAAAGCCTGATTGTCACAGCTTGTGAATTTCAAAAATGCAATCTGGACATGAGGACATTTTAGAAGAACGATATGCAATAAAATTGTGTTTTAAACTTGGGAAAAATGCCACAGAAACGTATGGAATGCATCAGACTGCTTTTGGACCATTTACATGAGTCGAGCATCAGTTTTTGAGTGGCATAAGAGATTCAAGGAAGGCAGGGAGTCTGTGAGAGATGATGAGAGGTGCGGGAGGAGTAAGGAAGTCGATAGACTAAAGTTGATTGGCCAAAGGATTAGGGTTAGGGTTACTATGTTGAGCTATCAATAAAAGTGCCCACACGAAAAAGTCTGGAAACTTATTTAATGATCCTCGTGTATATATATATATATATATATATATACACTCCCTCACGGGGGTTGAGCACTCTGGCGAAAGAATTTACGGCTGCCACTCGCATAATGCAAAACTCTTCGAATGAATCTGGTACCCGATAAGGTAAAAACGTAAACAAACGAAAGCGACTACATAATGCCTTATTATTCCCAAGGTGACGTGGTTCGTTTGTTGGCTGAGCGATATGATCCTAAGTCTAACGTAAAGTTGGGCGGGTTTTGATCCCATCTTCAAGCGTCCTACGAGTCTAGCCACACTGAAGAGTTGTGATTCAACGAAACAGTCGGTCCGTGGACACACACACACACACACACACACATATATATATATATATATATATATATATATATACGACAGAGAGAGGTTGATTACATAAAAAAATTTATTCAAAAAACGTTTATTTTCCAGCATAATCTGCTTTTTTGTCAATGCACCTAAACCAGTGGTGAATATTAATCATAAAAATAAGGAATATTATTCAGTGAAAATTTCATATTAAATTTCAGCTCACAATTGTTTATCAGGTTACGAATTTATTGATGCCCTCTGAAAAATAGGGACAGTAAACTTTTTTCACTGTCTTTAGAAATGAGTGCTGCATAAAATAATATAAAACATTTTCATCTTGCGGGAAGCCCGTAAAAGTGCTTGATCGAAATGTATGAGATATCAGATGAAATGTTACATCGTCAAAAAAGAAAAAAAAAGATTGAACAAGAAAAGTAAATGAAGAAAGGACTTCATCTTCTCTCTATTTCAACATTAGGATTTAGAAATCCCGAGAAAGAATTTTAGTTTTTGAAATTGCTCAATATGAAAAGAGTGTTCTGGGTATGACACTAAACTGCATCTGATAGTGGGGTTGATGAGTTGGGTAGATTCATATGTAAATGTGTTTATAAAAGTTTTCATTTTAATATATTTCTGGCCAAAACGTTTGTCAAATTATCCAAAGAAAAGAAACGCTGGTTAATACCTGATAGTTTTCTTCTCCATTTGTATTATTCTTGGATGCCCAGTAATTCGGGATCTAACTTTATTTTTAACACCAAAATTGCTCAAATATTTACCAACTCATTTGTTGTTTTTTATTTTTATTCATTATTTTTTTATTTTTTGAAAGTTTTATTTCAAAAGGGAGCCAGTTGGTTGTTACAACCGCTATTGCTAATATTTACTGTATTGAATTATCATAAAATGTCGATGAATATTTTCTGTTTCCATCACGAGAAATAAAGACCAATCAGTTTCTATTGGTTATAGAAATAGCCGGCAAGATATAAACGGTAAATTTTACTTGCTTTTAATTTTTCATTTTGATTGCTACAATGAAATGATGATACACACCAGTACAAGACAAAGGTATAATGATAAATCTTCAGATACATGACAGAATGTTGCTGGGTTTTATCGATCTGTTTGCTCCATTAATAAAGAAAAAGGCCAGTACAAAAGGGGAGTTCGTTATCGTTATAGGAAATGGACTCAGCGAGCCGAGTTCAAATTCCGTATAAGTCTGTGTGTTTCACTTCGCACTAATACAATTAAGAAAGGCATGAATCCATCTCTTCTCCCTCAGCTATGAGTAAATATTTCTCTTAATATATATATATATATATATAGGCCTAGAAAATCCGCCACTGGCCCGGGAAATTGAAGTTCAATCCAAAGTCGAGTCATACCAAAAGCTCCAAAAATCTAGGGTAAAGTAGAGCAATCCAGGGAATAGCACCCTCCCCGACACCTCGATATGGTAGCTATTGAAAAGAGAGCCTTCCGGTTGACCTCGACTACGGTCCTCAACTTTACTTACATACAAGGTGCATACGATAAGTTTCCAGACTTTTTTCGGATGGGCATTTAAGATTGTCGTAGACGCTTGAAAATTCACTATGTTATTGCTTTACATCTTATGAGATGGCTGACCAATTTTTATGATTTCAGCTTCAAATGAACAGCTACAGCAATTGGAATACACCCTACTAAAGCCTGATTGTCACAGCTGGTGAATTTCAAAAATGCAATATCACACTTTAGAAGAACGATATGCAATAAACTTCTGTTTTAAACTTGGGAAAAATGCCACAGAAACGTATGGAATGCTTCAGACTGCTTTTGGACCATCTTGCATGAATCGAACATCAGTTTTTGAGTGGCATAAGAAATTCAAGGAAGGCAGGGAGTCTGTGAGGGGTGATGAGAGGTGTGAGAGGAGTAAGGAAGTCAATACACCAGAGTTGATTGGCCAAAGGGTTACGGTTAGGGTTACTATGTTGAGGTTTTAAGAGAGTTCAGGAAGAGATTCCGTCGGAAGGGGCTAGCACTCTTCAAATTGGGTCAGTGCCATTTCCACCAGGACAATACACCAGTCCACAACTCCATCCTTGTCACAGACTATTCGACCAAGATGGGCATCAACACAGTTCCTCACCCTCCTTATAGTCCAGACCTTGCTACCTTTGACTTTTGGTTATTCCCTAAGCTCAGAGGCTGTCGTTATGAGACAATTGAGAATATGAAAGAGGCTGTGACGAAGGTCATTGACACGCTCACAGAAGAGGTCTTCCATGGAGCCTTCCAGAAGTTGTTGGAACGGTAGAACAAGTGCATTGCAGCCGGAGGAGATTACTTCGTAGGGGACTAGAGTTTCATGTGTGTACTATCAATAAAAGTGCCCATACGAAAAAAGTCTGGAAACTTATCGTATGCATATACATATCGTAAAAATTCTTTGGCAGACAAGACAAAACAGTGTATTATGATGATAGATGCTTTGATAATGATACACGTCAAAGCTCTTAAATCATTGTGATAACAACTTTGATACTGATTCGCAACAATACACGACATTGCTCTATAGGTGAGGCACAGTAACCGCATGTATTTACCCAATCTCTCTGTCACGAACAGGATGCGACACAGGGAAATATTTTTAGGCGGAGTGTGTTAATATCATCATCATCATCTTGTCATGCTATCGGCACGGATATCCCTAATCCTCTCCCGCCACCCCTCCCTATCGTTCATCGCTTCCGGTAGGTCCCCAGGGTTACACCCCGTATCCTCACAGAGCTGCTGTATGTAGGTTCGAGCTGGCCGCCCTGCTTTTGCACGGCCAAGTGATGGGATTCATGGGACTACATCACTTATGAGCTCGTCCCTACTTCTCCAGCAGTGTCCTGCATGTCTGGTTCGTCTAATTTGGATAGTTTTCGTGATGGGTGGGAGGTGACCGTACAGCTGCTGCTTTGTGATGTGCTGCCTCCAGGACTTGTTCAATATTGCTCGCAGCATTCTTATGTTGTCGCCGTCAAGCTTTTTCTCCAGCCGTTTAGTTAGCGTCCGTGTAGTGCATCCATATAGCAGTATCGACACGATCGCTGCTTGGAAGAAACTGTGTTTCATTTTATCGGTCAGGTCTGACATCCCTATGACCGATAGCCTATTGAAAGCTGTCTATGCCTTGGTTAGCTGCGTGTCGATGTTTGTCTCGATCGATGAGACACTGCTTCCTAGGTAGGTGAACTTGTCTACTAGTTTCAGAGAGCTACTGTTTAGTGTGGAAATGTCACCCGTTTGATTAAAGCACATATATTCCGTTTTGTGTGCATTGACATGGAGATCAATGCCTGCGGCAGCTCGTTCCAGACTATGCAGTAGGGTTTCGGCTTGGGCGGGTGCATTTGCCAGAATCGCTATGTCACCGGCGTAGTCGGTAATTGTTTTTGCGGCGAGCTGGCAAAGAAAAGAAGTAGAAGGTTAATATGGGTACTCTTATAATATTGTTACTTTTGTTAGTTGGCGACCACGAAACATCTTAGGAGGCAACGTACAATGTACAGAGCATAGGCCGATGAATTGAACAGCATTAATATTGAATCCTTAACCCTTGGTAAGTTTATAGCTTGACCGTTATGGCAAGTAGTTGCAATTGTGGCATTTAATCAACCCATTTAATTTTATAGCTCAAAATTTGCAGCAATCAATGATTTGATAGCAACAACTGATATAGAATGCACACAAATACCAACTCCAATGATTTGTGAAGTTTGTTATTTCATAACTAAATCGGCAGGTTTCTTTTCGTTGTGTGGTTGCCATCATTTACAGTTGTTGGTGATTCCGTTCTTGAATCACTTGTAGGTGGTCGAAGTTTTTACTAACCGATGATGTCAATTCAGAACTTACACATTTAACTCTACTGTTAACCGAGAAAAATCTTGAGATGTTGTCACCCAGGAGATTGAAGGCCCCATGTTTTAAGTCACCAAATATATTTTCGCGGTCAAACAATGTTAAATCCAATCACTGACACAGTTAAACTACCTCATCTACATTCCCTCTTTGTCTATTATGTTACACCTACATCATCCAACTGAATTAATTTTTGCAAGAAGGGTAGGGGAAAATATCCAGTGCGCTGCTTTTTCTAATCTTTATGATATTTTATTTAGATCGTCCCGGGTGCAATTGTCCTTTATTGCCTCTCTTAGGATAATGGGAGTTTCTTTGTGGTGCCTATCTTCTCTCCTAAAAAACATAATAGATTTTACTTGGTTACATGGTCGGATAAGTTCATATGATTCAAAATTAAATCATATTCAACAATCATATAAACAAGTATTTATTAAGTCGAATGATTAAGTCGAATGAAAGAAAAACAATTTGAGATTTATTATTCTCTGATTACTTCTCTCTCTCTCTCTCTCTCTCTCTCTCTTTATTTCTCCTCCTTTCTATCACTTCCACCACCTCCAACCCACTCTCTTCCTTTTCTCCTCATCTCTCCATGTCATTTTATATCATCTCCTTTATTCTTTGCTCTTTTCAGCCTCCCTCATCTTTCTTTTCATTCAGGGCCTTTTGTAGCACGATGTTGAACAAGTTCGTACGCACAGTTCAATCCTTACTGACTGTTCCACTGACCGTTCCAGATAAGTAGAACTTTATGAATAAGTTTGGACCTCCTATCATTGTGTGATAATTAATAATCTAATAACAAAATGTAATAAATTAAACCCTCGCCAGGTGCCGAACTCATGTAACCTTGTTTAATATTTTAAAAAATCATTCATCTAGTTATTCTAGCTTCTTTTGTCTTTTCTTTTTACCTTTTTTTTCTTTCTTCGATTTTTTCTTTCACTATGATCTGACTCCTAATTTCTCAACTACTCATTTATTAAGTAACATTTTTTCGTTCCCTTATTTTGTTATTTCATCTTTTTCTTCTCCTCTATTTATTCAGCATTTTGAAATTTTCATTTTCCCACTATTTTCGAAATTTATTTTCTTCCTTTCGTTCAACTCCTTTATTTCCAATCTTTTATTTTTACCCTTGACTTTCGCCCAACTCTAAAATCTTCATTATACAAGTGCAATTACATTTTGGGGATCATTTGAATAACGAATATGACATTAAAATACGTTCAGGAGTGTCCGTTTATGATTGAGGGAGAAATTAGAGCCCCCATTTTTTGTTGAATATTTCGCTTTTAAATTAAAATTAATAACGGTTTCTACCAAAGGGAAAATTCCTTTGGCAAATTAGCAGAAGATGGAAAGCTCAAATCAGAAAACGTTATCAAAACGAGGTGCAGCTCCCTTCGAGAATTTTGTACCCTTTCAGATTTTTGAAAATTACCACGAAAACAATTCGATCACTGGCAGAACACAACACCCCAATTTAGGAGAAGTTCCCCTTTACGTCGTTCGGCAACATTACGTAAAAACAGAATTTTTAAAAGCTTGTGGTCGGCATTAAATTCCTGTTGGTATTCAAATTTCTTTGGGTTGGTTAAAAATGTTAGTGCCTAGCTTTGTTTTTATTTTCAACATTAATTAATTTTCTTGAATGCTTTAATTGATAGTTGATAAGTCGTATGAAATCGAAGACCCGAATGCCAGAGTAAGCAAATTCTATAAAGAATAAGCTCTAATTGAGATTCGAACCTGCTCTTTTTTGTCTTCAGTTATTCCCCATAGCTGTTTTTATTTTGTTTTCAGATAAAAATCTAAATAATGCAACGATTTAAAATGTTTGTATTTTTCCTTTCTTGTGAAAATAATAATTTAGGAACTTCTTAAAAATTCCTGTAATCATTTCAACGTGTTGTGTTTTCTTTCTTATGTTTTTTTCAAATTTTATTTATTAACTATCAAATTTATTACTAGTTAATTTTCTCAGTTTTAAAGTGTTTTATTCTATCGGAAATTTAGAGAAAATATTGATTATTATTTTCCCCTAAAATCCTTTAAATGTAATAATTTTTGACATTTAAACAAAAAGTGGATATTTAGTAAGCGGGTTAACATGTTTGATTTTTCTTTTGAGATGTAAATAAAAAGAAAAATATCTAAGCTGTTTTATTTTTAATGACTCTCACTAATGGAAGTAGACAGATGCAACCCTCCAAGAATACAGGGTGCAGAAGCAAAATTAGGAATATTCTAGTATGATGATAAACGTTTCTATTATAAAGAAAATTAATTTTAACTTTAAAAAAGTAAACAACAACATTAGAAGATAGACGCAAAACAGTTAATTTACTCAATATGGCCACCATTTTTGTATCAACACGCCTTCGAAACGGTTTGCATGCCTTCAAAATAAATTTTATTCTATTTCTTCTCAATAGCAGTCTTAAGCGAACCAATATTTGGATGGGGAGTTGTATTTGTTTTGTTATCTAAAACGCCCCATATAGCGTAATCAAGGGGGTAAAGGTTTGGGTTTGATGGAGGCCTAAAAAATAACTAGTTATTTCGGAATTTTTTTGGCTAAGTTTCAACGTTAAGCAAATCATAGATTCTTTGTCGTTTCTTTTCTTGCTCACTCATATTGGGCTGAATTTTAATGAAAAAGAGCTTGAATAATAGAGCTAATCATGAAAATTTTTCTTTTTTAAATTGGACTAATCAGGCTTAAAAAAAGTTTTAAAAATTATTCCATATTTTGCTTCCGTATTCTGTAGGATTTTTTTTCCAATTTTTTTATGAAGGTTATAAGCTCCGGAACATCGAATGAAAATGTATTAGATTAAAAAAACAACAAAAAACTTTGCGTTCAACAAAGATCTTTTGTAAAAGAAATAGATAAGAAGTTTTTGTAGATGTTAAATTTTTTCATCGATGTGCAATGTTTGGTTCAGATCTTTCTCTTTTTAGATTGATTGATAGATTTTAAGGCATTTCAACACGCCTGGCGTTAATCCATCCTTTGAGGTTCGGGAATGGCGTTTATTGTACGTCTTTATGTACATTTTTGAAATAAAATGGAATCGGCGACCCTATTTTAAATCTTGACGAAACTGCTGGCGTTTCTCTTCATGCTCTTAGGAAAGGTATGGATTCTTTTTCCTTTTCCTCAACAACCGTGAGTAAATAGTAGGGTAAACTGGGTTTCTTAATCTTATCAGGGCAATCAGCATAAGAGATTGACCTTGTGTCACATACTGCCCGAGGTGGAGGGGTAGGCTATATATGTACGTTTTAGTGTTGTTGTTTCTCTAAATATTTTCCAAACGCTCAAGACATATTCAAAGTTCTGACTGACGCTTTACCTTTGGTCCCTTAAAAACTAAATGTATTCCTAAACGTTTGAAAGAACTGAACTGATATATGCCCTGTCGGTGGGGCTTATAATACGCTGACTTTACCCTTACAAAGTGGTAAGACGGCCTCCAAAGATGATGTTCTGGATATGACACGAAAACTGTATCGGATCGTGAGGCTTCAATTCTGGACATCTGGAGAGTGTGGAATACCCTTTCATTGCCTTTACTCTTAGGTCCTCTGTGACCCGGAGTGGGAGTGTCTCATGTATGGGCCAAATTCATCTGTTTAAAAACTATTCGTCTTTGGGCTGTGTAAAAAAAAACTCTTAAGAAAGAACTACACGAAAATATAAATATGAACGAACAATGAACGCAATTCACTAACCTCAGGGTACAAAATAACCCTAGACTGGTTGATATGCCATTAAAATCAATCGATCAGTCTGCTGATATAACCAGTCTAAAGTTTGAAAAAGAAAATCTCAGCAGTTATTTGCAGCCGGGCTACATCATGCCACTTAACATAATTAAATTCATTTGTGTCAATCTTGTTGAGTCTCGGAACTTTAAAGGAACTCCCTGCTCTGAAAAAAAAAAAAAAAGATTAAGTCTTAACTTTAAATGTACTAAGAAATATATACAAGTTACAATGTTAATGATAACTTATAATTGGGAAGGGAAAGAGGAAATTGTTAAAAATTCAAACGGTTGACGAGGCGAATAGAAGAGATGACAACGGAAAAATAAAAGGCAGAGTAGCCTGATTTTTCTTTAGCACGAACAAGTCTTCATCAACTTCGGTTACAGGATTCGAAGATTTTAAAGACAATTTTGGCTTTGATCCCGTTACAACAAAAGCAAAGATTACATATGGAATTAAAAACAGAATCTTGCGTACCTGTTTTGTTATTAAATGAATGGGGTGTCTGCCTCAGAGTTTGTGGGTTGTTTTCGTTGATTGTTTTGTTTTACGACGTATCAACCTTTTTCGGGTCATTAAACGCAGAATTAAATTTCAAACTACTCAGTTTAGTATATATATAGTTTTTGTTTACTAACAGTTAAATGTCAAAACAATCTAATTTCCAGCAATTCAGTTAAGCATAAGTATACAGTTTAGTTCTATTTGACCCATAGATTTAGTTCTATTTGACCCATATCAGATGCTACCACTCCGGGCCAGAGTGAACCTGGGAGCGATGGCATTGAAGGGGTACTCCGCATTCCCCAAAGCTCTTGCATTACAGGAACCTCACCATCAGATTGTTTAGTGTCAAATCTAGGACACTCGTTGAGAAGCAGTCGGTTTATTCTACAGCCCCAGCCAATTGGGTAAGCCCCAGATTTACTTGATCTGATAAATGATGTTTCACAAAGAAGGAATAGTACGAAAGGTTTGCCTTCTTTTTATTCTAAACAATGAAGATCCAGAAGTCGTCGTTTTGTGTTAAGAATAAAATTTAACTTTTCGTTAAGTCACAGCGACTGGTTTGTTTTATTACTGAATTATTTGTATTGAGTCGGCTGATGCTTGGAATGATATTTTGTTGAGTCCCTAATTATCGAGGCCCAATATAAGTGTTGGTACATTCAATGATATACCAACATCGAACAAACGGAAAGAAAAAGACAAGCTCATTTGCTCAAGCAGAAACTTTTCATAAATATATAATATACGTAGAAGTATTGAATACACAAACGTATCCCAACAGATGAAATATGTAGATATTATTCTATGAATAAGCAGTATATAAAAGGGATATAAAATGGAAAAAATCTTACTTGAGATAAACGGCAGAGGAATTATAAGGTAATGCCATGCTGGCTTTAATATACCATGGCTGGGTATGAGGTACGTCTCTGCTATTCAAAGAACAAATAAGAACGTCTTTACCGTTCAAAGAACAGCGACAAAAGAGACCGAAATGGATTCTTGATTTGATACATATCCCCGTTCACAAGGCTACCGCGCAGATACGCCTACTCTTTAAAAGAGAGTATTAATAATTGTCTACGTGCATAAGTCATTTTTATAACTCGTTATATCACGGGGCGAGTGCATTAAAAATCTAATAATTGCATGGTGTGTCTTGGGTAGTTTAATGGTTAACGAGCCAGGCAAGCAGATTATTGCCTGTGAGTTCGACCCTGGTTTGGGACGCCATATTCTTGAATTTTGCTGTAACTAAGCAAAGCTTACTAAATAACTTGGTACCTTATTAGAGTGTTTCTCTTTCAGATCAACTGTTACTTTGTAATGAGTTTTATCCTCACTAAGTGCCCTATACTTGTGGCTTTCAGCCAAATCTATGCTTAATCCAATGATTAGGGCACTAGGCTAGTAGACTATTACTAGTTAAGTTTGATTATCGTTAGGTGTCGCGTTACTTCTGGATTTGTGTCAAACTAAGCTCCAATGACGATATATTTACCCAACAAATTCCAGTGATTGTTGGAGAAAAATAGAATAATAAGTTATTCGATAAATAAGCAAACAATAAATAAAATCTACTTGGGGGAGTCAAAAGTTTTGCAATACTTGGATAGTACGTACTAATTTCCAGCGCATACATCTCGTGACTGAAGCAGTTCAAGCTTTGGAAAGTACCCACTGTGATTGGTAGTATCGTCTTAGTTGGTGCGCTGACACGATGTGCATTACTTCACTCCATGTGTGATGTCGTCTAATTCGAGAACTTAGGCTTTACGAGTTTGAACTGGGTCATAAATCCGTGGAAGTAACCGAAAACATTTGTGGTACAAATATTAAAAGCGCAGTTGATCACAGAACAGCAATTTGTACGCTTGAAGAAATTTCGCTTGGGCTGCAGAAACGTCTACGATCAGTTAAGGTCTGGTAGGCTTGAAACCTTGGATTCTGAGGCAAATCCAGAAAGTATGGTGCGGGCTCTGCATCTTGTAGTCCTGTGTGGTTCGTTATCTTCATGACCTCGGCAAAAGCACCCGGAGCTGTCTATTGTGTCTCACGTTACCAAAATATTGGGAAACCTATGATTCGCTCAAGTATTTGAATACAGAACACGGAAGCAGAGATTTCAGACTTTGTACCTACGGAATTTACCGCTTCTTCTCTGCTAATTAGTTTTAGTAATTTTTTGCATTAACAAATTATTTCCATCGTCAGGAAAAATGTTGGTAATTACGTAATGAGGTTTGGCACCCAGTCTATATGCAGGAAGAGAACGCTTCTGACTGAATTGAAACATTGTATATAAAATTTTATATTTTTGTGGTGCTTTTTAATATATAATAATTTTGCGTAATATTCAATAGAGAGTATAGAAAATATCTGTGATGTCATTCTGATCACGATGGTTTCATCTTCATGACGTCATTAAGGAGACAACGATTTTCGTAAAATAATGATTTATTGGGTGACCATTCAGTTTCGAAGGTGCAGAAGTTTTTTCTTCTTTTTCTCTTAAAATAAAAAGTGTTGAATTTAAGTTCCGTCCAAAGGAGTACACAATTGAATTTTCTTAGCTGATTCTTTTTGTATGATTTGTCCTTGTTGTGAAGATTTTATGCATAATTATTTGTTTCTTTATCAAAGTCACACACGTGTGTGGGCGCGCACACACACACACACACACACACACACACATATATATACTAAAGTGCTTCTATTTTTGCTGGTTTCAGCGCTTAGTACTGTAATAGCTAAACGGAACATCGTTTCATAATTTTGCTAGCGATAGCTTCGACGGTCACGTTGTAATATTTACAAATTAATTAGATATATATAGAGAAAAATGTCTGTCCAAGGGAAATAACTCTGCGTCTATTAAGTGCTAATTACAGATTTTTTTTCTGCTGGGGAAAAATATCATCATATATACTCGTATAATGAACGACCAAATTTTCACCTAAAAACAGAGGGTCATTCATTACACGAGATGTTTTTGAAACCTTGAATCTTACCTTGTTTCTAGGCCTATCCTTGTTGCAATTTTGATCCAAAGTGTCACTGCATAGCCCTTTCAAAGGCTGTTAGTCCAGATAAAAATTTGATTTAAGAAAGAGTAAATATTGCCTCCCATGTATACTTAATAGATTACTTACGTAATTAACATAAATATCACTGGGGATAAGTTGTGGGGTTTTCGTATATATCTGAATAAACATGTTAGGAAACATCCTGGTCTAGACGACATTGTTTATTCACAGAATTGCATTGACTTTGTATTACAGTAGTTTTGAAAGTATAGATAAGTAAATGCCTTCGCCTTATGTCATTGGATGCTGAACAAATATTTTCACGGGACTAGCAAAGACATGGACAGTTATCGATAGACTATCAGTCATATGGAAGTCAGATCAGACCGATAAAATTAAACGCAGTTTCTTCCAAGCAGCAGTCGATCGATACTGCTATATGGATGCACTACATGGACGCTAACTAAACGGTTGGAGAAAAAGCTTGACGGCAACTACACAAGAATGCTGCGAGCAATATTGAACAAGTCCTGGAGGCAGCACCCTACAAAGCAGCAGCTATACGGTCATCTACCACCCATCATGAAGACTATCAAAATTAGACGAACCAGACATGCGGGACACTGCTGGAGAAGTAGGGACGAGCTCATAAGTGATGTACTCATGTGGACTCCTTCACATGGACGAGCAAAGGCAGGACGACAAGCACGAAACTATGTTATATAATTAAGGAATGATTTTTTTTATATTAATCATTTTTCTTTTATTATATTTTATCATTCAGTTTGGTAGGGCTTTGAACCATTCGGGTGTCAGTCCAGGTGCATAGTCATTTGGTGCAGTTTACGCTCGTGCACAAAGGATATGACAATCACCATTTGTCATAATAAACCCTCAGACAGGAAATGGGGCTGGAGTGTGGATGACATCATGCCCAGAAAAGATGATCCTGAGAATTGAGGATTTTGAAAAGAGTCAGTTGGATTCTGACCGTCGAAGACGAGAGTTGGATTTTGACCGTTGAAGATGTAGTTGAGATTCTGCCGTTGAGAGTTGTAGTTGGGTATTCGGCAGTTGGAAGGTAGAGTTGAGTTTTCGGCCGTTGAAGATCTCTACAGACAGAGATCTTAAACATCACAAGATGCGCCGCGCGTTGGTTCAGCATAGTATGGTTAGCATAGACTTTTAAGAATTGTGTTTCTCTCCTCATGCCACGATGAACCGAAGTCAGAAATTAATAAACCCGTTCGTGTCTGAAACGAAAGAGTCAGCCTGCATTTGTATATGTATTTGTATTATTGTTGTGATTGATATCTTTATGGCTATACAACACTTACTTACAGCAGCTATGTGCCAATACGGGATGTGTATTCCTGAAGACCTGCCGGAAGCAATGGACGATGGGGAGGGGTGGCTAGAGAGGGTCAGTGATATCTGTGCTGGCGGTGCGACATGAGGATGATCATCATCATTGTTAGGGGTCGTTCATTACCCGCAATATATAATAAAAAACGCCCTTTTCTGGTTATAAATTTTGGGTTGTTCATCACACGAGTATATACGGTAAACATAGAGACTAATTTTTGACGCTTAATGATACCAAGCATTCACAAATAAGTATATCTATATCTTACCAGTCCTCGACACCCAAACAAACGATTTCGAACTCCAGTCGATTTATTCTATAGACTTTCGAACTAATAACTTCGGTAAAGGTAAATGTAACATACCAGATTCATATCGTCAGCTCTTAGATATATATAGCTATCATCACCCAGAAAATAGGAACCGATTTGGATATAAGCAGAGATTTTTGGTCGCTTGGCAGAGCAGGGCACGGAGAAGCCATTAGGGATTTACTATATTTTGAAACCTGTTATGCCATCCTCTGATTGAGACTCCAGAGAGCCGAGAGCTTATCTTGCTGATAGATAAGCGGAGAAAAAAAGAGAAAGGCAGATCGAAGCGACATTCTGCTGCCGTCGGACATCCACTACGTCTGAGAGCTCCTGAGCCTAAACCTTGTACCAGACTTCCGATAGCTGAGAACTTGACTTGCTGCTAGATCATGATAGTCGCGTCACTTAGGCAGAGGAGGGAAAGGTTGAGAAACGATGTAAAATAGCAGAAATATGATGAATGTAACATACTAGAATATGTAACAAAGGAAATCTTCACATTGAACCGTCTTCCTTTCTTTTATTAAGGTCTTGTTTTTGATGTGATCTTGGTGCGGCAGTTGACTGGACCGAGCGACTTCGATCAACGAATGGCCCGTCTTCGGGATCAAAGAAGAAAGTGTAGGTGTAGGATCCGAAACAGTCGACGAAGTCTAACAGCTCAGCCAGCGAACAGAAATGTCCGCGGACTAGGCCAACCAGTGAGATGACGTTGGTTGATTGCTGTGACTGTAGAGGGACGCGGTTGATTGAGGGGGCGAATATCAACCCCATATGCTCCTGCGTATACATTTGGTTGCTATGGGTTATACAAAAGAACAAAACTAAAACCGTCTAGTCTGTTCTATAAATAGTAACTGATTTGACATCGAGTTTAAATATAGCCGAGGAAGGGATAAAGTGAATGTATATAATTGCATGATTATAAAATTCTTTTTTTTTTAAAAACCTATTTTATCAATGTGATGCAGAGGAAGAAAATTACTCATTTTAAAAAATAAATTCTTAGTTTATTTTACATTGGATTGCTTCTCTGTGTTTTCTTTTAACTCTGGAGTTCCTGTAATTATGATATCATCCAATTCCTGACGTTAGTAAACAGAACTTTTTGTTTCACTCCAAGAACAATGAATTTAGAGAAAGAACAAAGCTTGAAAAGGAAAGGAATTTTGCTTCTTTTTTTATCCCATTCTTATCCCTTGCTGTTCGAAGACATTTTAATTTTTAACAATCCCTTCTTTCTCATCCCGAATGAAAACACTGAAAAAAGACAGTAGGGGAAGTAGAAAAGTAGTGATTGATTTTAATAGCATGTCAACTAGTCAAGGGGTATATTATGCTTTGAGCTAAAAGAATAGCGTTCATTGTACGTTAATATTTATGTTTTTTGAGTAGTTGTTAATTTAGAGATTTTTTGCATACTGTCATACAATTTTTAAACAGATGTAAATTTGACCTATGGATGGGATCATAACAGACACTAACATTCCGGTTTAGAGTGAATCAGGGAGTAATGTCAGTGATGGAGTACTCTACACTCCTCATATCTCCCGAACAGGAGATGCAGTTTTGTATCACACTCAAGACTCGCCTTTTTTGGGAGGCAGCTCTTACCCCTCAGCAGGTTATACAGTCAATCATCTCAGATGTTTCTACTTGCATAATATTGTCGATGAAATGAAAAATATTTGTAAGAATTCAATTTTGCTAATTCGAAATAAGAAATACAAACATATGAGAATAGAAGGATCCAGGAAAAATCAGTGTTGCAAGACTTGAGAAAGATTTTTTTTTATCAGTTGTTAGACTTTGATGTACAAATCTAAATCAGTTTAATAAAAATTATGAATATGCAGCAGTCCCAAAATAAGCACGACTTTATCTATCTATCTATCTGCAATTTTGTTTTGGTTAATGTTGTAGTGTGTGTTAATAAATAACTAATAATATCCATCATCAATGAATAATGTTTCACGAGAAATAATAAAATTTGGATATCTTTGGTTTGAAAAGAAAATTAACTAATGCGTGTACTTATGGGCAATACAACAAACGCACATAAACACCCCTCTCTCTCTGTGTATATATATATATATATATATATATATATATATATATATATATATATATATATATATATATATATATATATAAAAAGAAAATGTGAGAGATTCTATTGGTTTTTTCTTGTCGTAAACGAACAAATGGCTGAAAAAATTTGACACTCTTGTTACGTTGAGTGGTTGATAAATCGCCTATCAAAAAGTTGACATGTTTGACAATCATCGCAGAGTTAAGACCATTTATATGTTTGAAGTTTTCTTTCACGTCAAAGAATTAAAAGTTTTAAGTTAACAATTTTGTCAGGAAAAATAAAATAAAACAATAATGAAAGAGAATAAAAGAAAGTGAGAAAGGTAAGAAAGAAACAAGGACGAATCAACAAACAAAACCAAAGGAAAAAAAAAGGATAAAAGGCAAGAGAAGGGTATTAGAAAAAAAAAGAAAATCCATCCAGCATAAAAAATAAAGATCGAAAATAAAGAAAATCGAAAGAAAAAAGAAAAAAAGAAGAAAAAGAGAAAAGTGAAAAAATAAGGAACAAATGAAAGAAAGCTACATCAAACATTTATGAAATAAAGAATGAAATTAAAGAAAAGAGAAAATCGAATGAAATAAAGAAAAAATGGGAGGAAAAAGAATGAATGAAATACCCACCAACAAATGGATGAAAAGAGAATGAGAGACAAGAGAAAATCGAAATAAAGAAACACAGGACTAACAAAAAAGAACCAAAGATAGCTCAATCAAATAAAAGAAAGAATGAAAAAGTAGAAAAAAAAAGAATTAATAAAAAAGAAAAAAGCATCAAAGAAGCTTAACAAATATTTAAAAAAAAAGCAAACTGGAAAGAAAGCAAAAATTCTATAAAACAATCAAAAGGAAGAAAAACCTTATTTTTCGATAAGCGCAACAAATCTCTCTAGTGCATGACGTCATTAATCCTTCATGCAAAGTCACGCTTCAGTGAGAATTGCGATGATATCAGTATTTGAACAAAAGTCAAATATAGCTGATTAAATGATGTTCAATGCAAAAGAAAAGTCTCGAAAAAGTGCAAATAATAAAGAGTCAATTAAAGGAGTAAAACAACTCACTCGCCTGGAGAACCATGAGCAAGGCGATGCAAAACTGGTAAAAACAAACAAGTGCAAGGCGATGCAAAACTGGTAAAAACAAACAACAGAATTATCGGAATTAAACAATAGTTTTAAAAAATGGTTTGTCTGTCAGATCTTGCTTGATGGTAATGTTTTCTGGTTGGTTAGCGTAAAATTGAAATATAATCTAAATTGTAAAAATCACAATCACTGCGCTTACCAAGAACGTTAAAAGAAATAAAAAGACGTGGAATTGTAACTGGTAAGCCAATTCATGGTGCACAACGCTGTGGTAAAAGATGAATAACAAATCACCCATACAGCCCATATCACCACCGCCACCTCAAACAAAAACATTGTTAAAAAATATTACATTTTCTGGCACCGCTAGACTATGAATCAGCCCCAGGATCTCCATATAGGCTCGAGCATGGTTGCATGGAAAGCCAACATCTGCTACAGATCGAACCCATATCACAAATGATAATGATAAGACGAATCAAGATTACCCAAACCACAACGCTGTAGCCCAGTCGACTGCATCTGTATAGAGGGGTAAGATCCTCCCATTAACGAGTGTGCGGGATATGACACAAGCATTTGATTGTGATGTTCGAGTCCTTGAGCTTTGGGGAACGTGGAGGAACCCTTCATAGCTTTTATTCGAGGTCCATTCTGACCCAGGATGGTAGTACCTTTTTGGGTCCCATCGATGGGTAAAATAGAAATGTTTGATCATTTTCTATACTTGAAACCATTTAACTGCATGCAAACAAATGACTGATGTTAAATAGAATTATTAGTATTTCATAGCAAAACTTGAAACCATTTAACTGTGTGCAGAAAACAAATGGGCTCTGAATCATTTAAAAAAGAATGTTTCAAACTATTCGTTTACATATATATATATATATATAACATGGTAATGTCTGCGACCCTGGGTTTCATGCATTTTGCATTCGTCAGACAAGTGAGCTAGCAAGAACCATAAACCTCTTATATATATATATATATATATATATATATATATACGTCTGTGTGTGTGTGTGTGTGTTTGCGGATTTGGTATTAAATAACATAAAAGAATCAATATGCCATAAAACACATCAACTAACCACAGCACTATTAAGATTAGCTATAATATTTAGAAGAGTCTTATAGATCTGAAGAGACATTAGTTTGACTTCAGTGAAAACTACCAGTTACCACACGTGTAAAAAACTCGCAAATATAATAATAATAATAATAATAATAATAATAATAATAATAATAATAATAATGAGGATAATAATGATTATAAATAAGAATATTTAGAAAATAAATGTAAAGAAAAACTATATTGATACTTTCAATGACACACTAAGGATATTTCACTTGAAAAGACTGGGACATGGTTACGCAAAAGAAACCTAAAGAGAGAAACTGAATTTCTCACCATCGCAGCTTAAAATAATGCTGCAAGAACTACTTATATCCAAGCAAAAACTGATAACACGCAGGAGGATAGCAAAAGTAGGTTATATGGGGATAAAGATGAAACAATTAATCACATAATAAGTGAATGCAGCAAACTAGCACAAAAAGAATATAAAAACAAGGATAACTGTATGAGGAAGGAGATCCACTGGGAACTGTGCAAGAGGCGGAAATTTGACCATTCAGTGCATAAATCAGAAACTGTCCTAGAAAATGAAACGTATAAAATTCTTGAAATGCAAACGGATCACCCATTTCCGGTTTTAATTAGCAGGAACGAATGAATTTATCATCAATTGAATTTTGATTTGCCAGAGAACAACAGAGTGAAATTTAATGAAGGCTAAAAGCTACCTGGACCTTGCCAGGGAGTTGAAAAACTGCGGACCATGAAAGTGACTGTGACACCAATCCTACTTGGGGCCCTTAGAACAATCCCCATGAATCTGGAAAAGAGTCTCTAAGAACTGATGATTAGAGGAAGAACTAAAAATATTCAGACCACAGCAATACTAAAATCGGCTCGGATTCTTTGAGTTCTAGAAACTTGAGGATGCTTTCTATCACTCAGAATCCTTTGAAATATCAATGCGCAAAAATCGTAAGTAGAGTACTACTATTATAACTACTGATGATAATGAAGATAAAGATGATAATAAAAAAAGAAAAAATTATACAATTAGCAAAGAAAGTAATAAATGTGCTTGACAATTCGACTTCACCCCGAAAAAATATTCATAAAAATAAAGCGATAGAAGCAGAAAAATAACCAAGAAAGAAAAAACAAAAACGCCAGGACTAAATCAATTAACAAGATCCCCAGAACGGTTGATACACACAAAGAATTTGAAATGTGGATATAGGTATAGTAAAAACTAATCGATGACTGAAAAGTATTGAACTGAGGGCGGAGACCGTGGGGTTAATAATAGGAGCACAGGACCTGAGTCTGCCAACTAGAAACTATGAAAAAAAAAAAAAAAAAAAAAAAATGGATCAAAACCTGTATTTACTCTGCGCGAACAAAAAACTGAATCAATTGATCACTTAGTGTCCAGTTTTCTAATCATAACACCGATATAATATAAAGAAAAGCATGATAAAATAGGACATTTTATTCATTGGAAATATGCAATTACAATGGAACACAGAACTCTGATTGCCCAGTCAGCTGGGGCTGTAGAATACACTGACTGCACCTCTGCAGAGGGGTAAGACTCCCCCAACGAGTGTCTTGGATATGACACTAAACAATCTGATGGTGAGGTTCCAGCAATGTTGGAGCTTTGGGGAATGCGGAGTACCCCTTCATTGCCATCGCTCCCAGGTCCACTCTGGCCCGGAGTGGTAGCACCTGATAGGGCCCTATCTATGGGTTAAATAGAACTAACAGCATACTTATGCTAAAATGAATTGAGTAAACGAATAGCTTGAAATAGAAACGTTTTTGACAATTAAACCGTACTTACTCTTAAACTGCGTGCTTATGCTTAACTAATTTTTTTCTAATAGAACTGTTTTTTGACATTAAAACTGTATTTACACTTAACTGAATTATTACATATAACTGCTTGAATAGTTTGAAATGGAAATGTTTTTAACAATTAAACTGTGTACTTATGCTAAACTGAACTGTTTTCAATAGAACAGATTATTTACATAAAAATGGATTTGGCATTAAATAACCTACAAAGGTTGATATGCCATAAAACCAAACAAAACAACCAAACAGAACTCTGAAAAATGGTATAAACTAATAATAGTAAGTTGTTGGCGACCATAGTCGAGGGCGACCAGAAGGCTCCCTTTTCAATAGCTACTACACTGAGATGTAGTGGAGGGCGCTACTTCTTTCCCTGAAACTAATAATAGAAGCCCAAAAAGCTACCAAACTGATAAAAAATAAAAAGCTATAGACCAGATATAATTTTAAATGATTATGAAAGGAAAAATGCTTTCAAATTGATATGTCAGTGCCAATAGATAATAATTTATCAGTCAAAGCAGCCCAGTCGGCTCAGGCTGTAGAATACACCGACAGCATTTCTGCAGATGGGGAAGACCTACTCCCACCCCGCCTTAACAAGTATACTGGATATAACACTGGAGCTTTGGGGAATACGGAACACCCCATCATTGCGATCGCTCCCAGGTCCAGTCTGACCCGCAGTGGTAGCACCTGATAGGGTCCTATCTATTGCTTGACATTTAAACTGTACTTTCACATTTAAACTGAGAGCAAACAAATGACTTATGCTAAATTGAATTGTTTGAAATATTACTGTTCGAGTCTTTAATTGTGTGCAAACCAATGACTGATATTTAATTGAATTGTTAGTAATAAATCGTAATACTTGGAAACATTTAACTTTGTTGACTTGTTTATAAATCATATATATCTGATATATATGTATAAACCGGATTTTGGCATTAAATAACCTATAATGGTTGATATAACATAAAACCAAACCAAACCAAATTATCCAAGAGTATTATAGAATAAACATAAAGATCTGGAAATAGAAATGCATAGAAAGAGACAAACATATTAACACGATACCTGGAAGTTCCTGTCTATATGGAATACAAACAATTGTTCCTTGAGAGACTGCTCATCTCCTTAATTTGATTTACTTGTTTTAATGGTATATTAACATTCGTAGGTTATTTAATACCAAAACCATCTTTGAAGAACTGTAGTAGTACTATTTAACCCATAGCTGAAGTGATAAGTGGTTTCATGCCTTTCCCAAGGGTATTAGTCCTAAAGTGAAAGTTATTGCTCGATATGAGTTTAAACTCGTTCACTATGATGTCGCAGCCCAGGATTTTAGCTACTACGTCACGGGACTTCTTCGCTCGTCTCCTTAGGGAAGTACTATTAATTAGATCAAAGAACACTCGAAAGTGTGGATAGAACATAGAATACGTATAATCCCTACCTTCCTCCACCCTTGGTATTGGTTAAAGATCTGGTGAAGGATTTTAAGAAATCGAAAGCTGAAAATTAGATAATAATAATAATAATAATAATAATAATAATAATAATAATAAAGGACTATTAAAAGGACTGGAGGACTTGAAAGTTGGAGGACGAGTTGAGACCATCCAAACTACAGCATTGTTGAGAACGGCCAGAATACTGAGAAGAGTCCTTGAGACTTGAGGAGACTTTCTATCACGCAAACTCCAGTGAAAGACTATCAGCTAAGGCTGATAGGAAAAACTCTAAAGGAGTAAATAATTGGTATGCAAAACACGCATAGAGTGAAAATAATATTTCACCGTACTGACAAACCAGAATTTATCCTTGAAAATAAACGCCAATAATTTTCTGGGCTTTTGAAGTACAAACGGATCGGCCAATCCTGGACAGAAGGTTACATCTATTTCTAATTAAAAAGAAAATAAGATCTTGTCATCTATTGGATTTTGCCGTTTCAGCCGACTACAGCATGAAAGTAGTAGAAGACGAAAAGCTAAACAAATACCTAGAACTTCCCAGAGAACTGAAGAAGTTGTGGAACACGAAGGTGATTGTAATACCGATCGTAGTGGGAGCACTTGGAATAATCTTTAAAAACAGGAGAAAACTGGGGAATTGGAGATCAGAGGAAGAATGGAGATCACCCCGATAATAGCACGTTAAGATGTTTGGCTACAGAAATTTAAGTTATTTATGCCGCAGAAAGAAACACAGGTTAAATCTATTTAGAGGACAACAAATTTCAATTAAGAAGAATCAACAATTAATTTTGAAATAACATTGTGATACAAATGACAAAAACGACAGAATTCGAACTCATTTTCAATGGTAAAAATTTTCTTTTATTTGAACTTTGGTGGGAAATTTTGTTATAGCATATTCTAGGAAAAACGTAACTAGGCGTCCCCATTCATGATTCATTCAGTAAAATCAATTCAATAACTTTCGAAAATTTTCAATTGTCTTTGTAATTTTATCCCGAAATTCTAGAAGCAGTAACACTGAAAAAACATGAGAAAAGTGCGAGAATCTGAGGAGATGTTTCATAAAAACTTTAAACAAATTCCCGGATTTTAATAAACTTCATATTGTATTTTTTAAGTGGTGTTCCCATCGATAGGTTAAAATACAGTGTATATAATTGTCATACTTCATTAAAGGTTTCAGCAATACTGAAAATCATTGCAACATCTTAAATATGATAAAGCCACACAAAAATATTAAATTCTGAAAAGCACAATAAATCAAATTAAAACAGAAACTGAAAATCTTGCAGAAAATAGTCGTCTTATTTTCATTCTGAAATTTAGATATTGACATTTCATTTCTTTTCATTCAATAATCCAGAAGGAACAATGCCATAAGTATCTCTAGATCATAATTTCATCCCAACTCTGACTTTACAAGACTTTCTGTCACAGGAAAATAATTCTTGATGGATAAAAATGGGCTACATTTTCGAAATCAGTGCTACGAAATTAACTGAAAACATTTATAAACATTCATGAGATAATTTTATTCTTGGCTTGTGCAATCGTTTGAGAGAATGGAAGTTTTAAAGCACTTGTTTGATAACTCCTAGTAGTGATATGACAATTTACATGAACAGGTAATAATAATAATAATAATAATAATAAATTAACTTATAATGAAAAGGGTGAAGAACGCGTGGGAGGTGTTTTTTATCTGACTTTAGGATTATTAACAAAAAAGTTTCCATTAGAGGATTATTACTGATCGTTCCGCTTCGGGGAGAATGTTTGATTGCTTTTCCGTTAATTAATTGAATGGAACCATTAGATAAATTCCTAATCCCTTCATTCCCAGAGCCCAATTCGATCCCGTTAGTCGAACTGCGTCAGGAAGACGTGCTTATTGAACGCACACGTGCGCGCACGTGCCCATTCATATTGCAATATAAGCACTTCATGTTCATTCTACCAAGGTTTGTCGTAATTTTTAAAAGTTTACTAGACATCCCTTGAATCTGACGGGTTCTCATTGTAACAGGGGTTCATGATAATACTGATGCATTTTTTAAGAAGTTAAAGATTATGATTATCAGGAATTTCAAATTTTAAAAAAAAATGACGTTTTGTGAAATTGCAGACTCTGCACACACACACACACACACACACACACACGCATATGTATGAGCAATAAATAATTTAGTAGTCATTTGTTAAACTTTGCTTAATTTACCACAAGAGCAGAAATATGGAGTATCCAGAGTGGATTGAACTTATTAACAATAACTTGCAAGAAGAGCTCGCAAGACATACCATACGAGGCGCCTTATCGACTAATCTTTGATTAGTCTCTCACAAGTCTCAGGCAGCCTTTGGTACCTACTGTTTCAAAGTGGCCATACATCTCAGACTCATCACTTCTCTTGTGATCAAGTGAGAGCCATTTCTTTAACCTATGACTTGACCGTCAGTCTGGAGCATCTACCAGCGACAGAAATCACTTCTCACTTGTGTAATTCTATAACTTTTATTTCACT
This sequence comes from Sepioteuthis lessoniana, assembly GCA_963585895.1. Taxonomy (NCBI): domain Eukaryota; kingdom Metazoa; phylum Mollusca; class Cephalopoda; order Myopsida; family Loliginidae; genus Sepioteuthis; species Sepioteuthis lessoniana. The sequence goes on along the minus strand of OY757910.1, from coordinate 59,428,579 downwards.
GCGAGAAGAGATTGTTAACTGTTATTCCACAAAAAAGGTGACCAGAGAGATTTTTTAGTAATATATAGATAGACTTTTTTCTGTAGCGATTTTATTTATTTGGCTTATGATAAAATTTCATTTTCTGTTCGTAAATGCTATTGTTTGCCCAAAACTTTTTTGTACTTCTTAATTGTTTTTTGACCAGGACTGACGACGATAACATCCGGACTTTCATTTATTAACGAACAAAGAACATTCAACTGGCCAAGATTTAGGGATAAGTTCACAGACTCGCTAGCTCCATACCTCTTTATCATCTGTCTAGATTACGTGCTTAGAACATCGATTGATAAAATCAGAGAAAACGGCTTCGAGCTGACAAAGAAAAGAAGCAGAAGGTACCCTGCAAAAACAATTACCGACGCTGACAACACCGATGACATAGCGATACTGGCAAATACACCTAACCAAGCCGAAACACTACTGCATAGTTTGGAACAAGCCGCCGCAGGCATTGGCCTCCATGTTAATGCACATAAAACGGAATATATGTGCTATAATCAAACAGGCGACATTACCACATTAGACGGAACCTCTCTGAAACTAGTAGACAAATTCACCTACCTAGGAAGCAGCGTCTCATCAACCGAAAAGGACATCGACATGCGACTAACGAAAGCATGGACAGCTATCGATTGACTATCGATCATATGGAAATCAGACCTGACCGATAAAACGAAACGCAGTTTCTTCCAGGCAGCGGTCGTATCGATACTGCTGTATGGATGCACTACTTGGACGCTAACTAAACGGCTGGAGAAGAAGCTAGACGGCAATTAGACAAGAATGCTGCGAGCGGTATTGAAAAAGTTCTGGCGGCAACACCCCACAAGGCACCAACTATACGGTCACCTGCCTCCCATCACGAAGACTATCCAAGTTAGACGAACCAGACATGCAGGACACTGCTGGAGAAGCAGGGACGAGCTCATAAGTGATGTACTCCTATGGACCTCCACGTATGGCCGGGCAAAAGCAGGACGACCAGCTCGAACATACTTTCAGCAGCTATGTGAGGATACGGGATGTAGCCCTGAAGACCTGCCAGAGGCGATGAATGATAGGGAGAAGTGGCGAGAGAGGGTCAGGGATATCCGTGCTAGCGGCACGACATGATGATGATGATGAAACAACTAAAGTTGAGGTGAAGAATCTTTCTTTTTCTTTTAATTTCGAATTTTTCTTTCATGCTTTTTTCATTTTTTTATTATACTGATCAAAGTCCTATCGTCCGAACTACATGGTTTGAGATTCCGGTTGGATTATCATTTGGCACAGGTCACAGCTTTAAGACACGTCATAAGAATACATTAAATCGCATCCGATTCACTTATTACATTCTGTCACGTGGTGTCCCCCCGAGTGAGGAGAAATAAGATTACTACTAATTCCTCCGTATTCGAATTAACAGTAGCAAGCCGTCAAAGAATGACCGTTAAGAGAGAATGTGGGTCAAGCTAACAGATGTTTGTACTTGATGACCTGATGGGTAAAGAATGGGATACGGGGTGACATATAGTAGCCCTAACGAATCGCCTGACCTGGGAGAAGAAGAGAGAAGCAAAATGATTGGCTGGAGCCCTGGAGCGGAAGTGGGAGCTCCTTCCGTCAGCAGAAGTAGGGAGAAAGAAAATTAGTCTTGGATCCGACATCGTTGTGAAGTGCGTGCCAAGACTCCGGGAAAAGAAAGACGGACAAGTAAGAATTTGAACCCTACTTTCAAGCCAGACTCCAAAAATAAAATAAATGCTGTCAACCCGAGAATAAAGAAAAAAAGGGAGAAAGAAAAATGCTCTCCAAAGGGAAGTCGTCTAAAGATAAGTAGACTTTAAAACTGTTTCTCCCTATACCCAATTATATATCCTCTCTCTCAAGTTGAAGAAAGACTAAAAACAAAAGAAAAGAGAAGAAGAAAGACATTTGTGCTTATGTACTATTCATTTATAATATAGCCGACACGTTAAAGATGTGTATCTATGTGTAGTAAAAGATTGATGTATTTTAATGTTCCCACGTGCTCGAGTCGTTCTTTGTATCGTCTACTACCAATTTGTAATTTCATGTTTCTTTTTCAGCTTCTATTCGCCTTATGTTATGCTTGCTTAAAATTGTCCTATAAATTCCCTTAACATTCTTATACGGGAAACCGGAGTTGTCGACTACTATAATTAATATTATTACTTCTAAACCTAGAGGTCCATATCTTCCATTGTTCTAGGGGAGGAAGAACTAGTGGTCTTGGTGGGTGTGTGTGTAGTGTGAAATTTGGAAACCCCTTGCCAACGGCGGTCCGTCTAGCCATAAATTATCCCCCCACATAATATGCCAGTTCCTATATGCCCGAGAAAGGACTCTGAACAAGGACTTATTCTACAAGGGATCAAGTGCCAGTCTGCCCCGGCTTCCCCCGTGCGAAAAATAAAGTCCCGTTTTGGGATTTTAGTAAATTTGCCGTCACACATACGTATGTCTTTAAAGACACAAGAATTAACAGAAGCGCAATCGAATACGAGTTCAGTCGGTAAAGTAACTTGCCATTTAATATAAACAAAATAGCCTCCCTAGGCCAATGGAGTTTTCACATCCTTTAAAATATATCCCATATTTATTTTAGCGTCTCTTCCATTTTTTTCAAAACATCAATGTCTTTTTCGACATTGCCATCAGCTGCTTTATGACATTATCCTTAATATCGACTTATAAGTGTCCAGTTATCACGCAAATATCAACATTTTGAAATCATATTTTTCATAAATTTGGGTTCTTAAATTTTTGGGAAAAACAGCCAGCAACACTTGCTGTTCACGTAGTTGTATTTTTAGATTTTAAAAGGCATACATGATCGTTCTGGAATGTAATGAAACTGATTTTTAAAAAATTTTTTGGTTGACAACCCTGATTGAAAAGCAGCTGTTCAATGTTGACCTTATACGCACGTGAAAACATTCCCTGCCTGTTCGTATTTTAGAATTCTCATTCCTCTTGATAATATTGGATTATTAACAAGTGTATTTGGTTAAGTGTATCTGTAAAATGGAACACGAGAACAAATTCTGTGTGAAAATGTTTTTTCCCTGAAGAATATTTCTGTGGCAAACCAGTTACCTTACTCCCACTGATCTGAGTCTTTGTGATTATTTTCCCTTCACTGAAATCAAAGCCCAGCAACATGGTCAACATTTAGGAACTGTTGAGAACATGTAGCAGGTGATGAACTAATTAAAGGCAGTGTCAGTTGAAGAATTCCAGCATCTTCATTAGTGCATGGCTTCCCAAGAGAAATATTTTGAAGAAGATAAAGTTGATATTTTTCCTATCATCAGTACATTTACTTTACAACTGCTAGGTTGCAGATACACTGTTTCTTTGAAGGCAAAGCCATACTTCATCTTGTGGTTGCTATGGTAACGAAGGGTCCTTCAATTTTTTGTATCCGATCCTAAAGGTTTTTTTAATCTCTGAGTTTAATTTACAATTTTGTTTTCAGATAATGATTAACATGAAACTGGCATTTAATCGTCATCGAAAATCGATGGTCTCCCGAAGTCAAGAAAGGCGCAAAAATGTGCTTTTTGTTGCATAGAGGCAGGGACACTCATGTTAGTGTCAGTAATTTTTGCATTTTCTTTCTTTTCTGCTGTTTTCGAAACAGCACATTACGGTCTAATCTGTTTAGATCCATATAGAGAATAAAGAAACCATCTCCATGGTTGTCGTAGCATTATCCCTGTAATTATCCGACGCACACCTGCCGGCCAATCGACTGGTTATCCCGGTGATCATCATCAGATGACATTCTGGATCAAGAATTTTCTTTACAATTATTATTATAATTATTTCACTTGATCTACACGATTTTTTTCTCTCCTACAAACTGATTTTTCACGCAATTTCTTTCTTTCTTTCTTTCTTTCTTTCTTTGTAACACTGCTCTTTATCGATAATGAATTTTTTCTTCTTATAGATCCCTTTTTCAGCCTTAATATATTTCTATTTGTAAGCCACTCCCCAACACTTATTTTCTGCGCTTTTTCGATCTTCTTTTCATAATGGAATGATACACCTAAATTTTATGTTAGCTAGCTAATCGCACACTGATACATACATTTGTAGAAGAGTCGCTACGAAAGTAATGACATCTATTTATTTCTACGGAAACTACAACGGATACCAGGAGCGCAATTACAATGTTGGATAGAGCAAGTTTTCAATTACAAAACATAATTCAAGCTGTTCAAATCTACATAATTTCTGAATACTGATTTCAAAGAAGAGAAGCCAATCTTTCTTCTCTCAATCAGCTCAGTCGTTAGGGCGTAGAATATGCTTACTGTATCCCATGCAGATGGATAAAACTCCTTTTAAAAAGTGATGTCCTGCATCTGATGGTGAGGCTCCAAATTTGAGTAGCGTGGAGTACCCCTTTCATTGGGATTACTCCCAGGTGCACTTTGAACTTTTAAGATTCTAAATATGGGTCAGATAAATCTGTTTAAAATCACGCGTGCAAAAATAATCTTAAGAAAACAGGGTTGTCATGCTGTTAAATTAACCAGTCAATCACTTGTCCTCTCAATGTATAGTTGTGCTAGAATCAAATGAATTTAAAAAGTTGCACCTAAGCGTCTATATAAGGCTAGTTATACAAACCATTGTTATGTAGTGAGTTTAATCCCCTCTAAGAGACTCAGGGATTTGACGTGATCGCTGACTAAGTGCAGTAAATACGAGGTGTGTTCCAAAAGTAGTTGAAGCTGTAATAACTGAGACAGAAATAACAGTAAATAAAACATAAATTTTATTCAAAATAGTGCCTATGGCATCGAGCACGTCTATTCCAGCTATTTTTCTTTTGGTTGACAAACCCCGAAATTCCACTTTTGATATGGTGTAAAGCTGCGTCGGGATATTTTTTAATATCATCTATCCTCTCAGATCTTAGCTTTGAGACGAATTTTCAGTTGAGGAAAGAAGAAAAAAGTCATATGAAGCTCGGGCTGATGAGGATGAAATGAGCATTTACACAATCCTGTCTTTTACCAAAGCTTGCTGTTCATAAAAAAGTACCGAGAATTGTCATGTCTAGAAGACGAGATATCATCAATCTATCATAAAGATTCAGTCTTGATATATTTTTATCATGCCTCGTTTCAGTTTCTTTTGTTTAATGGCATATCAACCTTCGAGGATTATTTAATGCCAAGAACATCAGTAGTACTATTTAACCAATAACTAGGGTAGAGGATAAGAGAGTTCATATCTTTCCCAAAGGCATTAGTCCAAAAGTAAACGCAATAGGGGGCCTGATTTCGAACTCGCTTACTACGATTCCGCAGTCCTTCTCGTTAGTCACAACGCCACGTGGTTCTCCACATCTTACCTCGTATCAACCTTTACAACACTTGATATATTCATTGATGAATTATGACGTTGTTTAAAAGTCAATAGTAATGGTATTAAACAGCGTGAGACATATTTTCAATAAAGATTTATGTTACGAAAGAAAATTATATTTCCATGTGGAAATACTTCTTGAATGCTACCACTGTTGAATTAAGTTCGCCATCTTAACTTCTTCCTTATATAAAAGACTCAGTATTCATAGCATGACTGTCAAATCGCGTTTAGCATGGGTAGTTGCGTGTTAGGAAAGAGGAAAAATAGCTGAAAAACTAGTAATTTCTTTTATTAGTTCAGTCTCTTTCTTCTAAGTTTTGAGCACACCTGATTTGTCTTAACATTTGTCTTCATGCCCAAAGAACCGCTTTTCGCAAGATCACCGAAGTTAAGCAGTGTTGAATCTTTTCAGAACTTAGATGGGTGACCGCTTAGAAATGAAGTTACTATAAGCAAGGTTAAACTTGTGTGGTAGATTAAGCAAGGTTTGGTCGCGATTTATTTGATAAAATGCGAAACAAGGTTGGTTTAATATGTAGTGCGCCACAGGAAATAAGCCTCATGAGGGGCAGGTGGAAAAATTGCTTTGGTTCTGTCGGTTTACTCTTCAGAGACATCTCAGGCATCGGGAAATAAACTCGGCAGTTGCTGCCTTGGAGAAGCCCTTGCACCAACCTGAAGTTGAGCCGATTCATTTTAATACGCCTATGCTTTTAAGCGAAAGAAAATTGAAATAGATTTGCCCTTATCTGTATATTTGTTGACTGATATCTTCATTTTTTTCGTTGATTGTTCTTATTTTCTACAGGTAGAAGGCTGGAACTTAACTGTGTAAAGTAAATAAGGTTTAATAAACAACAACAACAACAACAGCCACACAACAAACTACAGCTGTACCTGTAACGCTATTTGACAACACTCTAAATTAAAAACAACTTGTTTCAAAAATTGGTGGTTTTCTGAATTTTTTAGCTTTCTGGAAGCTGAATAAAAAACTTCAGTACTTGCATAAGTCGACTTGAATTGAATTTATACAGTAGGTTTTTCTTGATAACAAACTTGACAACAACAACAACAACAACAACACTTTAGTCATGCATTATCGTAATGGATAGTAATTTTAAAGATTAACTCTCCTCATGTTTCCTTTTTGACTAAAGTAATCTTCTCTACTAAACAGTTTCTCATGTTCTGCAAAATTAGCTTCAAATAGTTAAGGAAATCCATTATGTTGTTCATATATACATTTACGTGCATTTGTTTCTTTAGAGATTTTTTTTCTTTTGCACACGGTCATATCGAATTGGAACAATTTTCAAACAGATTTATTGGACCCATAGGAACGGGTACTCCCACTTCGAGTCAAAGTAGACAGAGAAGTTACAGCAATAAAGGGATACTCCACATGCTCTAGATCTCCAGAACTAGAGCCTCACCATCATATATAATTTAGTGTTATACCCAGGACACTCCTTCTTAGTGCAGTCTTAGCTCTCTGCTGTCGTCAAGGGCGAGCAAGCAACGTGAGGCTAATGATCTAAGTTATTCTATAACCTAGTTTGGCATAAGGTTATCAAAGATAAGCACCAAACAAGATCGAAACAATTAGATTTAATAGACTAGAGTCTATCAAATCTAATTGTTTCATGACTTTGTAGTTCCATATTGGATCCTTCATAGCATTTTTGAAGCCCATTAGCCTAGTGGGTAGAGTGTTCACCTATGGCCTAGGAGACGGGGTTCAATCCCAGGTCGAGTTATACTAACGACTCAAAAATGTTACTTGATACCTTCTTGCTTAACACTATAAGATACATATCAAGGGTAAAGTGGAGCAATCCAGGGAAAGGAGTAGCGCCCCCCTACGCATTGGTGTAATAGCTATTGAAAAGGGAGCCTTCGGGTCGCCCTCGATTACAATCGCCAACTTTACTATTTATAGTAATATCCTACCGATTAGACTTGGTTACATGATACCAGCAATTGAGAGTAATCCCTGATCTGATTTATTTGGAGAGATTGTTTCATGCCTTTCCTCCAAAAGTTCATTTAACTTATTTCATTACCAAGTAGATCGTGGGGGTAGTCCTCGCAGCGTAGTGTATAACACGCTGGACTGCGACATCTTAGTAAACAAGTTTGAACTTTGGCCGCGCTATTATGCTTACTTCCGGGTAAGATATGAACACCTCTATCCCTCCAGTTCTTTGGTGTTCTTTCTTTGGCATTACGTAAACCACGAAGGTTGATATGCCATTAAACAAAGAAACCAAATTAAACTAGTTGATAGAGTTATATAAATAAGAATTTCTCCAGTCGATAGATCTCCGTTCTCCAATCGTTTAAGTATTGAGCAGCTGAGGCAATAAGGAATTTCCGATTCATATTGCTCACTGGCCGCAAAAAATGTGTACTTTTTCTTAATCCGTTGAATGTATCACAAGTCTCTAATAAATGATACTTGATTTCTTTGCTTCTTAATTCCTATTCTCTCCCTATCCTTTCCCTTCTCTGAATACGTTGACTGCATCCTTTGCAGAAGGGTAAAACCTCTCCTTCACCAAAAAATGGGTGTCCTGAGTATAACTCAAAACTGTATCAGGTAGTGAAGCTACAGTTCTGAAAATCTTGGTAGTGTAGAGCAACCATTCATTCCAATTACTCCAAGTTCCACTCGGACCCGGAGTAGTTATATCTGTCAGGGTCCTATTTATGGGTTGAATGGATCTATTTAGATATTATTCGCATTCGATATGACTGTGTATAATAGAAAAAAAAACTCTTAGGAAACAACTACATAAAAAATGTAAATATGAACGTAAAATGAGCGCGATTCCTTAACCTCAAGACATGAAATAACCCTAGAAGGTTTCGTATGAAAATTTCTCTTTCTCTCATGTTCTTTCAGCATAAACAATGACGCGTCCTTCTCAGAATTTACTAACCTTTTCTTAATCTAGCACACAGGCCTTTGGTTACTGACGGCATCTACCGTTTTTAATTAGTCACCCATTTAAACATTGAACATTAATTAGTCACCCATTTAAACATCATCACTGCTTAACAGCATCATCCTCTTATCTACCGGTTCTCTCTTTCTCTCTCTCTCTCTCTCTTTCACACACACACACACACAACACCCCTTTTTCACCCCCACTCTTTTTTTTTCGTAAGATAGGACATAGAACCTGTTGCATGGCTTTGTGAGACAGAATCTTTTCTAGTCGCTTTAACCACGACGCTGGATTATTGTCAATTTGTTCTTCAATCAATACTTTCGTGAAAGATGTTCAGATGAGCTGCAATCATAGGTTTCACCAATTTGAGTGTTGCCATTAAGAACTTGTTTTACTGTATCTAGTGAAGAGCATTCATTCTTCCTGTATCTTCCCAACACCAGACACATGTTTCATTCCAACAGTTTCTTTCCTTGACTAACTGCAGTGGAGCTCAAACTCCCTCATAATTTTTTTTCTTCTTATCTACAACTTATGTTCAGGGTTAATAAGTGTTTCATCCTGTTTTAGTTTGTTTTTCTGTTTTGTTGTTCTTTTTATTATTCACTTTTGTTATACATTTATTTGTCATTTTGTAACCCTTTGTATATATTGTCCACCTGGCCTTGCTTAGCGTGACTTTGAGTATCAAAATGCTCTTTTAAAAATGTTTTCCTTGTTTTTTTTTATGCACCTTTTCGAGCCGTTTTCAACTCATTTTCTATTTATTCTATCTCCTTTTCCTTCTTCCTCGTCTCTTTCCTTTTATTCTTCCCCTTCTTCTCTCTCTTGTTGACATAATCTTTATTCGTTTTCTTATGTATTTCTTTATCTATTTTAAACGCATTCTCTTTTCATACCTCTGACTGTAAGATATCACCCAGTTAATTGGAGTTTCTCGTAATATTTCTCTATCCCAGAAGAACCTATTTTCGTCTATTCTTATTCTCATCTTCAGCCATTCTTTTCACGATCTTACCCTCTTTCAACCTTTACTCTTTTCTTTGTTTTCCCCTTCATCTTTCCTCCTCTTCAACAACCTTTCTTACTTTATCTTTTTTAACTCCTCCTCTTCATCCATTCGCTTTGACCCATCTGTTACATTTCTAATTTATTATTCATTCGTTTGAACATTACCGACCATATTTTCCTCTCTTGTTTAATCCGTATTCGTTCATTACTGAACCATCGTAATTGGCGATTAACGAAGGAAATCGCAGTTCGTCCCGGATTTTTATATCCTCCTCCTCCTTCCTGCTAATGAAGCCCGCATCGATCGAACGGTTGTTCATCCGGGCATTTGAATGACCGGGTGACCATAGCAGCATCGAAGATTCATTAAAAAAACAAACAAAAGATAGCCACGTCATGTAGGGATACAGTTGATGGCATTTTAGGCGGTTGGATGATAATCATCAGATAAAATTTTGGTTAGGAAAAGAAGCGAAATTAATTGTGACTCTGTTTATTATCAGTGGAATAATGATGATAACAATGATAATAATACACAACAGAATAGCAAATGTTGGTTATGTGGTGAGAGATGAAATAGTTAATCACATAATAAGCCAATGCAGCAAACTAGGATAAAAAGAATACAAAACTTGGCACTACTGAATGGGAAAGATGATCCACTCGGAATTGTGCAACGGGTTAAAATTTGAACATACAAACAAATGATGTATCCCCAAACCAGAATCTGTTTTAGAAAATGAGACCTATAAAATCATCTGGGGTTTTGAAATACACAAGACCAGACCTGGTGTTAATTAACAAGAAAAGCTCTCAGTGGATTTTGCTATTTCAGCGGACCACGGAGTGAAGAGGAAAGAAAGCAAAAAGATAGATGAACAATTGGATCTTGCCAGAGAGCTGAAAAAGCTGTAGAAAATGAAGATGACGGGTATACCAATTCTAGTTGGTGCTCTTGGAATAGTCGCCAAGGACTTGGAAAGAAGATTGAAGGATTTGGAGGTCAGAGAAAGAATTGAGACCATATAAATCACAGCATTGTTAAAATCAACTAGAATACTTAGAAGAATCCCGAAGACCAAAGACTTGCAGTCACTCAGACTCCAGTGAGAGATTACCAGTTAAACCTGGTGTAAAAACACGTAAGAAGTGAAATAATAAATATAATCATAATATAAATGTGGAGGCAGAGATAAAGCTATCAATTACATTATAAGCGAATGCTGCAAACTGGTACAACAGAAGTACAAGTCACGTCACGACTGGGTGGGAAAAGTGATCCACTGGAAATTGTGCAAGAGATAAAATTCAAGAGATAATAATAATAATAATAATAATAATAATAATAATAATAATAATGGCAGCAGCAAAACGTTCAATGTAATCTGTCGAGATAAAAAATAAGTCTATCAATCATATACGAAGCGAATATATAAAATTATACTAGAAGTAGTACAAAATTGGCATGAATGGGTGGAAACAGTGATCTAGAATTTTTAGTGATCAATTTGGTCTGTCTGTTCTTTCCTGACCAAAAAGATTATTGGTCCATTATATCTACATAATCTTTATCGATCAATATTTTTTGTTTTCTAACTCTTTTGATCGACTGTCGACACATCTTTTGTATGCGACTAATGTTGAGTAATAGATCGGTGAAATTTATTTTTGACATTTAGAAAGTATTCAAATTAAGTTTTGAACCGTAAAATGAGTGGGAAAACGCAGCGGTATGATTGACAACCGGTGTACTTGGGGTCAGTTTGAGACCACGACTCTCATTGGATAGTTTCAGTCAGATGACCAAAACAACTCAAGAGTCAGAAAGAAGTTAGTGAGATACAACCGACCGAAGCAGTCGAACTCTCCATCATGTTTTCACTGATTTCTCATTTAGACCACAGCGAGTAATAATTGAAATAAATAAATGAATAAAAGCAAAATGTGTACTTGAAGTGGTGATTGCTTTATCATTCTTCATCAACGAATAAAAACAAAGAACACGAAGGAGACATCAGAACGACTGGGGTGACAAGGTGACCGACTTTAGATGAGACGAAGTGAAGAGAAGAACGAATTGAAGTGAGGTCAGGAGATGACCAATTGTCCGAGCAAAGCCCACATATCTCATATAAAGTGGATCGGTAGAGAAATATCTAAGCAACACACGATTTCCCATGTGAAAAGAAAACAAACAATTAAATTTTGTATATTTTAGAATAACATAACTGGATTTGTTTGGTGAAGAAATTAAATAAAGAATTAAATCAAATATTAAAGGAAGCCGAGACTTGTAGTATGTCAGATTTTGTCCTTAATATTAACTGCTTATTTTCACTCGGCCCTTTTGCCTTCTCTTATCGTTCAAAACTGTTTATTCAACGTATACAATTCGATAGTGGATCAATCGGTCCATCAACTGACACATAACTATTATCAGTATTTTGATATGAATATATGACTATAATTTTCGATTTATATAATTAATTAAGTACATTAACAGGGAAGGTGATTACGTTGAAAATAAATATTTGTTGTGTAAAATACACGCTGTTTGAACCATTAGGTTGCTAACTTATTGACGTACATACGTATATGGACACAAGCATACAAACACACACACATACAAATATATTGTTTTTAAAAGCATGATAAAATATTTTGAAAACGATTAAAATATTCAAAAATCGTAAGAAAGGGAACTCTTTGTTTTGGTCACTTCTCTTCAGAGAATTATGTCAGTGACAACAAAGTTTACATCAGAGGAAGAACACATGGGATATTGTCCATTGAAAAAGCCTGGAGTGGGGAAGAAAATTGGTTAAAAAAATTACCGTTAGCCAGAAGAGTTGGAGCAGTCCAATGGTGTTGTTGAAAATTAATAGGGTATAAAATGTTTCTGAATACGCAATTCCGGTTTATGTATAGTTATATGTACCTACCACAAGAGCTTCACATAAATATATACGAGGATCATTAAATAAGTTTCCAGACTTTTTTCGTATGGGCACTTTTATTGATAGTACACACATGAAACTCTAGTCCCCTTCCAAGTAATCTCCTCCGGCTGCAATGCACTTGTTCTACCGTTCCAACAACTTCTGGAAGGCCCCATGGAAGTCCTCTTGTGTGAGCGTGTCAATGACCTTCGTCACAGCCTCTTTCGTCTCCTCAATTGTCTCATAACGACAGCCTCTGAGCTTAGGGCATAACCAAAAGTCATAGGGAGCAACGTCTGGACTATAGGGAGGCTGAGGAACTGTTTTGATGCCCATCTTGGTCAAATAGTCTGTGACAAGGATAGGGTTGTTAACTGGTGCATTGTCCTCGTGGAAATGCTACTGGCCCGATTTGAAGAGTGCTTGTCTCTTTCGTCGGAATCTCTTCCTGAACTCCTTAAAAACCTCAACATAGTAACCCTAACCCTAACCCCTTGGCCAATCAACTCTGGTCTATTGACTTCCTTACTCCTCCCACACCTCTCATCATCCCTCACAAACTCTATGCCTTCCTTGAATCTCTTATGCCACTCAAAAACTGATGCTTGATTCATGCAAGATGCTCCAAAAGCAGTCTGAAGCATTCCATACGTTTCTGTGTTATTTTTCCAAGTTTAAAACATAATTTTATTGCATATTATTCTTCCTTACGTCCAGATCGCACTTTTGAAATTCACCAGCTGTGACAATCAGGCTTTAGTAGGGTGTATTCCAATTGCTGCTGTAGCTGTTCATACGAAGCTGAAATCATAAAAATTGGTCAGTCATCTCATAAGATGTATAGCAATAACATATTGAAATTTCAAGAGTCTATGACAATTTTAAATGCCTGTACAAAAATGTATGGAAACTTATTGAAGGCACCACGTATATGTGCGTAAGTGTGCATATATACGTATGAGAGAGTATATACATTGAGAGAGAGAGAGAGAGAGAGAGAGAGAGAGAGAGAGAGAGAGAGAGAGAGAGAGAGAGAGATTTAAATGGATAGTGATAGATACATAGAATAGAACAATTGATAGATATTTTATGTAAAACAAAAAATAAAATGGGCGTTGAAAAAGAGGCGAGGTAATATCCATCCATAAAGAAACTTCCTAATACTTTTACACAAGTAAACACACACACACACACACACACACACACACACACACACACACACACACACACAAAACTGAAGACAATGAATGATGACAGTAGCAATAGTTTAAGACAGTAGGTCTAGAGGTTTTAGATTACCCTCTCGAATAATTTGGCAAGATTTGTTATTTATAGTTTTCCTTCTATGTAAACAAACAATCTCCAGCAAATGATTAATATTGAATCGAAGTATTAGTTTTAAATAAACAGAGCTCTTTAACCTTGGTATGACAACCAGTTTAGGAAAAGGAACACTTTGAATTAACTCCGCTTAAAAATTGACTTTGTGTCGGATGCATTAGTTTTAAATAGCAATTCTTGAAACCATTTAACTGTATGCAAACAAATGATTAATATTAAATAGAATTATTAGTGTTAGATGGCAGTACGTGAAAACATTTAACTGAGTATAAATAAATGAGCTCTAAACCGAGTAAAAATCAAGTTATCCTCAAAGAATTCGCTTACACACACACACACACACACACACACACACACACACACACACACATATATATATATATATATATATATATAAACTGGATTTGGCAATAAATAACCCACAAGAGTTGTTATGCTATAATAAACCAAGAATAACCAATCTCTAGATGCCATTAGTGTTGATGTGTTCACATATAAAAGAATTATTGAAATAAAGAAGCAACAAAAGCGTTGTGTTTTACTAGAGGCCATTTATTACGTTCTTGTAAGGTTTAAGGGAAACAAATCTTTGAATATCCCTCCTGTATGTCCATAATCTTTTCTGTTTAGGCATAAGGCCAGAAGTTTATGATAATAATAATCAGAATAGTGTTAATGGTTGAATTCAATTCAGCATTGCGTAGTGTTGGAAAAAAAAACAATTGCAAAATTACACTTACTTCATAATCCCTCACTGAGAGCCTTTCGAAAACGTGTCCACACGCAATGCATTGGGAATTCAAAGAGACCGTCCCTCTCCTTTAGAGAAGTGGGTGTCATAAAAATGAGCTGATAGCCAAATACCCTTTCCAGTTCTTTTATTTGGAGCATCATGGGAAAAATGTATTTATTTATTGTTGCTTTAATTCTTTATGCATTTATTTCATTTTATTTTACAATGCAAATGTTTTTCGACGGCGGTTAATTCTATGCTTGACAAATTCTATCAATGACAAATTCTATCAATGACAAATAACTACTTGCATAAACACGAATATGTATAGAAGCTGAATAAAATATTCACACACACACACACACACACACACACACACACACACACACCTTCTTCTTCTTCTTGATTACAAAAATTCTAATAATACTTGTGCATTTATAAGTATGTAAATATCTTCTGAGGACGAGCTGCTTTTTATTAGCCTTGTAACTTGATCCTTGTCACGGGTCCATTAATGTAACACGATCCTGGTCACCGCAACGGTTAATGTAACACGATCCTTGGTCACCGGTGATGTAACGCGGTAATCTTAGTCCACTGGACCACAATTTCAGCCATGATTCTGTAGGGTTCAGCGTTACATGTTGGACCTAATTCTCAGGGGATCCTCACAACAGCCCACGTTGTGGTTGAGCGGTTATCGAGTTCAAAGATTATCTGCTGGTCCACCTGCAGAGGCTATCCGGCCTGAAATCGTATTAGCATCAGAAAAAATCACTAAACCGATCCGATTTTATGAAAGGGTCTTTTTTTATATAGGTAATGACACCAACAATACATGAAATAAACACAGTTCATAAAGAAAAAAGTAATTATATTGAAATGTCTCTTATATACAAACAGTACCTCGAGTGTTGGTTATTGGAGAGAGGTGGTTTTCGTTTTAATCTTTTGTGGTTTTGCAGTTTGTTTAGTGATTTTCGTTTATCGGGCTTGTCAACAGCACGTGCGCAAGCAGGACGCCCGATTCAATCTCCGATGGGTTTTGCCGATGGATGACGTCACATCCACCCAGAAATGTTTTCCTCACGCCAGGTCTCGGCTGTCTTTTAAACGTCGATGATCACACGGTACGGACTTGAAGTAATCGCCCCGGCTTTCATAGCAAAATTTCTCACATCGGCTCGAGGTGAGGCTTAATTATTGAGAATGTATTCGCCTCCGGATAATGACGTGATGTCACTCCCACCAATCACGTGATACCACGCATAATTAATTCATCCGTCCTCTAGCGCATGTGCCACCTTCTGACATCGCCCAAAGTACAATTCATGTCGTGATTTTCTTGCGTCCAAGTTTTTGATATAAACAATTCGTATAAACATCTTTTATTGAGAAGAGCGTTTATTTTTAGAAGTTACTTTTTTTTGTCAACTATACGGATTATATTCCTAACTTTACGTGTAAAACTCTTTAGAACAATCATTACCAACAAACAATGAAGGTTTAACCTTTTTTATTGGTAATTTCGCATAATATTCTTATGTTTTTAATATACCAAAGTCCTCACAACCAATCAACCTCTCGGGTTTTTTCTAAGATGCACCTTTTTTCACTTGCCGATTTCTAATTTTACGGCATATCTATCTTTATTAATACTATTATTATTATTATCCTCATTTCGGAGCCAAAATTCCCCTGCTACAGACTTAAAATGTTCTAGCATAGAAAATAAAGCAGTTTTCTGTCCAATTGGTAACTGAATGATTATTTTGTGAGGTTTGTATTCGCGCTAAACGCCTTTTATTTAAAGAATTAACCAAGTCTTCGATATAAGCGAGATAACTCCTTTTTAAATAGAAGCATCGGATACTGATGCTTCTATTTAAAAAAGGAGTTATCTCGCTTATAAAGGACTCTTGTAACAACAATCCAACAGGTTAATTAGTCGTCAAATATATGATGTGTGTGTGTTTGTGCGTCTATATGCATACAAACGCATACATGCACATAGAGAAACGCCTTCTCTAACATATACACATATTTTAGTTTGCTTTCTCGCACTCTCTTTACTCATTTTTCAAGTAAAATGTCAAACCAGATCATGTGGTGAAGATAATTGACAATGGGGTGTAGTTAAGGGAAATTTTGGTTTATGCCTTTTTCATAAAAAAGTAAAGTTGGTGACTGTAGTCGAGGACAACTTGAAGGCTCCCTTTCAATAGCTACTACACCGAGGTGTAGAGGAATGGGCAACTCCTTTCCCTAGATTTCTCTATTTTACCCTTGATACGTGCCTTATATTGCTGGGTGTTAAGCAAGGAGGTATCAAGTACAATTTTAAAAGTTTTTGGTATGACGCGATCTGGGATTGAACCCCGGTATCCCAGACCATTGGCGAACACTCTACCCACTTGGCTACATAAACGTTAACTAAATCTGCAAACATTTCTTCTTTGCTTTTCTGATCTCTATCCTATTTAACAATCTCAGCAATCTGTTGCTATGATTCCCTTAGTAAAAGCATATTTCTTAAAACACTCATCAATATTAGTATTTATCAAGATCAGGTCAATTAGCCACAAAATCTTGCACCCAACAAGGATCGAACTCACAAGCAGTGACCTAGCAGCCTTGCTTGCTAACGATCGTGTCCATCAATTCAAACGCAAGCATTTTCTTCAAGGTCGGGCAAAGAGACAAACTTTGTTGCAGAATTCCAGATGAAATGTGGGAAAAATAAATGTTCTTACAGTACAACATAAAACACTTTAAAAATTAAAGAAATAAAGTAGAAAAAATAAGAAAAAAAACTTTCCAGAAAAGTTATATATTTTTTAGGCAGCGGAGGCTGTTAGAGGGGGCATATCGCCAGGCATCTTTTAGAGGAGATGACGTGGGCACTACTAATCGACCGAAGATAAACTGTTTGCGTATGTCTATAAAACTCATGTATATATTTTATACAGACGCATGTCTACGAATACACTCTTGCAAGTACGGAAATATGTAAAGACATATGTCCTAGTCTTACACACATATGCATGGATACTAACTCATGTATAAACACACACACACACACACATACACACACAAATGCTTACATGTGCACACGAATAGACATTAATGTATACTAATTTACACTTACTATTCGTTTTCGTGTGAATTACAACGGGAGCCCAAATATTCTCGGGAATTATTTGCATATCTGTCAACAGAAAAGTTATATGATGTCATAAAGTCCCATTCACCACCAAGATAAAATCCCTGTCAGTGGAACATAAAATACGCTGACTGTATCCTTTGCAGAAAAGTAAGACCCTTACCCCTAAAAAAGAGTGTCCTAAGTATGACGCTAAATTGCATTTGGTGGCGAGGCTCGAGTTCTGTAGCTATTGGGAGTGTAGCGTATCCCTTCATTGCCATTACTTCCAGCTCCATTCTGACCCTGTTAGGGTCCAATCTATGGATCAAATAGACTTGCTTAAAAATCATTCGTATTTCATGGAACTTTGCGCCAAAAATCACAAAACACTCAGAGCAGGCAGCCTCATTATGATTGGTCGATTAATTTTAACGGCATGTAAATTCGTCTAGCGTTATTTTATGCCTAGATGACAGGGAATCGTATTTATAATTAAATCTAATTTGTAGCTGTTTCTGAAGTTACTTTTTGCGCCCGATCCTATCAAATACAAGTAATTTTTAAACAGATCTATTTGATCCATATAGAGGACCCTAACATATACTATCACTCCATGTCAGAGTGGAGCTGGGAGTAATGGCAATGAAGGGGAACTACACACACCAACTATCCAGAGCTGGAACTTCACTATCGGGTACATTTTAGAGTCATATTAAAGACACCTTTTCTTGAGTGAGTCCTACCTCTCAGCAACCGACAGGGGTATGCAAGCAACCCGTGGTCTGCGTACCAGTTTCAACGAAACGTAGTAAATTCTAAGAATTTTCATGAAAGGTCAGTGAGTATTTGAGTTGGCCCATTAATCAGACCGGGTTTATAAGATTAAAAACAAGAATGAAAAATGAATACAAATTTTTCTTTATTAAAATTCTATTTGATGTTTTTCACGCTGATCGCACGACGAGAAATTTAAGAAAAAGCGGAAAAAGCAAAAAAAAAAAAAAAAGAATGAAGAAAAGATGGGGTGTGTATGTGTGTGTGAAAAGCTTTGGAAAGAGAGAGACAGAGACAGAGAGAGTGTGTGTGTGTGTTAATGAGTACGTGTTTGTGTGTGAATATATTTATATGTATACTTGTGTGTGCGATTATTCGTAGGTTGGTTGGGGTTTTATAGCATATCAACCTTTGGGCTTTTTGTTAATGCCAAATCCTGTTATAAATTTCATTCGTAAACGAATAGTTTGCGAGTAACTTTAATATTTATCATTTATTTGCAGACAGTTAAATGGTTTCATGTATTGCTATTTAGCATTAATAATTCTATTTATCAACTATTCCTAATACGAACATTTTGCACAGAGCTGCATGGTTTCAAATACCTCATAATAATAATCCTTAGTAAATGATTGGATAGTACTATAGGCCCATAGATGGGACCCTAACAGGTACTACCACTCACGGTCAGAGTGTACTGAAGTGTAATTACAATGAAGGGATATTCAACATTTCCCAAACCCTTAGACAGGAGCCTCACCATCAGATGCAGTTTATTGTCATATCGAGGAGACACTTATTGCAGAGGTGGAGTTCTAAAGCCCGACAGTGCGACTATCAATTGTACCTGCGTAAGGATGCGTGTAAATGTAAAAGAAGGATTTTCAATGGGTCTGTGCATGTGTATGGGCGTAAGTATATGCATGTGTGAGTGTGCATTCAAGCATGTGAAAGTGCATGTGCTCGTGAAAAGTTGATGTGGGTGAGGAACTATGTGTGTGTTGTGTGTGTGTTGTGTGAGCAGGAAAATGTATGAGTGTGTGTTAGCTTTTGAAACTGTGTGTGCGAGTGTGTATGGAAACTTGATGACGTGTGCGTTAATTTGTGTGTATTTACCCCACTATATATATATATAGCTTTGACATTAGATAACCCACGAAGGCTGATATGCTATAAAAACAAAGGAACCAAACCAGACCAAACCAAACCTTATATACATTTATGCAATTTCATTTTAATTACAGAAGTATTACAATGCTATTGGCTTTGGTAATGAATATTAACCAATAATATGCGTTTTGATTGCACAATGTTTTTCTGGAAATAATATAGTTCTAGTATCTGTCATTTTCCTAAAAAAAGCTGATCGAAGCGTACTTATATGTGGACAATAGCATTGGTGCTATTTTGAAGAAACTGTTTCATCCACTGTTGATTTTTCGTTTTGGTAAATCCAGTCTTCGTCTTGTCTCTTTTTAAACGAACCTCAAATTTATATAGTCCAGTCAATAAGGACTACATGTGCAACACACTAGCTAAGCGCTTCACTCACTGCCGAGTAAGGTAAGCAGACGATTATTATTGAAGAGAGTCCGATTCTCACAGTGTGCCCAAACACTCATCATTTTGTGTCAAGTTTGTCTATATCGAGTAAATGATGAAAAAATTCAAACTACTAGCATGACACGTCATTGTGGAGTAAGGGGGCTAACGAGTTAGCGTTGTTGATGATTATTGTTGTAGAGAGTTCGATTCACACTGAGTGTCCAGCAATTTGTGACTGACTGGTGTAAATATAATTATTACTGACCACATAGATTCCACTATGAAATAATTGTGAGCTTGTCTTCAAGACATTTGGTTCCTTAGTGTGTTTTGAGTAAAATATCCGCTAATGATCCGGGAGACCGACGTTCAATCCCAGGTCGAGTCACACCGAAGGCTAAAAAAAAAAAAAGGTCCTTGATGCTGCCTTGCTTAACAACTCATCATTATAAGGTAAGGATCAAAGGTAAAGTGGAGCAATCCAGGGAATGGAGTAGCGCCCCCCTACACCTCGGTCTAGTAACTATTGAAAAGGGAGCTTTCGGGTCACCCTCGACTTTTACTTTTAATAAGTTTAGGAGGCGTGATTAGTGTAACGATTATCAGCAACCCGTGTTTAAATCCTGTACGAAGCTTTTTGTGTTTCACTTCGCATTAATATCATTGGGAAAGGCATAAATCCTCTAGCTATGAGTAAACAGACTGGGTTCTTTAGCCTTGGTATGGCAACCAATCTAGGAGAGGGAAACTCAGGATTCAAACCATCTTTACACCACTTAAAAACTGACTTTGTGTCACATCCTGCTAATGGTAGAGGGGTTGGGTAAATACATGCATTAAAGAAGTTTTATAAGAAACACTTGAGTACAAAACAAACAAAAGACAATAATTTCGCCCCAACTATTTCGAAGATGAATGCCTAACATTGGAATATATTACAATTTATTAATGCATATTCATTTACATTATGCATCCCTTTCTCAAACGAAGTTTTTGACACGCAATTGTGCAGAAAATAAGTGAAATTAACTAAGTACAATTAAACATAAAAATGTTCTATTCCAGTGGCAATACTCGCATTAATAACCAATGAAAATGTTATATATATATATATATATATATATATATATATATATATATATATGATACACCAAGAAAAAATTATGAAATTAGCACACTTAGAGGATGATCACTTAGGTTGTTTTTAGCAGTAAGTCAACAAATAACAGATAAAACTTATTAGTTTAAAAAAAAAGTTATTTAATAGTTGATTCTGGCTTCATAAAATAATCTTTAAATAAACTAGATTAAATTATCTAAATTGATATTATTCTTTTCTAAACCATATAGAGAAAATATTGTGGAATTAGACAATGTTGTGGAAAAATTATTGAATGATCTTGTTTGCATCTGTAAAACAAATACCAGCACAATAAGCATACATATGCAAATTGTTCTACACTTAAAAAGTGGGCTTCCTTTATAATCTATTACAGGGCTATATCATTCTTGCAATTCTTTTGCTTCCTAAACTAAAAATATCAATCTTATTAAAAACATTGAGTTCAAACTGGAAACTGTACTTAAGAAAATCACTTGTATTTTCTTTTCAATTGGTTTTCCTGAGAGGGTAATTCTAAATAGTATTGAATAAAAAGAAATTTAAATTAGATAATAACCAAACGCTTGGACGCCAAATACCTTATTTATATTAGAATTCCGTCAATTGGATCCAACATTCAAATTATTCCTAATGAAATCTCATTCTCTATAAATCGTTCCTTTTATTCCACAATATTACGTACCATCTTTACCACTAGGAATTCCTTCCCTTTGTTTCATAAAGATGTTCTCCATACAAAGTTTAGTCATTTATTGATTTAAATGTCATGGTAAAGCCACGTAGTAAGAAGGATCCAAAGACCAAAGGTGAGAATTACTTAGGAGCTTCCAAGCTCCATATGTAAACACACACATGAACATGACCAATTGGGCACTCACAGGCTCATGAGTCCGCCCTCAGCCTTCATCTTTTTTAGCTTAAATGCTTGCGGTGAACGATATTCAAATGAGTCCCTTCTATGTCTTGCGTAAGGCTCGGACAGCCAATAGACAGCATCCTGTTCTGTGTGGGCTGAGGGAACTCATTCACAAGTTCGACTTATAAAGGGGTTTATCATTGTGGTCTCATGGAGGATCACTTTTTTCCTGTCTCTTTTTTTTCTTTTGAGATTACACTCCTTATCTGTTCAATTAATTAATTACCGAGGTTTACTTTTGAAAAGATTCAATCGAACGGCGGCTTGATTTTAAGGATTTATTTTAGTCCATATCTTATTAAAATTATAACTCCATTCATTTAAAATCACCCCACACACATATCTATCAATATATATATATA
The DNA here is from genome assembly GCA_963585895.1 of Sepioteuthis lessoniana. Taxonomy (NCBI): domain Eukaryota; kingdom Metazoa; phylum Mollusca; class Cephalopoda; order Myopsida; family Loliginidae; genus Sepioteuthis; species Sepioteuthis lessoniana. The sequence continues at coordinate 59,406,294 of OY757910.1, read as the reverse complement.
TATATATATATATAAAGAGAGGTAGTTTGTGTGTGTGTGTTTATGTTCTGTTTAGTGACCTACGATCAAGTCATTCAGTTTAAATTTTACTTAAGTGAATTTGCAATTCATTACTGAGGTCTTGTACATTATGGGTGAATTTAATGGAAATCCCATTCTCGTTTGACGTCCCATCTCATGATTGGATTAAGGATTCGCTGCTGGGAAATTGGGAACAAAGCAAAAGATTATGCTAGCATTTCCATGATGTGACAAGAAGATCAGTGGTCTTATAAGATACTGCTGGGACACTCTGGTGATAATACTTGGTCCTCAAACCAAGTCTGACCCCGAGTCATCATCTGAAGAAGACTTTGTTGGTAGCACAGCTGTAGGCTAGCTCTTTTTTTCGTATAGATGTTTGATGAATTTGGGTGAATTGGATTGAGTACATCGTTTTACCTTACTGTAAAAAAAAACTCTTGGTACAAGTTTTACTTGATATTACAAGATTATTGGCCTAATGAGTAAATTGTTCACCAATGGTCCGGAAGACCGGGTTTCAGTCTCTTGTCGAGTCATACCAAAGACTCCAAAAATGGTACTTGATGCCGCCTTGCTTAACACTCAGCATTATAAGGTAAGGATCAAGGGTAAAGTGGAGCAACCCAGGGAATTGAGCAGTGCCCTCTCCTAGCTTTCGAAAATGAGTCTTCGAGTCACCCTCGGCTAAGGTCGCCAACTTTACTTTATTACAAAATGTTTATGGTATCCAGCGAGAATTGGTTAATAAATCTCTCATAATTAATTAGTTCCTTAGTACTTTCTGCCCGATTGGGCCATTATCAGGGGTGAGTATATGGAAAAAGTGATGTGACTTTTCCATGTACAATACTACTTTGTCAATGCTGAGCAAAAATTACCGATCCTGGAAGCAATCCATATCAGAAAGAAACTACCTAAACTTACTCGAATCAATTTCGAATCCAGTATTAATGTACTTAAATGTCTTATAGAACCAGTTTAAAAATAAACACTACAACAACACACAAGTATGAATAATAAATGCTCATGAATACATGTGTAGCGAAAAGTGGCGGAAGTCGAGAGACGGTTGGGGATTTGGCCGAAAACCCACAAGTGAGATAGCGACAACCATATACTGTTGTTATATATATATATATATATATATATAGTAGCCTGCAGAAGTTACGTCTCTGACAGGAGCACATATAATAATCAACTTCTGGGTTTCGTATAGGCACATTGTACTAACCATGTAAAATGACAGATCTGAGTGTCATAGTAGGTAAGTGCTCCCTTAAAAGCTAGCGTTAGGATCAGACTTTCATAATGGAGGAGCTTATTATGAAGCGTGTCTAGGGTAGCAGTAGCCTGGTGGATCCCATCCTTCTCCAAGTCTACAACTGGTTTGAATTCAGAGTTTTTCTTCTAGACCGGTTGCCATACCAAAGTTAAAGAATTCAGTCTGTCCTACTATTTATCTATAGTTGGAAGGAGAATAGTTGGATGCATACTTTTCCCTCGGGTATTAGCAGTATGTGAAATACAGTCTCGTTCAGGATTTGAACTCGGGTAGCCGAGTCCACTTCCAACAAAGATAACCATTTCACCATAACCACTTCTACTAGATTTATCAACCAACTGAAATATGTTAAAATTAATGAATAAAGATATTTTAAATTTTATACAGAATCATTTTTATTGAGTAAGTAGTGCTTATCTTGCTTCTTAAGAAGAACAATTACCTTATGTTTTATATATAAGTAGATTTACGTGACGCGCCTCTCAAGTTCATGTTTTAAATAAGTTTTCTACCAACAGAAATTTCTTGAATCTATTATTTCATTCACTATTTTTATTCTTTTTTGGGACGCCATGCTGGTGGTATTGGACCAAAACTAAGCTATGATAAGTAGTTATTTATTTGTTCATTCATTAAAAATGTTAATTAGTAAAGCGATATCTTTTTATTTTATTTTCAAAGGTTTTGGCGTCAGCAGTTGGTAATATTTTTCAGTTTAAAGAAATTTATTATCTAAAATGTAAAATGACAAATTACGTTTATTTATTTATTCATTTAAAAAAAAAGATCCTTGCCCCAGAAAAGAGAAGCAGCTAATTGAGTACTTGGGCAGAGTTAACTATGTTATATCTACAGGCATAAAACGTAATTTTGGGAGTGAACTTTTTAAAACTAAAACATAAGACTTTATTTTATAAAATCTATTCTAATATCTAATAGGGATTTTAAGAGTATGGCTGGTCCAGCTTGTCTATTCGGATTTTTGATGGATGAGGATTATGTTTGCAGAAAAAAATAAGACTCAGTATTTTGTATTTTTCGAAACAGGCAACGAGAACACAGCAAAATAAGAATATATTTCGGGGCCAAAGCAGAGAATTAAGTGAAAAAAGAAAAGAAATGTGTTAAGGAAGCGTATTTTTTCTCAAAAAAAATGTTCAGTTTTTTTTTAATCTGTTTTTGTTTCTTTTTTACGGTAAATAATCTTTTTACACTATCAATTTTTACAAATAGGTCTAGTTCTATATATTTTTTGTATATTTTTTGTTTTTTTAATATCAAAAACTTCCATTAAAGAAGCTGAATAAGAACACATAGTCCAAGTAAAAGTAAAAATAAATTTCAAAAATAAGAAAATGGTGAGAGAGAGAGAGAGAGAGAGAGAGAGAGAGAGAGAGAGAGAGAGAGGTGGGGGGGATCCCGGAAGAAATAAATAGATACGTATATGAGGTTTTTGCGAGGAGACCAGGATATGGCTGGGTCGAGGAAACTTAAAAAGAGAAACGGAATCATTGTAAATAAAAGCAGCCTAAAATAGCGTCATTAGGACCAATCATGAAGAATTTAGAAGAAATAAGACGAGATGACTCTATTTAGGAATTGACCTTGTGTCACAACCTACGCGCGCGGAGGGGTTGGTAAATCAGAAATATATATATATGGTGTACTTATTTTTTGGCGGCTGGAAATTACTTACCCTGTAAATATGATGTGGACTAATTTTTGTGAACCAATTCAGTCAACATAAACCATTTTTACTGTCTAGGGTATTACAGTATACTTTATCCGGTGATAAGGTTCGTGTTCTGGAACTCTGAGGCATATGGAATAAGGCTTTCATTGCAATGTCTTCCACATCCGCTAAGATACCAGAGTTGGTCTCATCTATCGATCAAATAAATGTGTCTAAAAAATTTTGGTACTAAATAAGAATACCTGAAATCATATAATCATATGAAAATTACTTGTATTAAGAATACTTACTTGAAAGTATAATCGTTTAGAAATTATCACTTATTAACATGTTATTGCTGTTAGAAAAGATTGACCTGCCATTAAATAACCCAACAATGGTTGATTTACCAAAAATAACCAATCAACCAACAATTTTTATTCGACTAGAGTACATGTGTTTCATACGAGAAGAAGTCATTTTCCTTGCAAGCGGCGGGGCTCTCAAGTTCATGTACCTCGGCAGCTGTGTCTCATCAACTGAAAGAGATCTTGATATACGACTAGCAAAGGTGTGGACGGCATTCGATAGGTTATCGATCATATGGAAATCTGATTTATTCGATAAAATAAAACGGGAATTCTTCCAACCGGTGGCTGTGTAAATACTACTGTATGAATGCACCACATGGACGCTAACAAAACATACAGAGAAAAAGTTAGATGGAAATTACACAAGAATGCTACAAGCTACATTTAACAAATCCTAGAAGCAACACCTCACCAAACAACAGCTGTACGGCCACTTACCTCCTATCTCAAAAGCCGTCATGGATGTGCCAGCGTTGGCCGACCCGCAAGAATTTATTTACGTCAGCTCTATGTGGACACTGGATTTAGTTTGGAAGACCTGCCGGGAACGATGGAGGATAAAGACACAGAGAGAGAGAGAGAGAGAGAGAGAGAGAGAGAGAGAGAGAGAGAGAGAGCGGAGGAAAATCTGTGCTGTCAGCGTGACTCGATGATGATCATGACACTGTTGCCTCCGAATTCAGTTGACATGTCTGGGTAGGAACATGAATTTTCTAACTGTACATCAAATCTCTTTTCTAATAAAGCACGTCGTACACACACACACGTATGTATAATGGTTAAAATTTAACGCTAAAAATGCCTCTAAATCGTAAAATCTTTAATATAGAGTTATACGAAGATATACAGCAATATCACAATATATCAATTACGTGTATGAAATTACGTGGTGCCTTCAATAAGTTTCCAGATTTTTCGTAGACTATTGAAAATTTAGTATGTTATTGCTATACATCTTATGAGATGACTGGCCAATTTTTATAATTTCAGGTTCAAGTGAACAGCTACAGCAGCAATTGGAATACACCCTACTAAAGCCTGATTGTCACAGCTGGGGAATTTCAAAAATGCAATCTGGATATGAGGACACTTTAGAAGAACGATATGCAATAAAATTCTGTTTTAAACTCGGAAAAAATGATACCACAGAAACGTATGGAATGCTTCAGACTGCTTTTGGAGCATCTTGCATGAATCGAGCATCAGTTTTTCAGTGGCATGAGAGATTCAAGGAAGGCAAGGAGTCTGTGAGGGATGATGAGAGGTGTGGGAGGAGTAAGGAAGTCAGAACACCAGAGTTGATTGGCCAAATAAAGAATTTCATGGATAAGGACCGTCGTGTGTTTATAGAGACAATAAGTGCGCAGTTTGATGTCTGTGGGAACTGTACACACAATTATTCACGAGGAACTGAAGATGCGGAAGATTTGCGCGAAGTTAGTTCCACGGGTGCTCAGAGAAGATTAGAAAGAAAGACGTTGTCATGACAGCAGGGAGATGGTCAAGCTGATCAGTTCAGATCCCGCAGTTGTTGATGCTCTGGTGACCTGCGATGAAAGCTGGATCTACTGCTATGACCCAGAAACCAAGAGACAGAATTCCCAGTGGAAGTATGCTGGCTCTCCTAGACCCAAGAAGGCCAGACAGAGCAAATCCACCCACGAACTTTTGATGATCCCTTTTTTTGACAGCACTGGCATGATCTACATGCAATGGGTTCCCACTGGACAGACAGTCAACAAGGAATACTATGTTGAGGTTTTAAGGGAGTTCAGGAAGAGATGCCGTCGGAAGAGGCCAGCACTCTTCATATCGGGTCAGTGGCATTTCCACCAGGACAATACACCAGTCCACAACTCCATCCTTGTCACAGACTATTTGACCAAGATGGGCATCAAGACAGTTCGTCACCGTCCCTATAGTCAAGACCTTGCTCCCTGTGACTTTTGCATATTCCCTTAGCTCAGAGGCTGTCGTTATGAGACAATTGAGGAGATGAAAGGGGCTGTGACGAAGGTTATTGACAGGCTCACACAAGAGGGCTTCCACGGGGCCTTCCAGAAGTTGTTGGAACGGTATAAGTGCATTGCAGCCGGAGGAGATTACCTCGCAGGGGACTAGAGTTTTATGAGTGTACTATCAATAAAAGTGCCCATACGAAAAAAGTCTGGAAAATTATTGAAGACACCTCGTAAGTCAGGAATAAAAACTGAGTCCTGAGTTTTTACCCTGCCTTACTTTTTCATTTTTTATAATTGATTATATATGAGCAATTTGAAGGGAGCATATTTTGTATGTACAGTGAATCTCTTTGCATATGCAAGCGGAAACTAACGTGCACAGAAATGCACACACACACACACACACACACACATATATATATATATATATATATATATATACATATATATATATACATACGGATATGATGCAAAGTTTTCCAACACATGTGTACCACACATACATATGCATAAATGCTGTTACATTCATATGCATTTACCTCAGTTGTGTATGGCATGCACCATCTGAGTGACTGTAACAATTGACAGGTGGGTGTTTATTTTATTGAATGTACTATTTAACCTGTTTACAACCCCGTATCTAATGTTCTGCGTTTGTCGCCTTACTGTCTGATTATTACGCGGCTATCTTTTTTTCTCTCTTTTGCAACGTCCTTTTTAACGAGAGTATCGTCCCTGAGCTTCACTCCTCGTTACTTAGATGTTCTAAAAAATTATACGTTCAGCTAAAAGCTCAACTTGTTAGCTGTTTGTTTAGACTTTGTATTCGTTAATGTTAAAAAAGTTCGGGAAATCCACAAATTTTTTTTTATTATTATTCATAATCTGTTCATGCTAGAAACGTGAAATCAATTATTACTGTGTACCTAACCAAAAATCAACAACCAATACCATAAATCTATTCAATTACTCGACTTCTCTGCCAGGATGTAACCAAAGGTCAATTTTTAAGCGGAGTACAGCTGGTTGGAATTCAGAGTTAAGGAACCTCAACTGCTTTACAATTTACCCAGAGCTGGCGGAGGGAGTGGAGAAAAGATGGATTCACGCTTTTCTTAAAAGCACGAAGTGAAACGCAAATAGTCACATGTAATAATTTTACGGGTAATGTCCTTTATCTTTTCAATTTCAGCTGCTTTTTATCGCAATTCATTTTGGTTGTCAGTTCTATGACAGCGTGGAACAGTGTGCATCGGAAACAAGAACAGAGAACAATCCCCCGCAGAGACTCGAACTTACACCTCTTTCTACCTGGTTCTACCTACCAGCGGATTTACCGACTCTGCGACGAAAGAATAGTTCAAATAACACCTCTTCATTACTTGGTTATGTTTTATGGCATATCAACCCTTGTAGGTTATTTAATGCCAATTCCTGTTCACACACACACACACACACACACACACACACACACACACACACACACACACACACATGTATATATATAATTTAGAAACGAATATTTTATTGGTAACATTATTTCTAAATGAGTAAAAGCTCATTAATTTGTTCTCACTATTAGGTTCCAAGTATAGTAAATGATTAAATATTTCTATGTGACCCATTGATGGGATACTAAAAGCTAATGACACTCTGGGTCAGAGTAGACTTGGCAATAAAAACGTCGTCCACATTCTCCAAAGTCCGAGAACGGAGCCTCAACAAAGTATTTAGTTTAATGTCATACGCATGATACTAAATGGTTTTAAGTATTGCTATTTAACACCAATAATTATATCACTATTCTTCATTTGCACACAGCTAAATGGTTTAAAGACTAGTAATTGATTAAATAGTTCTATTTGACCCATAAATGGATCCTATCAGGCACTACAGTTCCCGATCTGAGTGGACTTGGGAATAATGGCAATGAAGGGGTATTTCACATTCTCTAAAGCTCCAAGATTGGAGCCTCACTATGATATGCAGTTTAGTATCAAAGCCAGGACACTCATTGAAGGTGGCTGGGGTTTTTACCCCTCTGCAGAGGTGCAGTCGGCGTATTCTATCACCTCAGCTGACTGGGCTGTTTTTAACTGGTCACCGCTATATCTGTTGTGACTATTTTACTCTCTATTAACGTTAAAAGAATTTTTACACGAAGCATATCTGAATTTACCCAAACTCACCGCTCAAGGTCAATTTTTAAAGGTGAGTTTTACAGGTTTGAACTCAGAGTTTTCCTTCTTCATACCAAGGTTAAAGAGTTCAGTCTGCTTTACCAATAATTTGTGGGAAAACAGTTGGATTCATATATGAATCCAAGTGTTCCCCCACAAATTAGCAGTATGTGAAATGCACTATGTGAAATGCAAACAATCTCGTTCAGGATATGAACTCGGGTCGCTGTGCCCATTTCCAACGACGGTAACTAATACACCACGCGCGCCTCAATTTTTGATGAAGCGTTTAACTAGTTGTATCCGTCATCATCCTAATTCTCGTTGCTTTTTATTGCCATTCACATGCGTTGTCACTTCGACAACAAGGAACTGCATGCACCGGAAACAAGAATAAAGAATATTCACCCGGTGAGATTCAAGCTTACGTGCCTAGGGCAAGATTTGATTCTACGTAGCAGCTGCTCTATCAACTCAGCCAAGAGAACATAGATTAACATCATTTGGCGCTGAATGTGTTAATGTCTACCATGAAAGATAAACCAATTCAACCTGATTTTAAATAATCATTTTCTTGTACATGGAACTTGTTACTTGAATTTGTCTTTTGAAAGTGGCAGCATGCATCTTCTTTCATTTCAGACCGTTGCGTTATCACGATCATGTCAGCCATACCGGAAACTGTTGTCGCTTTCGGTGGTATCAAACAATGTTGCCTTCTCCGTGGTGCTATTTCTTTTTTAAAAGTCGTGTTGGTGTGTGTCGGAGTCTTTTTGAGACGAGGAGCCACCGGGATATATCTTCTGCAAGAGAGGCGCTGTGCTCACTGAACATTCTTAAAAGAGTAACTGTTATAAATATAGGTACGTCTAATGAAAAGGATTGTGAACGAAAAAGGTTCTGAACTGTAGAATTAACCTTTTCGTATGCCTCTACAGGAATAACAATACATACATGACCAACAGAAAACTATAACTATTTTCATTGTCCTGTGATTCCCGTTATTTCAAAACCTTAAGACAATATTGCACCACATGTAGGCAATGGAAAGTTGGTCTGTCTTTTTGATCTTTTGTACAGTATCGTCCTTAATTTATAGTCACGGAATAAATGGCCCTTAGTCATTCCTTTTATGCTTGAATTTCAAACTTACAAAAAATTATTTCATATGTAAAGGTCGACACTAATTTTTGGTCTAAAAATAGAGTCTTCAAAGTTCGACCTACACACGAATACATACAGTAGTTAAACAATTTTGGCCAACGTTTTATATCCTGTCGGTTGGGCTTAGAATACGCTGACGACAAAGGTGTCCTGGATATGACATAAAACTGAATCTGATTGTGGGGTTCCAGTCTGGGGAGTGCAGAATATCGGTTGGTGATAATAGAACTGAACTCCCATATTCTTTCTGTCATCCAAAAATGTCTGTGTCACCTAAAATCCTGTTCCGGGAATAAAACCTCCATAAGCCTGTGTTAACTTGTTAAATATTTTTGTTTCACAGTGATGAAATGTGACACAAAATTTGCTGTTGTCTTTCATTTTCTTGGCACAGTTCACCAAACACGCGTAATAATAAAAAATTACTTGAGTGAACATCAATTCTGAGAGGTAGAGATGAACTGACTAATTTCACACGTGTTCAAAATCAACACTGATCAGTTGCCACCATGAAAAAAAATCTCATTACCTAGCAGACCACCATTTTTTTTGAGAGCTCACTTTTAAGGTACCGAATATTTTTTGATACATTTTAGATACATTTTAATCATTGTGCCAAGACAGAAACTTGAGTCTTGGTTGTGTATATCAAAGAAGGAAAGGAAAAATCCTCCCACGAAATCTGTATTTATATCAATATCTGATTGGCTTATTTGATCATATTAGTAGAGTGTATAATATAGAGACTTAAGAGAATGACATCAAAAGTGAAACTACAAAACTTTGGACAACAAATTCGATGCTCAATCTCGTAAACAGAAATGGAGTGATTGATTTTATGGTATGTCAACCTGTCTAGGGTTAGTTTATGTCTAGAAGTTAGGGAATTATACGTTTATATTAACATTTCTAATGTAGTGTTTAAGAGTTTTGTTTTCATTGGGTCCTATCGAATACAAGTAATTTAAAAAAAATGTATAATTGATCTATAGATGGGAAGCTAACAGGTACTACATCTGTTTAGGGTGAACCTGGGGGTAAAGTCAATGAAGGTTACTCCTCAGATCTCCAGAACTGGTGAATCACTATAAGATGTAGTTTAGTATCATTCTCTGGAAACTTCTTTGGAGGGGGAGTTCTTACCCCTCTGCAGGAGATGCATTCAGCATATTCTAAGCCTCGTCGATTGGGCTATCTCGTCAAGAAGTTTCTGTCTTGCGGCTTAAATTGCTGCAGTTTTTCTGTCATAGATGGCGTTCAAGTTCTTGCAGTGTTTAAATGGGGGTACAATCTTCCTTAAGAAAGATTGACGTAAGAAAATATTCTGATTCCTGTTCTTGCTATTTGGCTTTTTGTTAGCCTAAGATAAGCTTTGTAAATATCAGTTTTGAAAGCAATCCATTAAACGAATGATTTACAGTATTGAATCGAGAGATTTTTTTTATCGATTAAGTGAATAGGGGAAGATAAATCAATTGTGAGAAATGTTGTGTAATCGAATTCGAAGTGAAAGAACCAATATCTTTAAAACATCAGCTACATGTTCTTCGTTTTAGAGATTCTAGCCTTATCTAGGTAGCTTTTCCCCAGACGATACCCGGATGAGAGCATAGATACCGGAAGCACACTTTTTTTCTTTTTTAATAAGTGCTTTTTTCCCTTCCGCGATTTTTTGTCGGTTAGCAACGAAGGAAAATTGAGCGAAGAGATTACTTTTTCAAGATCCGACAAAAATCCCTTGGAGCGAACGAGAATCCTTCCGGATGGAAACAGGTTCCTTCATTTCTTAATATTTCGTGATCAGATGAGTGTTATTAAGTCCTTTACGGTTCGTATCTTCTTATTAAGAGGTTGGCTCGGATGCTTTGCTGCTAAGCATGAGGCAAAATATCAACTCACAATTTCTCTCTCCTCGACAAATCGCATTACAGGAGCCAAAGATCACGATTTAATTTTTTCCTATTAAAATTTTTTAAACATTTTATTTTAAAATCTTATTTTTTAATTTTGTCTTATTTTTTTATCAGTGGAAAAACATTCTCGTTTCTGTAGAAGTATAAGTCATACTGGACAACAGAGCCTCTTTTAAAAGTTTTTTTAAACAAAAACAAACAAACAAACAACTAAATAAAATGCTTTTAAATGCTTTTAAATGCTTTTTATAAATCAGAATATACACTGACGGAAAATAATATGTCAACACCCGCAAAATGGTTTTCGGCTTACTCAAGATTAAATTGACTGAAAATTAGGGGTGCGTCAACTGTACCTATGCATCAAGTCAAAATCAGGATATTCTTTCAGGTTATCACAAATTTATTTTTGTCAATATGTTTTAATTCACAGTCATCATCATCATCATCATTAAAGTGTAGATTTCCTTGTCTCTTTCTCGCCATCCGTCCCAATCGGTCATCGAACTTTGTAAATAATCTGAACAGCATCCAGAGTCCGCACAGAGCTGATGAGTGTAGGTTTTCGCTGAATGAATCATGTATGATGATGCCTAATTAATTTTTTTTTCTCATGTATATTTTTTTGTAAGTAAAGCCTTTATCAAATTATCAAGATTCTCTGAAAACTAACAACTTTCGTTTAAAAATTCATCTTTTAATTTTTTCTTTATGATTTCAGAAATAACGAATATATATATATATATATATATATATATATATATATATATATATATATATATATATATATAAGTATGGAAGTATGGAAGACCAGACAATTCGACGACACACTGCTCCGACATTGTAACGCTGTCTATAATCAAAATCCGATAGACAGATGAATGAAGGGATGCATCCTCCCCTTCCCTAAAAAGGGTGACCTCGGATTAGCCAAGAACTACCGAGGTATAACATTTACATCCATAGCAGCCAAAATTTACAATGCCCTGCTACGAAACCGCATAGAACCCAAAATTGACAACATTTTTAGGAAACACCAAAATGGCTTCCGAAGAAATAAATCCACGACCTCACAAATATTGACTATCCGTAGAATCCTTGAAGGCGTACCGACAAAAACCCTACAGGCGACAATACTATTTATCGACTGCACCAAGGCCTTTGATTCCATTCACAGAGGGAAGATGGAACAAATCCTACAAGCATACGGCCTACCAAAAGAAACCGTCGCAGCAATGACCATTCTCTATTGAAACACTAAAATGAAAGTACGTTCACCGGATACTTCGACATCGTAGCAGGAGTACTGCTAGCCCCGTTCCTCTTTATCATCTGTCTAGACGACGTGCTTAGAACATCGATTGATAAAATCAAAGAAAACAGCTTTGAGCTGACAAAGAAAAGAAGCAGAAGGTACCCTGCAAAAACAATTACCGACGCCGACCCTGCCAATGATATAGCGATTCTGGCAAATACACCCAACCAAGCCGAAACACTACTGCATAGTTTGGAACGAGCCGCCGCAGGCATTGGCCTCCTTGTCAATACACACAAAACGGAATACAAGTGCTTTAATCAAACAGGCGACATTTCTACACTAGACTGAAGCTCTCTGAAATTTGTAGACAAGTTCACCTACCTAGGAAGCAGTGTTTCATCAACCGAAAAAGACATCGACACGCGGCTAATGACGGCATGGACAGCTATCGATAAACTATCGATCATGCGGAAAGCAGACCTGACCGATAAAATGAAACGCAGTTTCTTCCAAGCAGCGGTCGTATCGATACTACTATATGGATGCACTACTTGGACTTTATTATAAAACGGCCGGAGAAAAAGCTAGACGGCAATTACACAACAATGCTGCGAGCAATATTGAACAAGTCCTGGAGGCAACATCCCACAAAGCAGTTAGCTGTACAGTCACCTACCACCCATCACGAAAACTATGCAAGTTAGATGAACCAAACATGCGGGACACTGCTGGAGAAGTAGAGACGAGCTCATAAGTGATGTACTCCTATGGACCTCACATATGTCCGAGCACAAGCAGGACGGCTAGCTCTGTGAGGATACGGGATGTAGCTCTGAAGACCTGCCAAAGGCGATGAACGATAGGGAGAAGTGGCGGGAGAGGGTCAAGGATATCCGTACTGGCGGCACGACATGATGATGATACTATTTACCAACTCCTCCGCTCGGGCAGGATATGATACAAGGTCAATTTTTAAGCGGAGTTTAATAGGTTTGAATTCAGAGTTTTCCTTCTCCTAGACTAGTTGCCTCACCAAGGCTGAAGAACCTAGTCTGTCCTACTATTTACCCATAGCTGGAGGGAGAATAATTGGATTCATACCTTTTCCAAGGGTATTAGTGCTATGTGAAATGCAATCAGTCTCGTCCAGGATTTGTCGCCGTGTCCAATTCCTACGACGATAACCATTACTCCACGTGCACCTCCTCGACATGATGATGATAATTATGATATATATATATATATATATATATATATATATATATATATGATCGTCCTATTGGCATAATGGTTAGAGTGTTCGCCAATGGTCCGGGGGAGCTGAGTTTAATCCCTGGTCGAGTCATATGAAAGACTCAAAAATAGTACTTGTTGCCTCCCTGCTTAACACTCAGTATTATAAAGTACGGATCAAGGGTAAATGAAGCAATCCAGGAAAAAGAGTAGCACCCTCCCCGACACCTCCGTGTTGTAGCTATTGAAAGGTGAGGTTTCGGGTCGGCTAACTTACATACTTATCATATAAGGATCATTAGATAAGTTTCCAGGCTTTTTTCATATGGGTACTTTTATTGATAGTACACCCATGAAACTCTAGTCCCCTTCGAAGTAATCTCCTCCGGCTGAAATGCACTTGTTGTACTGTTCCAACATTTTCTGGAACGCCCCATGGAAGTCCTCTTGTGTGAGCGTGTCAATGACCTTCGTCACAGTCTCTTTCATCTCCTTAATTGTCTCATAACGACAGCCTCTGAGCTTAGGGAATTAGCAAAAGTCACAGGGAGCAAGGTCTGGACTATAGGGAGATTGAGAAACTGTCTTTATGCCTATCTTGGTCAAATAGTCTGTGACAAGGATGGAGTTGTAGACTGGTGCATTGTCATGCTGGAAATGCCACAGAGCCGATTTGAAGAGTGCTGGCCTCTTCCAACGGAATCTCTTCCTGAATTCCCTTAAAACCTTTGGCCAATCAACTCTGGTGTATTGACTTCCTTACTCCTCCCACACCTCTCATCATCCCTCACAGACGCCCTCCTTTCCTTGAATCTCTTATGCCACTCAAAAACTGATGCTCGATTCATGCAAGATACTCCAAAAGCAGTCTGAAGTCTTCCATACGTTTCTGTGACATTTTTTCTAAGTTTAAAACAGAATTTTATTGCATGTCGTTCTTCTAAAGTGTCCTCATGTCCAGATTGCATTTTTGAAATTCCACAGCTGTGACATTCGGGCTTTAATAGGGTGCATTTCAATTGCTGCCGTAGCTGTTTATTTGAACCTGAAATCATAAAAATTGGTCAGTCATCTCAAAAGATGTATAGCAATAACATACTGAATTTTCAATAGTCAACGACAATTTTAAATGCCTGTACGAAAAGTCTGGAAACTTAGTGAATACACCACACATATATATGTGTGTGTGTGTGTGTGTGTAAATGTGTTTCGTGTTAGTAATTTCTTTGTAAAAAATGATAATTTCCAGTAAAGCATCTACCCAACAATTCTGAAAGGAGCAGGATGAGACACGAGGTCAATTTTGAAGTAAAGGGCCGAGTTTTCCTCTTCCTCCTCGATCGGTTGTTATGCTGAAGCTAAAGAAATCAGTCTACGATCTATTCGTAGTTGGGAGAAGAGAGATGAATTTATCCTTTTCCCCAGGGTATTAGTACAAAGTGAAACTCAAACAAAAAAATCCCCAAATTTTCTCTTGGTTTACCGAGGTCATTTCCTAAGGTGATAACCATTATGATACGCGTAAGGTACCTGCATAATCATTTGTTGATCTCAGTTTAGTCTGACACAAGGACATTGAAATAGAAGACATGGAGGATTGAACTCACAGCAAAAGTATTTAGAAGACATCACACACACACACACACACACACATACGTATATATATATATATATATATATTAGTCACTCGAAAGTTGTATCTTTGTTGAGCTTATCTGAATTTTGGTTGCAAGGATGCAAGCTGGGAAGAGATAAACCTTAGCTGGGTCACCTACATGAGTGGGATTGATGTTGAAAGACCTGGAATCACTGATGAAGCCAGGGGCATCACAAAAGTATTCCAGTGCAGATATGAGATGTTTATTTAACAGTAATAACAAAGTGGAGTCGTCGTCTTTAGATATGCTCGTGAAATGATTTTTCGTGTAAAAAAATGATTTTTCGTAAAAAAATCAAAAAAATAATGCTCTCTGATACGGGCTTGTTAACCATCACATAGTCGGTGCGTACACATGATTAAATACGATTACTATATGATAATGGTGCATAGGTTCTTGCGATTACCATCGGTTAATCCAATTTACCCAACCCCTCCACTCGGGCAGGATATGATACAAGGTCAATTTTTAAGCGGAGTTTAACAGGTTTGATTTCAGAGTTTTCCTTCTCCTAGACTAGTTGCCTCACCAAGGCTGAAGAACCCAGTCTGTCCTACTATTTACCCATAGCTGGAGGGAGAATAATTGCATTCATACCTTTCCCAAGGGTATTAGTGCTATGTGAAATGCAATCAGTCTCGTCCAGGATTTGAACTCGTGTCGCCGTGTTCATGTCCTACGACGATAACCATTACACCACGGGCACCATCGGTTGGTACTAAATACATATGACTTCATGTGATTACCATCAGATGATAGTGCCAGCATTTAATTTCACGTAATTACCTTTGGGTAATGATGTTACCTGTATATAATTTCATGTGATTACTATTGCCTAATAGAATTACCAGCATGTGATTTACTGAGCAATGGTACATATGATTTCATGTCGTTATCATGGCCTAATAGCACAACCAATACATGATTTTGTTAATTCCATTTCTAAATAGAACGAAGTGTGAGTCCCCGTTGCGTAGTAGTTAACATACTGGACTGCAACATCGTAGTAAGCGAGTTCGAACTCCAGTCGATCTATTACGTCAGCTTTAGGCTATTACTCTTGGGAAAGGCATGAACTCCCTTATGCCCTTAACTATGGGTTAAATAGTACCACTGCTGTTTTCTACAAGGATGTCTTTTTCGTTGATATGTGATTTAAAAAAAAAACAAAGAAAGAAAGAATAATATTACCTACACATGACATCCTGTAATTACCATCATGAAATGGTAGAATTTTCATGTGATTATGTCACTCTTCGTAGCTTTTTCATCTCTTTCCTTTCTGTCTTTTTTAAAAAGCTGTCTCACTTGGACTTTTTCAAATTCCATTTTTCTCTTGGCCTTGTCGGAGGAGCCTAGAAGTCACCGACTTTATCCTCTATAGAGGAATAAGCCTCATAAAAAACGGTGTCATGGATATGGCACATCGAGTGATGGGGGGTTCTAGTTCTGGAACTTCGTTGCCATTACTTTCAGTTTTATTCTGACTATTAGTTGCACTTGCTAGGTTCCGATCTATGAGTCAAATTATCTGTTTGAAAATTATTTATATTAGATAAAAATACATGAAACCATATAACTGTGTTCGAATTAATTTTTAAAGGATAGTTACAAGAAGTTATAATTGTGTGTAGTCACTCGAAACGATATAATTGCTTTTAAAACTAAAATTCATAATTTTTCTGTTTTCTAAACAAAGGAAAACAGTTTCTATTTGTTCCTTTTTCTTTTTTACTCTTGTGCTTCTCTCTTCCTTGAATATATTATTTTTCTTTCTTATTCTCTTTTCTTTTTCTTTTTAAATTCGTTAACTCTTCATTTAACAACAATTTCTTTCTTGTTTTACATATCTTTCTCTTCTTCCCTTCTGGTATTTTCTTATCTTCCCTAATTCTTTCTTTCCTTTTCTTTTTCTGTTATTATCAGCAGCAACAGCCCTTAGCCGAGTATGGACCTGAAACGGTTGACCTTGGTCTGCGTTGTCTCAATCCAATGAATATGCCATCGATTGAAACTATTTTCCGATAACTTGAGCCACATCTGCCGATCGATAACTTTGAACCAATACAAACACACGGCTGAGACCTCTCTTCCTGGCTCTCATTCTATGACCAAGAGACCAACCGCTTCTATCCCCACCGCCAGCCATTATCTTGCAAGAATGGCTCGGCCTTGCTTTGTTCAAACAGCTATTGGCCATCGGATGCAACGAGCTTCAGTTCTGATACACTTTGACATGCACGGCCTTGTACAGCAAGCGAACAAGGACGTCGATGTAACACCATTTTCTGAGCGTTGTGCTCAATGCATATCACTTAATGAGAGGCCAGGCTGTAGAACAGGTCGCGATGATCACATGTTTCAGCGTGTTGGCGTGTGTGTGTGTGTGATAGAATGACATAGAATAAGTCCTGTGAAGTATAATAGAGAAAGAGAAATTGTGCGATCGAACAAGTGTGTGCGTGATGCAATGCGTATAAAAGAAATAAAGAAAAAGGAAAAGAGAAGCAATTGATAGATAGATAAATAGATAGATAGGTAGGAATCAAAGAAGTGCTTGATATAATACCAGAACAAAGAAAATACCCTAAGTTAGAGGCGCGTATTATACACAGTAACTATATTATCAACTTTTTTTCCGGCCTCATCATATTCCGAACAGGATGACTGAAAGGAAGTTATATCAATAATTCAAACTAAGAGAAATATTCCCTGGAATGTGCGTGTGTTTATTATTTTGATTTTCCTAATCTTAGATTATTTTCGCTGCAAGCTTGTTTTATTTTGTGAGAACATATCAGTATGTGTGCTTTGAATACTGTGAAAATTTTGTGTTTTAAGAAATATTGTAAACTATACAAATTCTTATTTTCAGCTGGTACAAACCGATAAAATGTGGAACAAATTCAAAATTTAGGTTAAATCTAGCAGCTATAAATTCTAAAAAGTCTGTGCGTATTATACTCAAAATGTTTTTTCTAGAGTTTCGTAGTCCAAAGGTAAGGGTGCTATACATGAATAATCACTAAACAGTAGTAAGTAAATGATCTTGTAAGAAGGCTTGAAAAATGAAGGGAACAGAAGAAGTGGAGGAGTGTGAATCGAGAATAGAAATGTGTATGTTGAAGGGAATGCAAGAAGGAAGTTATATTGACGCGTGTAAGAGAAAAAAGGTGCGTTAAAACGAGTGAAGTAAGAGGAAAGATTTTAAATGAACGTGTGCGCAACAAAATGATTTTTTTCATTATAGTCAAAGATTTTTTGTACTTGAGTACTTTGAAGGGGACGGTGGAAATTATGTGTGAAGACAAGTCTATTTTACAACATGGTCATATTCCTTGAAAGTTTGTGTAGAACAGTAGAACATTTGGATAACACCTCATATATATATAATTTTAACTAATAAAAATTTAGACTAATCAAACTCCGATATACCATCTTCCCCCATTAAATGATAACACATTCCGAAGCTGTGAAAGAAAAGCATAACAAAAGCACAACAAAAGCATAACAAAAGCACAACAAAAGCATAACAAAAGCATAGTAAACAACTATTTCAAGAAGGAGCGTCATATAAGAAAGAGGCTTTTGTATGCTGATCAACTAAAGTTGTCGAAGAAAATTCATTTCATTCATTTAAAAACTTAAATGAACTAAGAATTTTATACTGTCAGAACTTAGAACTCTAAAAAGCATTTATTATTCTCCAAAAGTAATAAAATCAATTTGCAAAGCCTGATTAATTTAAGAAGTAAGATAGTTTAACATTTACTTTGTCAAAACTTAAGAAATTTCAAGGCGTTCATATAAAATTTTTTTATCGCATGGGAAGGCAAACTCACATTATCAAACCCCTAAATATATAACACCAGAGATGTATAACTCTACGACAATAAAACCTGAAAGATTAAACTCCGAAACAGTAATCCTGTTTCAGTTTGTCGCTGGGTAACTGTCTCTGAGATGGGAGAGTATTATACGATTCTTACAAGCGAGTAGCAATGGGAACCATGTGATGCAGCATGGTGGACGTGAAGTAAGGTGGATAAATCCAAAGGCAGGTCAACGATGTGCTTCTCCCGATGCTGGGATGAGGAATCTCATAGGTTAACAGCCTGGACTAAATTGGACAGTCAGGAAACTACTGCGACTCATCTATAAGAGGGGAATCTATTGTTGAGAAACAACAACAAAACAGCCACTAAAAGATTACCAATGCTTTTTTTTCAGGGAACTTCGTACTGTCAGCACGAATTGGTAATAGTGATGATTTAGATATAGTTTGGATTAACACACACACACACACACACACACACACACGCACACACACACACACACACACATATATATATATATGTTAGTTCATCATCATCATCATATCGTGCTGGCAGCACGGATATCCCTGACCCTCTCTCGCCACTCCTCCCTATCGTTCATCGCCCTAGGCAGGTCTTCAGGACAACAACCTGTATCCTCACATAGCTGCTGAATGTACGTTCGTGCTGGTCGTCCTGCTTTTGCGCGGCCGTGTGTGGGGATCCATAAGAGTACATTAAAAGGATATAACCACTTTTCATTTAAAAACTAAAGTATTACTTTAAGAACTCAAATGGCAGTAATCAGTAGAAAATAAAATAGTGATAAATATGAAAAATAGAAGAGAACAAATACAATAATATCAATAATATCGAAAGATACATTTCAGCTATACATTAAAAGTAAAGGCTCCAAGATTTTTGTTGACAATACTATCATTTTTAGTTGTACAAGAGTAATGCTGCCATGATTTTAA
Organism: Sepioteuthis lessoniana; assembly: GCA_963585895.1. Classification (NCBI taxonomy): domain Eukaryota; kingdom Metazoa; phylum Mollusca; class Cephalopoda; order Myopsida; family Loliginidae; genus Sepioteuthis; species Sepioteuthis lessoniana. Next base: position 59,386,786 of record OY757910.1, on the reverse strand, counting down.
CCATTTCCATTTGATACTTCAAATAATAATAAATGATTACTTCCGTTGATAATAAAACAGTGCTGTCAAGATATAAATGGCAGTGTAAGGATAAAAATGGAATGGAACCGAAAGTAGAATGGTCAATATCAAAAAGAGTCAATGCTTGCAATGAGGGCTCTAAAAATTTTAGACAATGTCAAGAAGAAAAATAATATAAAATCGGATTCTTTAAAATAAGAAGAAAGATCTGAATTGGTATCCAAGTGCTGTCATGAGAGTAAACATCTACAATATTAACTGGAGTCTGATTAGATCATGGCAACATGACTTTTGATGGGCATTATCAATTGTAGTTCATTACGCACCTGGCGAGGAATAAACTCACAAGTCCCACTGAAAGCATCGGTACCTGTTAAATTATCAAAGTGAAGTAGTAATGTGACAGTTCAATATTTACATAAGTGCCCATTTAGAAATAGTTAGTACTTTAAGCAATCTGAGGTTTATATGCCAACTTAAGTAAATCTTAGTAAATAATTGTAATATTAGTGTGCTAATCGTTGATCCAGATAGACGAAGAGGAATAAGAAATCGAGACGAGTTCTAACATTTATGATTGCATTTCACAGTTAAAACAAATTTATCATTTCTCTGATCTTGTAGAATCCTTGTAAAAGGCCTCAGATACACCACATCTGAGCTTTGGTTTTCATAGCAAGAAAATTTTTTATTGATAGATTTGCTAGTCCTCATATACCTTGGTTTTGAATTCAGTGGTTTTTCTTTGCCTCGATTAATTTGCCTACCTCAAAAGCTAAAACCCAACACTGTTCTACTATTCAACCAAAACGAAGAGGAAGAAAGAATAGATTCAAGCCTTTTCCAAGAGTATTAGCATGAAGTGAAACGAAGTCTCATTCAGAATTTCAACTTAATATGTTGAGTCTATTTTCTACAACTATACCTGTTATGCAAAAACACCTTTACAATCATCTCACTAACTTTATGCAAAATCGCTTCTCACATTCAAGGGAGCCGGACTCAAGGCATCACCTCCACATTGCCTCCAAAAAGGATAGAGTGAAGGTCAATCCTGATAGTTGAGGTGTCTCAAAAAGGAAATACTGAAGGAACTGGGAAATTTTTGTCTACATGCAAGTGTGGGATTTTTCGCGCTAAAAAAGCCTTGTGCTGCATCACACCTTCGTTGTATGGTGAAAAAATACGACCTTATTTTATTGTATTTTCCATTATTGCACCAATCGAATTGAGAATAACGGTCTTTTCTTGTTTTAGTGTTTGAAGATCATGTCACTGTGCATGAATCTTTTGTATATTGTTGTCGTTACATGAATATTTACATCTTTCGAATTCTTTTGGCTCGCAATTCAATATATGATGCGAAAGAATTCCCCTTCTATGCTAGAGGGGCTATCAATACTAACGCCTGTAGAATGGTATATATATATATATATATATATATATATATATATATATATATATAATATCATTCAGCGTTATCTGCTGGGCCCTGCTGGAGAAGTAAAAACTAACATATAAGCGACGTTCTTTTACGGACTTGTACACAAGCTCATTCCTGTGTTGGCTGAGCATCAAGAACTTATCTTTTTGAGGACAATGAATGCAGTTTAGAGGACCTGCCAGGGGCAATGGATGATATAGATAGATAGATAGAGAGAGAGAGAGAGAGAGAGAGAGAGAGAGAGAGAGAGAGAGAGAGAGAGATCCATGCTATCAGTACGACTTGAAGATATTAATGATGATGATGATGATGATGAAGATGACTAATAGAAATATTAACATTTCTTAAATCCCCCTTTGTATATATATATATATATATATATATATATATATATATACACTGGGTTATTATATATATATATATATATATATATATACCCAACCCCTCGGCAGGAGGAGGATGGGACACAATATCAAGCTTAATCATCAAATAATTTTGTGTTATACCCAGGACACTCATAGGTAGAAGTGGGTTTTAATCCTTTGCAGAGATGCAGCCCGTCGGCTGGAAACTGGAAAATACTTTCTGTCACTCAGTGAAAAACTACCAGTTAAAACTGATCTGAAAATCTCGTAATGAATAAAATAATGATCTATATTATAACTATTCAATTTCTGTGTGTCATTCTAATGTAGCCAAAATGGCAATCGTGTTGAGGTCTGCATTCGTACTTACCTAGATTATTATAATTTCTCACGAGAGAAAACTATCAAATGCTAATTAAAAAATACTCATTAATTATTTGTATATGTATGATTAATCATAAATTCTATAAATAGTTTGAGGCTCATCACTAGGCTTAATGATCGTTGAAAGTGACCTTTTTAATGAGTAAAAATCTATCTATCTTTCTATCTATCTATTTAAAGAGTTAACGATGAAATATTCAATTGTATCTTTCTTGAGTTATGAAATGGACCATTTTCCTGTGCTGCTTAAAGAAAATATAATGGAATCCTTGACAAATCACTTGATTTTTTATTATAGATAGGCTAGGTTGAAACAGAAACAAGCTTGTTTTCTGACGACATAAATAAATTCTTTCAAGAATGACTTGACCTCTAAAAGTACTTTGTTATTCTTTTGTTAAAGACATAAATAAATGAAAAGCAAGTCTTTCTAATGGTGGTCTTTCAGAAAGTTCCAATTAGTTTAATTGCATTCATAATGCCAACTTATGGACACTTTACAAACACATATTAAACAAGTTATATCTACGGGGCTTATACCGCCACCTTTTTGCAAAGGAGTTGTCTTCTGTCTACTCTGTCTCATTTTGGACAGTTGCCTTTCTGTTCAAAGAATTAGTCTGACAAAAGGTGAAGGGTTACACCAAAATAGTTTCGTATTTATTGTTTCTAAGAGTAAATGTAGATACCTAACTAACCAGTGGTATCATAGGTGTCAAACCACTGAAAGAGTTCATGTCCTCTAACAAATCTGTGTGTAATAGAAGACGTTAAAGATAAATATATCTAGATAGGACTAAAATTTACTCTCACTCTCTCTCTCTTTATATATATATATATATATATATATATATATATATATATATATATATATATAATGTATATGAGTGTGTGTGCGTGTGTGTGTGTGTGTGTGTGTGTGTGAGAGAGAGAGAGAGAGAGAGAGAGAGAGAGAGAGAGAGAGAGTCTCTTCAGCATCAATCATAAGTACTCTTGTAATTTTTCATAAATAATTTATTTCATCCTAAACTAAATATATCCAGATTTAATCCTTTTAAGTACAACATTATACGATGAAAACGAATATTATTTTGTATTATTTATTGCCAAATTTTTTTGCATTGAAATTCTGTAACGAAAATATATGTAGCAGACTAAAACTAGTACACCTCAAATAATTGAGTGCGTCATTGAAGTAAGAGAGTTCGAACTCCAGTCGAGTTATTACGTTCACTTTCTGACTAATACTCATAGGGAAGGGTACGAAATCCTTTATCCGCCCCGCTATAGGTTAAATAGTGATGATACTGTTCTCCTACAAGGATGTCTATGGCATTCAATTACCCACGAAGGTATTAAAAAAAGAAACCAAACCAACCTTATGTATTTATAAAGGGATATTGCAATTCTAATCGTGATTACAGAGGTATTATAGAATTTTAGAGTTTGGCAATAGATAATAACTAATAAGATCCCTTTTGAGTGTATAAGATTTATCTAGATGTAATAAAATCCAACTATCAACAATCCTGAACTTTCAGGGTTAAAAAGGTCTTACTTTCTTCATTCTTATCCCCTTATAAGACTCATTTGTCATTTTCTAACTCTTTTGCTTTGCTTGTGATTTTGAAACTTCTAGAATATCTGAGCTATATTAATAATCAAATTTTGTCCGTGTACAGTATTGCCCCTAAGTATTTCAATATACCGGTATTTTTCGTTTATGGCTTGGTTTTAAGAGTTAAAAACATAGACTTTACACAAGAACCAAATTTGCTGCAATCAACGCATCAAGGGAAAATTTAATAAACAAAGAAAAAAAAGAAGAAAAATAATAACAAAAAATCCAATAAAAATACCCCCAAACAACGAAAAACAAACAAAAACAAACAAATAAAAAACAAACCCCAAAACAATCAAACTGAGTAAAAATCCCCTCGAAAACAAAACTAAAAAAAAATCAAAAAATCAAAAAAACAAAAACAACATAAAATAAACCAAAAAAAACAAAAACAAAGCAACTTCAAAATTAATGAAAATATAAGTAATAGTTTAATATTTAATGTAGCTATTCTTCGAAATTCAGACTTGTCTGGGTCTTTGTGACATTATATATTTTAGTAATGCTTCTTTTCCAATACTGAACCAGGGAGTTTTGTTTCTTTATACGTACTTTGCTTTTCTAGTGAAGTGAATATTATAATCCAAGGCTATTTCTCTGCTGAAGATATTGGAAATATTTTTTCCCGTTGAATACGTGTTAGGAGGTGTGTGGAAAATGTGTCGAAATTAAAACTGTATTTTCAGAAACAAAGGTTAAGAAGGAAGGAATTGTTAATTTTCTTCAGAATAGTTTCCTTGGTTTTCAGCCAATTTATTATTCCAGAGAGTTTTCCATTAGTCGATGGGCCAATGAAACTCCTCAGTTGACATAGTATTAGTCGGCACCACGCATTTCTTTTAATGTCCTTCACGTCCTTATCCTTGAGATGAATGTTCAGTTTAGGAAACAAGAAAAAGCTACATCTCCTGAGTATGGAAGATGCTACACCTACTCAATCCTGTGTTTCGCCAAAAACTTTTAAACAAAGAAAAGGCAAACTTCACAGATCAGACATGAATCCAATTGAAAAATATCCTGTGAAGAAAAAAATACTTTAAAAGAAACGTTATGAACATAAAACTTTCGGGAAATTACTTAATTCTTTGTTTTTAAAGTCTTTGTTAAGAAGGCACATTGCATAACTGTTTGGTTTGGTTTTATGGCATATCAACTATTGAAGGTTATTTAATGCCAAATCCATTTTTATACATATAAACAACTCTATTTCAAACTATTCAGTTCAGCATATGTATTAAATTTCAGAACAGTTCTATTTCAAACAATTCCGTTTTGCATAAGTACACAGTTTAGTTCTAATCGACCCATACATAGGACCTTATCTGATTCTACGATTCCGGGCCAGAGTGGACCTGGGAGCGATGGCAATAACGGAGTTCTCTGCATTCCCCATAGCTCCAGCATTACTAAAGCTTCACCATCAGATTGTTTAGTGTCATACCTAAGACACCCGTGGGGGGAATCTTACCCGTCTGCAGATATGCAGTCGGTGTATTCTGCAGTCCCAACCGACTGGCCCATAGTATATCAACGTAGGAAGTAGAGTTGACGACTGGAGTTCAAATCCTAGACGGGACTGCTTGCATTTCACTTCGAGCTAATGCCCTTGAGAAAAGGATAGGCCTGTTTACATCGGAAAATATTGGATTTTTAAAACTTGGTTTGACAACCATTCAAAAAGAAGGAAAACTTTGAATTCAAAGCAGCTTTACTCCGCTAAAAATTTCACCTTGTGTCACATGCTGCTCATGCCGGAGGGGCTGGGTAAATACATACTTTATTCTTTGTTCACTCAGACCTCAGTATCCACTGTTATTGGTATTTTCTATTACAGTTGAACTATAGACGCAAATACCAGGAACGCACACCATAATAATGGCCAATCGAATTTAAACGATTCAAAGAGAAAGTAAAAATGTTACTATGTTAGCTGAGATTGGGTGGGCTTGTCAGAAGCGTGTCAAAATCAAATCAGATTGCATCGCGTGTTTAAGATTTTAGAAATTGAAAGTTGTATCGAACGACCAGCGAATAATGGAAACGTTTCCCGCCATTAAGTGGTCTCCGTTATCTTTTCATTTTGCCCAGCATTTGAATTATTCAATGAAGAGCAAGGTCTTAGGAAAAGTTGACCAGGAAAGGAGGAAACTAGTTGAAGAAATCTTCCAAGATAGTGAGTGAGTGGCTGATTGATTTATTGAGTAAAGGGGTTGATAGCCAGATGAAATTGTGTGTGTGTGTGTGTGTGTGTGTGTGTGAGAGAGAGAGAGAGAGAGAGAGAGAGAGAGAGAGAGAGAGAGAGAGAGAGGAGCTAAGCCAGAAGATTGAAAAGAAATTATTCACAAATAAAATCGAAGAGAAAACTATTGATGTGAGGTATCGTCAGAGAGAAAAAGAAAGCAAAACTCCAAAATACAAGAAGAAAGAAAGAAAGAAAGAAAGAAAAACACATAAAAAGAAAAAAAGAGGCAAAACATAAAACAAGAGGGAGGGAGAGAGAGAAATAGATAGATAGATAGATAGAGAGTGAGTGAGTGAGTGGCTGATTGATTTATTGAGTAAAGGGGTTGATAGCCAGATGAAAGTGTGTGTGTGTGTGTGAGAGAGAGAGAGAGAGAGAGAGAGAGAGAGAGAGAGAGAGAGAGAGGGAGAGAGAGGGAGAGAGAGGAGGATTGAATGAAATCACAATATGAGACAAATAGATATGAAATATAAAAGACGTCAATTGAATTGCTATTGCAAACGTCTTGTAAATTAGATTATTTGTTATGAAGCTGAAGTCAGAAATTGAATTGATAAATGACCTTAAATCTTTCACCGTTAAGAAATGTGAAGGGATTGTTTTTTACAATCCTTTTACTTGTGGAGTAGGAGGCATTGTGAAGTGATGGAACACTTATTTTTTAAAAAGTATTTTTTTACAGGGAGTATATCTATATTAAATAACACAACTGAGCAAAATAGTGGTGTTTAATTACTTGTATTTATATTCTTTATAATATCTATCTATCTATCTATCTATCTATCTTCTAGCTTTTACATAATTGTAATGACATTTGGTGGGGGTTGGTATTAAATTCTGTTTCTCATTTTAGATTTCTCTTCATGCACAATTTTTTCCTTTATCTTCTGACATGTCCATATACATGTTTTCCTTCCCATGTTTGTTCCTTGGATTTGAGAATACCTGTTTGTCCTTGTGTTATCTTCATTTTTGCTGTTATTAGCTGTTGTAATTAATCTCTGCAATTATTTTTGTTTATTCTTCGAATCCATGAATTGCCACACTCACACAAACTTTAATACTTACCTGTCTATTCACTTCCATTTTTGTAACTAATAGTTTCGCCTCTTGTCGTTTGGTCAATGTTTCTGAGCCGTTATATTGTCAAATTTAAGAAGGTTCCGGAGTATCTTCTCAGATGTTCTATTCCTTTGATTAAGTCTTTGTTGCAGAGTTTGGTGTTCAGTAGGTTTTTTCCTCCTGGAGTACTTTCTGTCTTTTCCATTAATTTTTGTTTGTTTGACACGACCTGTTTTTCATATATCCAGGTATTTGTAGCTTTCTTTTTCTCAGATCATTTTGATGCTTTCTTAATTTGATAGTTCTATTCCTTCGAGTGTTTCTCTTTTCCCATTATTCATAAGCATGGCGAATTTTTTCAGTTTTTTTTCCAATCCAATGCTTTGGCTGATGGTATTGTGTTTTTTATTAGTCAATTTGTTTTTCAGGAAATTGTTTCATATCATTTATGTACAAAAGGTGGTTTATCGTTTCTTGCGTTTTTGTGAATCTGCATCCTCTTATGCATTTTGGATATAACTTTGTGATATCTTGTTATATTGGCATTCAAGGTCTTTATCTCTCTCCAGCACTCTTCCCGGTATTGTGGCCGTTCTTAACAATGCTGGGGTTTGGATGGTCTCCATCATCTTCTTATTTTCAAGTACTCCAGTTCCTGTGTCAATCCTTTGATGATTGTAATGTACGCACCAATTACAACTGATATCACCGTCACTTTCATGTTCCATAGTTTTTGCAGTTCTCTAACAAAGTCTAAGTACAGATAAGTACCTAGACCTTGCGAGGGAACTGTAAAACTCTTTTTCGCTTTCTTTCAATTTTATCCTGTGGTCAGTCGGAACTGCAAAATCCACTATTTGGTTGGTTCACATTTTTTTGTTGACTATCACTAGGTCTGATCGTTTGGCCGAGATTAAGTGATCCGACTGTATCTCGAAATTCCAGATAATTTTTTGCGTCTCATTTTCCAGGACAGATTCTGGTTTATGCATCTACCATTTGTTCGTATGTTCAACTTTGTACTTCTTGCACAATTCCCAGTGGATCACCTTCCCTATCCAGTCATGTCTAGTATTATACTCTTTGGGCACAAACTTACTGCATTCGCTCATTATGGATTGATCGTTTCATTTCTATCACCACTTAACCAAGATCTGCTATTCTGTTGTGTTTAATCTATTTTTGTTTTGACATAATTAGTCCTTATGGTATTGTTCTGTTCTGCTATCCGAATAGATTCAGTTTCTATCTTAAGGATTATTTTAGCCATGTCTAAGTTTCCTTGAATGACATTTTGCTTGTTTGTCGCTTGAAATTTCCATACAGTTGTTTTTCTTTTCATTTTTGTTTTCCGGTTATTTTGTTCTGTTGATGCTTGCGTCGTCGGTATTGTTTCTGGTCGCTGTAATCAGTCTTCTTCTGCATATTTAAGTCGTCTTGTAGTTGTATCGAAGCATCAACGCTATCTTTAATGCTGGTGAGTCCTCTTCTTCCTACTTTTCTTGACACATCACACCAGCTCTAACAGGTGCTTTTTCACTGAAGTCTGAGTGACAATAAGTAACCTCAGATGGCCAAGACTCTTCTATACATTTTAACTTATTTTAACAGCCTTATGATTTGGATGGTATCGATTCTTCCTCTGATTTCCTCCAGTCTTTTTGCTAAGCCTTTGGGTACACTTCCAAGACTCTAACTAAGATTAGCACCACCGTCATCTTCATGTTCTTCAGCTTTTTCAGCCCTATAGCAACATACAGATATTTGTCTACGTTTTCACTTTTCTTTATGTTCATAAAAGTTAGGTCTGCTGGAATGACCATAACGATTTGTTGACCAATTCTTTTCTTGCTAATTAATTCTTAGTCAGGATTTAGTGAACTGTTTGCATTTCAAAACTCCAGAGATTATTATCATTATTATAATTTTAATCCTTCAGAGTTTTTCCCATCAGCTAACACCGATGGTCTTTCACTGTTTGAGTGACAGCAAATCTTCTCAAGTCTCCAGGACTCTTCTTAGTATTCTGACCGATCTCAATAATGCTGTAGTTTGGATGGTCTCCACTTGTCCTCTTATTTCAAGTCCTCCAGTCCTTGTATCAATTCTTTGGTGACTGTACCACGAGCACCAATTACAATTAGAATCACAGTCACTTTCATGTTCAACAGTTTTTTCAATTCTCTAGCAAGGTCCAGAGATTTATCCTTCTTTTACTTTCTTTCAGTTTTACTCTGTGGTCCACTGGGATAGCATAGTCTAGAATTCAGCAAGTTCCCTTTTTTTTGTAGATTATTATAAGGTCTGGTCATCTGGCCGAGATTAGGAGATCCGTTTGTATCTCAAAATCCCAGCGAAATTTGTATGTCTCATTCTCCAATGGTCAAATTTAAATCTCTTGCATAAACAGTTTGGGGACTGCTCCAAATGGTGTCATATTCACCCTCATGTTCCACAGTTGTTATTTTAGTTCACTGGAAAAGTCCAAGTAATTGTCTATCTTTTCACTTTCTTTTATTTTCACTCTGGGCTCTGCTGGAGCGGCAAAATTCACTAGTCAGCAAGTTGTTTTTTCTTGTAAATTAACACACCGTCTGGTCGTTTGGCCGGGATTAGGTGATCGTTTGGATCTCAAAATCTCAGAGAAGTTTGCATGTCTCATTTTCCAGGATCGATTCTTGCTTGTGCATATTGCATTTGTTCGTATGGCTAAATTTTAATCTCTTGAACAATTCCCTGTGGATTGCCTTCTTGGCACAGTCTAGTACGCAAATACTCAAATATAATATTCTTCATTATATCTATTTAAAAATGTTTTTTTATTTTTTTAATAATTTTTTAATGTAACCCTTTCTTTATTTATAAAATTGAATTTAGAGAATTTAAGATTTAAAAGAAAGGTTTTGGTGAAGGTTTGAACTAGCATCATTATCTTCAGAGCATTTTTTAATTCCAGATTTCTACATTTGGATTTAAACAGAATATGATAGGACCATCACCAACTTCTCACAGTTTCATTTGAAAAAAACATAAAATCCCAACATTTTTCTCTTGTACATAAACAAGAATATCTAAGTAAACCAAAAATTACTACAAAACAAAACAACCATAACTACCAAAAAAGCAAAAACAAAAAAAAAAAAAACAACAAAAAAACAAACAAACAAATACACAAATAAAAAAACAAAACAAAACAAAGGCAAAACAAATTTTGTCAACATTGTTCAAACAAATTAAATCAATGAACGCCTTTGGCCTAAATACACATTATATAGATAAAGTTAATCGAAAGTTTAGCGCAATTAAAAAAATGTCCCAATACAGATAAATAAACGAAGATATTTCTAATTCTATCAAGTTTTCAATTAAATCTCTTTTTATTCAAACTACCGATGATTATTATTGAAATTCTCTCAAAAATTCAACTTTAAACAAAGTCAAAACCTTTCAAGATTAATCAATCACTTCAGTGCTTTGCTTTTGCTTATATAATTCAAGAGATTTAAAATTCTAGTCAACGAAATCTCTAAAATTGTTTTGAGAGTCTGAAAATAAAGATGTTTTAAAATTACACAAATTTATCAAGTTTTTCAAATTCATTTCGTTGTTTGTTTTATCAATGCTTTTCATAGTTTCGGTTGTTTAACTTTAAAATTCAAAATAAATAAGTTCCTTTACAGGAGACTTTAACTCGAAATCCATACATGAAAAGCTCGTCTTTCATGAACTATGCTTTAATGACAACAGTACCTAATTTGACGTGACTTGACAGTTGTCTCAGTTTTTATAAAGTTGTAACATCTTTACGGGAATTCTTTCAAGCTGAAGCTTTGTCAGTATTACTGTATACCATAACGAAACGCCGGGAAAAAAGCTAGATGGGACCTACATAAGGATGGGACCTACATAAGGATGCTGCGTGCAGTGTTGAACAAATTCTGGAAGAGGCATTTTACAAAACAGAAGTTGTATGGCCATTTATATCCCATCTCACAATTCATCCAAGTAAGACATGATGGGGAGTCTTCGAGAAGGAAGAACGAACTCATTAGTGATGTTCTCCTATAGATTCCTACACATGGCTGACCAACAAAAATTTATCTTCATCAGTTTTTTGCGAACACTGGGTGCTGTCTATAAGACTTACCAAGAAGGATGGCTGAGAGACGGATGGCGAGAAAGAGAGTCAACTTTGGCCTTGATGATGATGATGATGATGGCCTCTTGTTTTGAGATTTTGAAATTAAGTATTTTCATGATTTCCATTTTTCTCTTAAAAGTTTTCTGTATCTGTTTTGTTGTTGGTTTCATTGAAATCTTTTATAGCGAAACATTAACTCTTGTCTCTACCAAATTGCCTTCTTTTATTTTGGCTGTCGTCTTAGATTCTCTGTTCACTCCTCCCATCAACATCCGTGCGTCTCGCTATGAATATATTCTTTTCCTGTCGTGCCCGTTGAATTTCTTCAACGAACCAGTACCACAATGCTTTGAGATGACGTGACGAACAGTTAATTTGGGGTTATTTAAATACTTCGATATTGTCATATATCTATTTTCAGCAATATCATCCTCAATTATCTTCTTCCTTACGTCAGAACCATAATGTTACAGATAGATGAATTGTCGAGCAGGTGACAGTTGCAAAAATATTGCGCAGTTGATAGCACGTGCACTTTGTCACGTGTTGTTTTAGAAGCTTCAGTACTCTGGAACTTTCTAGAGATGATGACGTAACTTCTATTATTTGAAACGCTTCCTTAGGCGAAATCAGTGTTTTTCTTTTCTTTCTTTCAATGCAGTCTATCAAATTCTTCAGCAGGTGTCAAAATTTGTAAATCGCACTTGGAATTTATATCTACTGTTGTTGCCGTATCAAACATTGCTGGATGTCCCCTACCCTCGGGCACAGTTTATGCTTTGGTTGTTCACATTATTATGACTAAAAAGTAATTTCGATGGCATCAAAGTTCGCGAGAAATTTAGAAAAGGAAAAATTTGAAAACTAGTGTCAACAATTGTAAGCATGATTATATAAACAGACAATGGGTATTCAAAAAATATCGAGCCCAAAGCTGTATTTACGAAGATAGTAATGAACAATGAGCGAAACAATTATTTTCTTAAGAAATCAACAGCTGCTTTTCCATTGGCAAGAACACGCCTGAAACTTCTTATTTGATATGATGTATCCTCAAATGTCATGAAATCTTTATGATAAATTTTGAATTTGGGGAGAAAGAAAAAATAGCCTTGATATGGTGAGTATAGAGGGTGATACACAAGCACAATCCTGTGTTTTGGTAAAACCACCCGATCAAAAATAGCTGATAAGAAACTAATGAAAATTGGCAATTGATCTAGATAATTGTCTTGATCAAAAGACACACGTCACTTTATTTTATAAATTGCTTAGCTGAACACTAATCTTCATTCAAGATTTTTCAGTCTTGATATTTTCGTCTATCAAAACATTGGACTTGTATACCTAATAATATCCGTTTTGATTGTATACTAGCAAAACGGATATTATTAGGTATACCAATATTAGGAAGTAATATCAGATTTACATAAAAATATAATTTAATTACTGCAGAGTAAACGTGACTTATATGGTGAATTAAACAGGGCTATTACTAAAAAACAGCGTGACATGGTTTGTGCGTGACAAAGAAATGGACATCGGTGTTTGTAAATATAGATATAAAGAACTCCACAGCATTACTGTGACTGAGGATAATAACTAGTGACTGTTGTGGCAATTAAAGAGGTGATAATAGTTGTTCTAATCATATCATTTTTATTTAAGTATACTAAATCTAGCAGTACAAGTCAAGTTCTGGTTATTCTGATAAGGGTCACGATGACCTACCCAGGTTGTTAGTATGAAATGCATTAAAAGTTATTTAGAGTGGCGTTCTCTGATCTGTCAGTAACCACAACTAGTTTTCGGTCGGTATCCTCTTGATTGCTCTTTGTTCTTGCTTTTCTTTCTTAACGAAATTGACTGCACTTAATCCATCTCGCTTCAATTATTATTATTATTATTATTATCATTATTCTTGTTGTTGTTGGTGGTGGTGTTGCTGATGTTATATGAGTGATGGTGGTGGTGGTTGTACATGAGTTTTCGTAACAGTAATATCTGGTAGCACTTATAAATCAAGTGACAGCATATCCTCTTCTTTATTTCCTTCCCCTTTATCATTATGACTTAAATAGATCTTTTATAGCAGTCGTCTCTGCTATCTCTTTATGGGAGAATAAAGTGGCAACAAGTCCCCTCTATACATCAACATTCTTCTATTATTACCATTCTTCTCAGTATTATTATGATTGATATGACTTTTCATTACTCTGGTTGAGTGATTGATTGATTTTAACGGCATGTCAACCTGTCTAGAGTTATTTTTCATATAATCATGATTGGGCAAGAACAGTGATCCACTTGAAATAGTGCAAGCGACTAAACTTTGACCGTACATAAAAATGGTTTACGCAAATACCAGAATCTGTCATGGAAAATGAGAAACACTAGATTCTCTTGGATTTTGAGATCACAAACAAATCACCCTGTCAAGACCAGAAAATTATACCTATTTATTAACAAAAAAAAAAAAAAGATTAAAAAAGATCAAGAAAACAAAAACAAAACGAAAACAAAATAGAACAAAACAAAAACAAAACAAAAACAAAAACGAAAACTCATCAAATCATGAACATTTAAACAGATCACAGAGTTAAAGTGAAGGAAAGTGCGAAAAACTTGATAAATACCAGCCAGAGAGCTGAAAAATTATCGAATATGAAGGAGATAACCATAATTGAAGCCCTTGGAACAATTCAGAAAAAATATGGAAAAGAGAGTGGAAATATTTGGAGATCTGAGGAAGGATTGATACCGTTTAGACTACAGCATTGCTGAGATCAGCTAGAATACTTAGAAGAATCTGGGACAGCTGAAGAGACTTGCTGTCAGTGAAAGCCACGAGTTACTACTAGTATGAAATTTAATAATAATAATTATAATAAAGTGCCGAATTGGAAAACGCCACGTCATGATGGCATACATGAATTCTGGATTGAAAAATTCATGTCCATCCATGATAGACTGACTCTTGAAGTGAGTAAATGCCTAGAGGAAGCAAATATATCAAAATGGATGGCTAAAGGGAAAACTGCTCTGATCCATAAAGATCGCTAAGAGGAACCCTCTCCTGCAGCTAAAGACCGATAACGTGTCTACCTATGATGTTGAAAATCCTAACCACACAGATTAGGGAGAAGATACACTCGGTTACACGCTGCGGACTGTTTCTGAAAGAACAGAAAGAGAAACAAGAGGAACAGGTGACCTGCTGTACATTGATCAGCACATCCCCACAAAGAGCAAAGCGAAGCAGAAAATGTAGCTATGGGATAGATCGCCAACAAAAAAGCCTATGATATGATCTTGCAAACTTGGATTATAGATTGTTGGAAAATGTACAAGATATCTGACAAAGTGTGACACTATGTTGGGCATTCGTTGTGTGGGTGTGTGTGGGTGCCAGTCAGAGGATCACTTTGTCTATTTTGGCGCGAAACCCCCTCAAAGGGCTTGTTCGCGAGATCTCCCACGGGTGGGGAAGGTGATCCATTGTGAATTGTACAAGAAGTATAAATTTGACCATACTACCAAATGCACATCCACTAGACAGAATCTGTCAGAGAGAATGGAACGCCAAAAATTCTCTGGGGTTTTGAGATACAAGCGGATTGACTAATCCAGACCAGACGACCAGACATAGTTCTAATTAACAAAAAAGATAACCTGCCGTATAAATGGACTTTGTTGTCTTGGCGGACCACAGAGTAAAAATCAAAGAAAACGAAAAGAGAGACAAGTTCTTAGATCCGGCCAGAGAATTAAAAAAGCTGTGAAACATGAGAGTAACCATGGTACCAATTGTAAATAGCG
Source organism: Sepioteuthis lessoniana (assembly GCA_963585895.1). Classification (NCBI taxonomy): domain Eukaryota; kingdom Metazoa; phylum Mollusca; class Cephalopoda; order Myopsida; family Loliginidae; genus Sepioteuthis; species Sepioteuthis lessoniana. The sequence goes on along the minus strand of OY757910.1, from coordinate 59,371,687 downwards.
CGCATAAAACGGTCCCCCAAAGCTTGATAAGAGGACTAGTAGAGTTGGAAATCGGAGGAGGAATGGAAACAATCCCAACTACAGCATTGTTAAGATCAGCCAGGATGCTGAGAAGAGTCCTGGAAATTTGAGGATATTTGCAGTCACTCGGGCTCCAGTGAAAGACCATTAGCTAACGTTAGAGTGAAAAACTCGCAAGAATAATAACTGAGATCGGCCAGAATATTGAGTAGAGTTCTGGAGACCTGAGGAGACGTGATGTAAATACTGGTGTGAAAAACTCACAAAGAGTCAAATAATAAAAATAAAATGAAAGAATACGAAAAGCTGAACAAATACCTGGACCTTGTCAGAGAGCAGAAAAAAAAAAGCTGTGGAAAATGGTAATATCAGATGGATCTTTGGAACAGTCTCCAAGAACCTGTAAAAGACATTATTTCACCCATAGCTGGTGGGATAAGAGAGATTCATACCTTTCCCGAGAGCATTAGTTCGAAAGTGAATGTAATGGCGCAACAGGAGTTCGAACTCGCTAACTTCGAGGTTGCAGTCATTTTTGACATTAAACCACTGCAGTCATTTTTGACATTAAACCACTCCCTTCACATTAATTTGCTAGGTACGTATCCAGTATCGCACATAAATAGGCAAACCCCTGACGATTAAAAAGATTAATTTTCTTTTTATCTAAAGTTACCCGGATTTAATAAAATTGCAATATTTCTATGGCCTAGAACAAAATTGTATATGTATAAGAGGTGTAATTAATATTCTTATTCTTTTGTGACAGAGTTTCAATGTTTTACTGTTTAGTAATAAATAATATCAAATAATATCCGTTCTAATTGTATAATATTCAACGTGAAATGATAAAATCCTGGTATGTTTGGTTTTCAAGAAAAATGTAAGAAAATATTTGTTATTAACTTATTTATGGGTGAGACTATATTACTTATTAGGTATTTTAGATTTTACACACTGGTAATACTTTATATATATATATATATATATATGTGTGTGTGTGTGTGTGTGTGTGTGTGTGCACGCGCGCACATGTGTGTGTGTAAATCTGTTGGCTTGATTGGGTTCTTTAGCATTGGTTGGTGGACCAATCTTGGAGAGGGAGAAACTTTGAATTTAAAACCTGAGAAGTGTTGTTCAGGAGAATCTGTGACACATTGCTGTACCGTTCTTCTCTTATCAGCTCATCCAAGAAATGTGGTTGGTTCTATACAAACCTTCACCACTATAAACAAATCACTTGTGTTCGTAGTCCAGCATTTATATCTTTAATCATACTGTTGGGCTCTCATACGTCAAAATAGACGAGAGAGACCAACACACACACACACACACACACACATACACGCACACACACATACATATACACACTCAAACACACCCATATATACACACACACACACATAAAGTATATATATATATATATAGTATTGTTACTGGATATATGTAGTATTGCTACAGGATATCTCACCGGGTCGGTTATGCGAACATTGTACGGAAGTTCGATTCTCACAGGGCTCCCCATACTGTGGGTCTACAGCTAAACTTAGTACATGACTAACGTATCACCCATAGATAAGTACATCCCTAACAATCTTTTGAATGAAAAGTTAATTTTTTTCTAAACCAAAGATACCCGAATTTTATCATTTCATATCTGGAATATTATAGTCAAAACGGGTATTATTAAGTATTATTCATTACTAAACTTTACACCATTAAAACTGATGTAACCAAATATTTCAAACATGTAGCAGTCCAAAGATAAGTACACCCTTTTGCAAAATTCTCAATACCTTGCTTTCAGTCAGGAGACCCAGACTCTAGTTAGAAACTAGAATAGACAATAAAAAAAATCTCTCAGCCGAAGATGCACGAACAAAGAAGAATTGTTACAACATTCTCAGCAGTAATCAAATTTGGTTGTTATAGACAAAGAATAAGAGCACGAAGTTCTTTGGCAGTGACTGGGGGGTAATATTTGATCACGACTTGGTACCACTTTCGTTATTGATCAGTTTATGTCTGGTACAATACGTACGACTGTAAAGGTGGGTTGTTACTTGAACTTTTCTGCTCGATATATTTACGTCGTCATTCTTTCTCGACAAGATTCTGCTTGCCTTGAAAAACGTGGAAATCTTATGGTAATTTCTGTCTCTAATGACATCATCCAAAATAAACTGTAGACAATGAATGACTAGATCATTATGTCCTTATCGTTAGGGTGACTTTGGTTTAAACTATTCAGTACTTTGCTCCCCACTCGCCTTTGTTTCTTGGTTTTTAATTATGAAGACAAAATTTTTAGTAAAGGTTTGATTTCAGTCCCTTTGTTCTAATGGTATATCAACCTTCGTGGATTATTTAATGCCAAAGCCATCCTTGTATAAGAGCAGTAGTGGGACTATTTAACTTATGGTTGGGTGAAAAGAGGTTTCATACCTTCCCCAAGGGTATTAGTCCAAAAGTGAGCGTCATAGTGCGACTGAATTAGAACTTGCTTTCTACAATCCCACATGTTAACCCTTACACCGCAGGGATATTCGCTTCAGCAAAGGAAATGTACATTTAAATATACTGATCCAAAGAAACCTTGTAGCTATATTAGTCTTCATAGAAACAAATCAAATATCGGGCATCTTTAGTTTATATAATTTATTATATAACGATCTATACGCGTAATATAGTATATATCATCATCATCATCATCAAGTCGGATTTCTTTAACTCTCTCTCTCTATCTCTCTCTCTCGCCATTCGTTTTTATAGGCCATCTTCCTTGGTAAGTATTCTAGATAGCATCCTGTACCCGCACAGAATTGATGAATGCAAGTTTTTGCTAGTTGGTCAGGGGTGTGTCGATGTGCCGGAGTCAATTAGTGAACTTCATTTATGTGTTTGTCCTTATTACACCAACAGTACTCAACAGTGTCCAGCATTTCTTACTTAAATGAATTAGGAGATGAGAGGTAAGTATCCGAGCAGCTGTTGTTTTGTCAGATATCATTTCCAGAATTTGTTTAAAAATAGCACGCAGCGTCCATGTATAGTTCCCATCTAGCTTGTTCTCTAAGAGTTTTATAATAGTTCGAGTAGTGCAAACATATAGTAGTAATTCACCTTTTATTTTATCAAAGCAATTAGATTTCCATCAGGTCGTAAACCTGTCGATAACTGTCCATCATTATCATCATGTCACGCTGCCAGCACGGATCTCCCTGGCCCTCTCTCGCCACACGTCTCTATCGTTCATCGCTCCCGGGAGTTCTTTCACGCTAAATCCTGTATCGCACAGAGCTGTTGTATATAGGTTCTGGAATGTCGTCCTGCCTTTGTTCGTCCATGTGAACGGGTCCACGGGAGTATATCGCTTATGAGTTCGTCCTTACTTCTCTAGCAGTGTCCCGCAGGTCTGGTTCGTCTGTGATAGTTTTCGTGACGGGTGGTAGGTGGCCGTAGCTGCTGTATTGTGAGATGTTGCCTCCAGGACTCGTTCAATATTACTCGAAGCATTCTTGAGCAATTACCGTCAAACTTTATCTCCATACGTTTAGTTAGCATCCATGTAGTGCATCCATATAGTAGTATCGACAAAACCGTTGCTAGGATAAAATTGCGTTTTATTTTATCGGTCAGATCTGACTTTCATATGACCGATAGCTTATCGATAGCTGTCCATATATTTGCTAGTCGCGTGATGTCTTTCTCGATTGATAAGACACTGCTTCCAATGAAGGTGAACTTGTCCACTGGTTTCAAAGGCCCACCCTTTAGTGTGGTGATGTCGCCTCTTTTTTTGTCTGCATTGACATGGAGGCCTATGCCAGCAGCTGCTCGTTCCAGAAAATGTAGGAGGGTTTCGGCTTGGGCGGGTGTATTTGCCATTCTAAGCACGTAGTCTAGGCAGATGATAAACAGGTATGGGGCTAATGAGTCTCCTTGTAGCAACTCTGCTACAATGTCGAAGTAGTCTGTGTCCGGTGAGCAGACTTTTACTTTTGTTTTTTTTTATAGCATCATTATGGCTGCGACGGTTTCTTTAGGGAGGCCGTTGGCGAGAAGTATCTGCTCCGTCTTCCCCTGTATAGAGAAGTCGACGAATAATATTGTGGCCTCAAGGTTTTTTGCACTTACACCTTCTAGAATTCAACGGATAGTCAAAATTTGTGATGTGGTGTATCGATTTCTCCGAAAGCCACTTTGTTTCTTCCTAAGTATTTTCTCAATTTTCGGTCCTTTACGGTTATATTGTAGATCTTGGCTGCAATGAATGTAAGGGTTATTCCTCGGTATTTCTTAGCTATTCCGAGGCCACTCTTCTTAGGAAAGGGAGGATGCATCCCTTTGTCCATCTGTCTATTGTATTTTGGTTATATGCGACATTTCAGTGTCAGAGCATTATGCGGTCGAATTTTCTGGCCTTTCATACTTCTGGAAATATTTCATCAAGCCTAGTTGCTTTCCTATTTAAAATTTTTCTTAACACCGAGTCAAGTTCTTCTTGCGTAAACTGTCCTAGTTTGATGTTTAGTTGATTACTAATAATTTTCGTCATTGGTTTATTCGTAACTTTCGGAGATTTTCCGAGTAAATTCTTGAAATGTTGTTTCCACAGGTGTATTCGTTCTTCTTGGCCGGTAGCTTTCAGTTTAGCTTTCGTAGTACTCTTTCTTCTGCCCTCTTCGTTTACCGTCTGCCATGCTATCCTAAATTGTCTATCTTCAACCGAGTTTCTAATCTTATTGATCTGATTTTTATGTATTCTGCTTGTTCTTTTAGGTATACGTTAGTTAATTCATTATGTGCATTCTTAAGTTTTTCAGCATTGGTATTGGCTAGGTTTTTACGTTTGTACGCTTTTTTTCTAACCGCTAATATCTCCCATGGGACTCTAGGTTTAGCTCTTTGTTTAGTTAGTATGCATTCTGCTGCTCCTTCTAAGTGCGCATGGACAAAGTTCTCATATTCGTCATTCGGGGTAGTTGTTTCTGTTATCTCCTGAAGTACATCGAATTTCTTAGTGTTAACGTATATTTATCTCTAATATCCCTGCTGTTAAGCAGGGACCAGTCATAGTGTACGGTTGTTGTTGTTCGGGCCGCTTTCCTTCATAGGCTCAGTCGTATCTTTGCTGTGACACTTTGGTGATCTGAGGACACACCCTCGAAAGAGGAATATGCCTCGCAATTCAATGCGCTATTATTCCATTTCTTATTAATAAAGATGTAGTCCATCTGTGTTTTTGTATTATTTGCATCGGTATAGGTCCATAGTTTTCCCTTTCTTTTCTGAAATTTAGTACTGAGGCATATTAGTCTATTTTCTAGCATGAAATCTGTTAGATGTTCCCTATTTCTATTTGACGAGTTGTAAATTTGTTGTTTACGTTTTTACCAATTTGGGCATTCATGTCCCTACCGATGACGAGAACGTTGTGTTTCGGAATGCTACGAACAAGGGAGGATAGCTCGTTATAGAAGTGGATGAGGTCTGTTTTTTCGCTAACATTGGTAGATCTATAGAAGGAGATGATTGCTGCGCTGGGGTAACCATTAAACTAGTTACAATCATCCTCGGTTGTATTTTCTCTATGCTATTTAGTGATTTTAGGGACCGTGGTCCTATAAGCATACCTACACATCTTATCGCGGCGTTTTCCGTGTAGATGCCAAGACAAACATCCATTGCCGATATCATGGCATTTAATATCTTTGCTGTGAATGTATCTGTATTCTTGTATGCATATTCAATGTTATGATCTATCGTAGAAGCTGTCAGTTCCGGTAGTTGGCCTATTCTATTTAAAGTTCTAATGTTTAATATCGCAATTTGTATTGTGCTTTTGCATTTTAGTAATTTTTGTTTTAGTTTGTGCTCCGTTGCTGATTTTTCGAACACTGGGGCCAGGGCTCCAACCTCAGCAGGACGCGCCTCTTTTTTTTACCCGCGCGAAGACCAATGCGGTTTGGACAAGTGGTTTGAGTGTGAGACATGATAAACTTTCGATCGAACTATTTGATCCTAACCGTTGTCCCGTACCAGGTCGATATATAAAAATTGCGGCGCAGTCGTGTAAGGATATAGAATACGCCGACTGCATCTCTGCAAAGTGGTAAGCCCCCCACCCGAGTATTCTGTTATGACATTAAATTATCTGATGGTGACGCTACAGTCCTAGAGCTTTAGTGAATGTGGAGTATGCCTTCATTTCCATTAATCTCAGGTCCACTCAAACCCGTAGTGGTAGTACCTGTTAGGGTCCCTTCAAAAAGAAATATTAAATCATATTCTATACTTGAAACCATTTAACTGATTGCAAAAAAAGGATTAATGTTAAATTGAATTATTAATGTTAGATGACAGTACTTAAAACCATTGCGGTAGAAAATTCAACAGTTTGCGAGGAACACGAATCCACAAGGCGCGCTGGTGCGAAGAACGTAATTCTCCTGCCGGAGAATGTAAATCGATTGATGGGCCTATGAGTCAGGTTTACCCCCACAGTATTCACAAGCCCATTGCTGACCATCAGCGTCCTGGAGACATTTTTTGCAAGCCAAGAATTTAGTGGCCCAAGGGTAATCAGATAGCTACCTGGACTAACTTAGAGCTTTCTTTTTACTCACCACCCATCTTGAGGGCCCATTGATCAACAAATAAAATCTTATAGCGGAATTATATTTAACGTTTGTCTCGAGTGCTTTTGGGCAGTAACGCATAAATGAAAGAAAACGAATCGAAAAGATAACGGATATAGAAAGGATTTCAACGCGAATGTTATACACGTGTAACCACCATTCTCGTGTAATTACGCAAAATCAAGAAACTGTTGCTATGACATCTAACGGCCGTAAGTAAACGCTTTTTTAAATCACAAACTGCACCAAAATGAAGATGAACGAACGTCTAATGGAATGTCCGCTTTTAGTTGATCTTATGTATACATAGATTTTTTTTAAATACCCTATCCGGTGGCAAAAGCTGCTCGGTAGCGCCAGGAGTGGCAGTACCGCCTTGAGCTACCGAAACTGTGTTATCACCCTGGATGGCGGCTGATGAGGCTAGGGTATCGCACGTGCTTCAACACGTTGTATGATGAAAAAAAAAAAAAAAAAAAAACCGGTGTGGAAACAAATGAATAGTGTTGCATAGAATTATAAGTGTTGAATTGCAATACGTGAAAACATTTAGTGACCTGGGTATGACAATAAACATCGTCAAATGATGAGGTTCCAGGAACACCTCCATTAATAATACTCTCAGGTCCTCTGACCCAGAGAGGTAGGTACTGTTAGGGTCCTATTTACGGTTAATAAGAACTAGTGTCCTGGGAGTGACACTAAAATGCGTCTGACAGTGGGGTTCCAATCATAGGATTTTGGGGAATGTGGAGTAACTTTTCATTGCCATTACTCCCTAGTCCAATCTAACCCGGAGTGGTAGTATATGTTAGGGTCCCTTCTTGGGATCAAATAGATGTCTGAAAATTATTCATAGTGGGAATTATTCATAATGTAAATTTTTCATTGTGGAAATTTTTCATATTGGAAAAAGAAAAAAAAATACAAAGAAAAAGGCTACTACATAAAAAATGTAAATATAAATGTACAATTAGCAAATCTCTTGATATAAAACTGGTTGACATGAGGTTAAAATCAATGAATAATTCATGTGTTTTATTGTTTATTATATATTTTATATTATTAGTATATTTTATGGTATGTAATGTACTTGATTGTTTATTACGTATTTAATATTATTACCCTTTGCGAGTTTTTCTCACAAGCGTTAGCTGATGGTCTTTCACTAGAAACTGAGTAACAGCAAGTCTCCCCAGGTCTTCAGCACTCTTTTAAATATTCTGGCAGATCTCAGTCATGCTGTAGTTTGAATGGTCTCGGTTCGTCCTCCGATTTCCAACTCTTCCAGTCCCCTTATCAAAAAGGGTGTCCTGTGTATGACACTAAACTGCATTTGATGGCAAGGCTTCAAATCTACAGATCTTGGGAGTGTGGAATACCTCTTCTTTGCCTTTACTCCTAGGTTCACCCTAAGTCTTTGGGGATCGTTCCAAGTACACGAATTATAATTGGTTTCACAGTCACTTTAATGTTCAATTGCTTGTTTAGTTCTCTGCCAAGGTCTAAGGATGCTTTCTTTAGTTCTCACTCTGTGGTCTGCTGGGACAGCAAAGTTCACTATTTGGCAGGTTCTATTTTTTCTATTAATTATCACTAGGCAATTATGTACTATATTCACAATTAACGCTATGTGCGAAATGGACATATAATGTTCATTACTATAGAATATATAAAGAACATAGGAATCTCGGAATTCGAAAACACGTAACGACTTCTTGTTCAGGTACGAAACCTTTTTATTAACTTTGAGTTAAAGGTTTCGACGTAAGGAGGAGAGACACAATCTTCTATGCTGTCCTATTCATTTGGCCCCCCAACTCGTGCGGCCCCATTAGGGTGCAAGTTCGCCTCGCGTCTGCGAGCTCCAAAAATCGACCCTTCTTGTTTGGCGTCTAGTACCCGACTCTCTTTTCAAATTCTCACACAAACCTCCGCGCGCTTCCGGTGCGTGACGTCACCCGCACCCCGTCACCGCGTTTCGTCTCAGACTAATATGACATCTGAGTGACATCTCCATCCGCCCGCGCGCACCCGCGTTAACACTTGCTTCAATGCTGCACCCAACCAACCCATGCGCCGAGCCGAAAGGCTCCCAGCCAAACTAAACTCAAAGGCATGAACTGATATCCCTCGACTATCTTATAACAATTAGTCCTTATTTTACTCATTTGAGAGTTTTTCACACCAGCGTTAGCTGATAGTTTTCCACTAGAGTCTGAGTGACAGCAAGTCATATCAAGTCTCCAGGAATCTTCTTAGTATTCTAGCCTATCTCAAGAATGCTGTAGTTTGGACGGCCTCCACTGGTCCTCTTATTATCAAGTCCTCCAATCCTTTGGAGACAGTAACGAGAGCACCAATGACAATTGGTTTTACTGTCACTTTCATGTTCCATAATTTTTTCAATTCTCTTGCCAGGTACTGTTATCTATCTCTCTTTTCGCCTTCCTCCAATTTTACCCTATGGTCAACCGGAACAGCAAAGTCCACTATTTGGCTGGTTCTCTTTTTTGTTGTTGACTATCACTAGGTCTGGTCATCTGGCCGAGATTAGATGATCCGTTTGTATCTCAAAATCCTAGATAATTTTCCTGGACGAATTCTGGGTTGTGTATTTACCGTTTGTTTGTATGGTCAAATCAAAAATGTATACACAATTCTGAATGGATTACTTTCCCCACCCAGTCATGTCTGGACTTATATTCTCTAATTTACTGCATTCACTTGTTATATGATTGATCGTTTCGTCTTTACCACCACTTAATCTACATATGCAATTTTGTTGCGTCTTGTCTATTCATCCAGAAAATGTATTTTATGAGCATTAATAACCCTCTTAAATCCTATATATAATACTGATATTTATTGTTAATTATTAGAACCCAGAATTATGCATTGAATTAAAATTTGGAAACGAACATGAACTGAATATTTTTGTATGTGCTCAAAGTCAACTTTGATCATGAGTTGCTAACCTGAAAAATAAAATAATTCATCTCATGACTTTTTCGAGCTATTTTGCTTGCACTTTCTTGAACTAAAGAAAGTATCACATAAAGTTAAATTGATTGAATGATTTTAAAGTCATGTCACCTCTCTATGGTTATTTTATGCCTAGAAGTTAAAGAATCGAGTTTGTTGTATGTTCATAATTACATATTTGTAATTGTTTCTCGAGAGGGTTTTTTGTTTTGCACACGGTCCAATCGAATATGAATAATTCTTTAAGCATATTTATTTTACCCATAGATAAGACCCCTACATGTACTACTACTCCGAGTCAGAGTGGTCCAAAAAGGGTGTCCTGTGTATGACTCTAAACTGCATTTGATGGCAAGGCTTCAAATCTACAGATCTGGGGAGTGTGGAATACCTCTTCTTTGCCTTTACTCTTAGGTTCACCCTAACCGTAAAATAACCGCAGACGGGTTGAAATACTGTTAAAATCAATCAATTAACCAGTAAGATTTAAATACAGCTTTCTTACTTTTGTTATATAATGCAAACATACCAATATAGCATATCCAATCATTGTGTTTTTCCTTTGTTTAATGGCAAATGAATCTTCGTGGGTTATTTAATGCCAAAGCTATCCTTATAGTTAGAACAGTAGCGGTACTATTTAACCAATTATTGGGTAAGCTTAGTCTATTCATACCTCTTCCAAGAGTCCGAAAATCAACGTACTAGCGTGACTGGAGTTTTAATTCACACACTAGGATATCACAGTCAAGAAGGCTAGCCAGTACGCCACAGAGGCTTCCTTCTCTTAGATGTGTTACTTTACAAAGCTTAAATTGATGAATTCATTCCATATTTATTGAGCATCCCAAATTTCTGTGGGCGTCTCACTGAGGTGATGGATAACCAGCAAGGCTAGCGGACTTATTAGGTACTCCATACCGCTAGGCTACTCTAAGTAAAATATTACAGTATTGCCCACAAATAAGTTAAGTAAATCAGCCGATCGTTGTCGAGGGTGACCCGAAGGCTCTTTTTGCAATAGCTATTACACATAGGTGTAGGGAAGGGCGCTACTTCATTCACTAGATTACTTCACTTACCTTTGATCCGTATCATATAATTCTGAGTGTTAAGAAGACATCCAATATTATTTTTTGTAGGACTCGACCTGGGAATGAACCCCGGTCTCTCGGACCATTGGCGAGTGCTCTAACCATTATGCCAATGTATACCGCATAATCTTTTGAATGAAGAGTTAATTTTCCTAAAAGTCTTTTTGTTTTTATTTTAAGATTTCTAGTTCTGATTTAGAATAAAGGAAGAACATTTTCGTAGAACTCACATGCATTCACAATGTTTTCTGGCAAAGTAAACGATCTTACGGGTAATCAATTGTCGATTATCATTTACCGATTATTATTTATCAGCAACATATTAGATGATCTATGAACCTGTGATTTAGAAGTTGGTGTTGATATTGATACTGATGTTTAGAAATGAGTGAAAAATTCTAATAAAAGGTTTAATAGTTATTCTGCTCATTCAAATCTTGGATGATTAAAAATGATAGCATGAATGAAGACCCACTCCCCCCAACAGAATTGTCATTCAATTGGACAAGCACATCGATTCTCAAATTTATTAAAAACTTTTCAAAAAATTCAAATGAATGAATAGATAAATAAATCTGAAGTCATAACTTCATTCTTTTCTTGATTGGGCAACGTTTTTTTACATCCCTTCGTGTATGTGCATATCTTCATCATTATCATGAAGTCGTCCCTAACCAATGTATCTCTTGATAATTTATGCACTGTCTGAACAGAGCTGATGGATGTATATATTTGCTGGTTCGCTAACACTGGTGTGTCCATGTGTGGGAGTCCACAGAAGAACGTCGCTTATGAGTTCGTCCCTGGTTGTCCAGCAGTGTCCAGCATGTCTCGATCGTCTTAGGTGGATGGTTTGTGAGGCGAGGCTAAGCATCTGTACAACTGTTGTTTTGTTGGGTACTACTTCCAGGATTTGTTCAAAACAGTATGTAGCATTCTTGTGTAGTTCCCATCTAGCTTTTTCTCCTACAGATTCGGTAGAGAACAGGTGGTTCCAGCATACAGTAATACTGACACGGCAATAGCTTGGAAGAATTCCCGTTTTATCGGAGACATCAGATTTCTATTTGATCGATAACTTATCAATAGTAGTCCATGCCTTTCATATGCTTATGTTGACATTGCTTTCTGTAGATGAGATACTGTTACTGAGGTATGTTAACGGTTGAACTAATTTCTGAGGTTTGCCCATTAAATCTTGAGATGGCGCCGTCTTGTTTTCCCCATGCCTACGCACATATATATATATATATATATACATGTGTGTTGATGCTGTCGCCTACCCAAACACAGGGGAAACTCCACCTTCAATCCGCTGAATGTTCCTCTATGGAAATTTCTTGGGATAACACGTAAATATTCGCTATCCACCCACCTTGTGTTTTCAAGATCTGGACAACGAGTCAAACGCTAATCGGAGTCGTCTCTGGGCAAATAGACGAATGCCACCGCACGATTAAGTAAGAAAAAAAATTTGCGCCCTGAAACAGAGAACAACACAGCTTTGCAACAATAATAATATTTAGTATATAAAGAAAATCTCCTTCAATAGTTTTTACATTCAATGTTCTAACATAAGTGTAAATTCTGTCAGAGACTGTCAGGTATTTGCCTAAGACGAGCTTATCTTTTATCTTTTACACAGGCAGTTTAGTACAATGCAATCTTTACAGCAGTTACGTTTGTTTTACTTTACCGCGTCATATTTGGACGAATTCCTCACTTTCTCTACTCAGGCCTGTCTGATACACGGTCAAATAAAGTAAGGGAAGATGTTCCATCTGCCATTCTGCATCTGGTCTGGTCTCATCTTGATCTCATCTCGTATAACGGGTCTGACTAATTCGGTTCTGACTTTGATTTGACTCCAATGTAATTTCGTTTTGCTTTCAGTTTGATTTGTGTACATTCGTAACTCGGTCAGTGTAGGTGCGAGGTATTCCTTCAAAGGGCCACCGGCACTCAGTGAATTCCACACCGAATTCCAGGGTTAAATTTTGCTAGAAAAGCTCGCTTTGACGGATAATCTCGAGGTGTCAACACTTTGTTTTCATACATTTCTTTCCTCGCCGATGTTGGACTGTTTGGAGGAGTGGGGAGTACAAGACGTCAACAATCTGGCAAATTGTACTTATAGACTTGCCGGTTAGTAGCAGAGGAGATCGGCCAATCAGCGACGTGTAGAGGCACATAAGAAGAGGGGTAAACTATCCTCATTATCTTACTGTCTAGCAGTCTTCTAGGTGTCTTTTGTATTAAGAATTCCACAACTGGAGGACAAAATAACAACGCGAATTCCAACAGGTTATTGGTTCAGGACAGCGAAACTGTTCTTTGACGGCAACGAATCCAAGTACGAATTGTGGGAAGCGAAGTTCCTTGGGTATCTCAGAATTCAACATTTATATCACATTATCATATTTACCCAACCCCTCCGCTCGGGCAGGATATGACACAAGGTCAATTTTTAAGCGGAGTTTAACAGGTTTGGATTCAGAGTTTTCCTTCTCCTAGACTAGTTGCCTCACCAAGGCTGAAGAACCTAGTCTGTCCTACTATTTACCCATAGCTGGAGGGAGAATAATTGGATTCATACCTTTCCCAAGGGTATTAGTGCTATGTGAAATGCAATCAGTCTCGTCCAGGATTTGAACTCGTATCGCCGTGTTCATTTTCTACGACGATAACAATTACACCACGGTCACCTCCATTTATATCACATTATACTGTGGTTAGAGTGTTCCCTAATGGCCCGGGAGACCTGCGTTCAATCCCAGGTTGAGTCATACCGAAGACTTAAAAAATGGTACTTGATGCCTCCTTGCTTAACACTCAGTATTATAAGGTACGGATCAAGGGTAAAGTGAAGCAATCCAGGGAATGGAGTAGCGCCATCCTCTATACCTTGGTTTAGTAGCTATCGAAAAGGGAGCCTTCGTGTCACCCTCGACTACGGTCGCCTACAACAACAACTATACTGTCACCAACAGATCAAAGTGACGATATGGACTTCGTTGAAAAGAACGCAACCGTCTTTGCCAAGCTCATCCAATATTTTGACTACAAAGTTTTATCATTAGTAATGAAGGATGCAAAAGACAATGGGTGGAAGGAAGGAGCGATATTAAGGGAACATTATTTATCGAAATGAAAGCCGAAAATTATTTCCTTCTATACCGAACTAACATCTTTGAGGAGATTGGAAGCAGAGTCTATTACAAACTATATTATAATAACAGGGAATATTTGTAATTCTTTGAAAGAAGCTGGTGGAATTATAAGCGACGGACTTTTAACTGCCATGGTTCTAAAAGGGTTGCCTCCTAATTTTAAACTTTTTGCGACGGTTATAACCCAGAAGAATAAGGGGGTGTCCTCGTGGTGTAATGGTTCAAGCGATGGACGGCAGAATCGTAGTAAGCGAGTTCGTACTCCAGTCGCGCTATTACGTTCACTTTCGGGCAAATACCCTTGGGAAAGGTATGAGCCCCCTTATCCTCCCAGCTATGGGTTAAATAGCACCACTACTGTCCTTCTTGGAGAATAGCTTTGGCATTAAATAACCTACAAAGGTTGATATGCCATTAAACAAAGCAACCAAACCAAACTAGAAGAAAACCTTAATTTTTTCTGAACTTAACGTATGTTTAAGAAGTTATAAAGAAATTGAGCGTATGTGTTGTCCCCCAGATGAATCCAGCAAAATATTACAAATAAAAACTAAATTTAAAAGAGCCAAACCGAGGAATAATTTTGGGGTAAGCACTCATTTACGTTATGATTGTAAATTAATAAATTTTAACTATAATAATTACCAGAAACCTCATCACAGTAGTAAAGACTATAATATTTCCCCACCTCTCTAGGGAAGACAAATATTATTTGTTACATCTGCAATAAAAAAAACCCCACAAGGCTTTCCAATGCCAAAATAAAAGGAAAAAAGATTTTTGTCAGAATATAAAAACTTACACAAAAGCCAAACTTATTTCTTTGCTTTGTAATATGATATTGTTTCGGACAAAAGTAATTTGCTGGTGGACCGCGGGGCAATAGAACATGGAATAAATAATAAATCAAAATTTATTAATTTTGATCAAAATTTTGAACCAGGGGACCATTTTTTCGAATTGGCCGATGGGAACTGAGCGAATAATATAGTGCTTGAAAAGAGGAAATGCCACAAAGGACACATTTGTAGAAGTATCTTAAAAATGCTTTATACATCCCAACTTTAAAGCAAAATATATTTTCTATACGAGCCACAACAAAAAAGATTCACATATAAGTCTTGAGCGCGACAACTGCCAATTAATTTATCCTAATGGAGCAGTTTTCAACATAATATAGAGAAGACGTTTGTATTATCTGAAAAATATCGTTTCTGCCAAAAATGCCGCTCATGACATACATACGAGGATCATTAAATAAGTTTCCAGACTTTTTTTCCTATGGGCACTTTTATTGATAGTACACACATAAAACTCTAGTCCCCTTCGAAGTAATCTCCTCTGGCTGCAATGCACTTGTTCTAGCGTTCCAACAACTTCTGGAAGACCCCATGGAAGTCCTCTGGTGTGAGCGTGTCAATGACCTTCGTCACAGCCTCTTTCATCTCCTCAATTGTCTCATAGTGACAGCCTTTGAGCCTAGGGAATAACCAAAAGTCACAGGGAGCAAGGTCTTGACTATAGGGAGGGTAAGGAACTGTCTTGATGCCCACCTTGGTCAAATAGTCTGTGACAAGGGTGGAGTTGTGAACAAGTGCATTGTCCTGGTGGAAATGCCACTGACCCGATTTGAAGGCTGGCCTCTTCCGACGGAATCTCTTCCTGAACTCCCTTAAAACCTCAACATAGCATTCCTTGTTGACTGTCTGTCCAGTGGGAACCCAGTACATGTAGATCATGCCAGTACTGTCAAAAAAAAGGGATAATCAAAAGTTTGTGGGAAGATTTGCTCTGTCTGGCCTTCTTGGGGCTTGGGAGAGCCAGCATGCTTCTACTGGGAACTCTGTCTCTTGGTCTCTGGGTCATAGCAGTAGATCCAGCTTTCATCGCATGGCATTTTTTCCAAGTTTAAAATAGAATTTTATTGCATATCGTTTTTCTAAAGTCCAGATTGCATTTTTGAAATTAACCAGCTGTAACAATCAGGCTTTAGTAGGGTGTATTCCAATTGCTGCTGTAGCTGTTCATTTGAAGCTGAAATCATAAAATTTGGTCTGCCACTTCATAAGATGTATAGCAATAACATACTGAATTTTCAAGAGTCTACAACAATTTTAAATACCTGTACAAAAAAAGTCTGAAAACTTATTGAAGGCACCATGTACCTGGTATAAAATATCAAGCCACTGTAATGAATCTGATATTAAAAAGTTACCCAATTTAGAAAAGGAATGAAGATAAAACCGACTCCAAATTATGCTCTTAACTGTGATACATGCATTCAAGGGAAGATGTCTAATAACAGAAATAGGTCTTTAGATTGCAAAGCAACAAAAATTCTCGCATTCGTGCTCAATGACTTAGTAGGGCCTATACAACCTCTAGGAAAAGAAGGTTATAGATATGTACTTAATTCTATTGACGACTACTCAGGCCTTATAATGTTATATTTCTTAAAACATAAGTCCGGTAAAGAAATATCTAGCGGACACTGCCCCTTAAGGCCATGTAAAATGTTTACGAACAGATAATGGGACTGAGTTCACTTCTGAAACCTTTTAACGGTTGCTTTTGGATAATCGAATTGAGCATCAGGAGTCGTTTTCTTATTCGCTGCACCAGAATAGGATCACTGAACGTTCATGGAGGACCTTATTTTCTATGGTGTGGTGTCTCCTTATTGAGTCAAAACTGCCCCCAAACTCGTGGATTTACGCATTGATGGCTCCAGCGTATATATGAAATCGTTGTTCTAATAGAAACACAAGAAAAACCCCATATGAAAATTTCAGTGGTCCGAAACCAAATTTAAATAAGATACATATTTTTAGTACGACTTGCTTTAATCATGTACATAATATAAAACGAAATTAGATTCTCGCTGTGAAAAAGGCATCTTTGTCGACTATGATAAGCAAAGTTCAGGTTATTTATCTATTTTCCAGAATCAAAACCTATTAAATGAGTCAGGTGTGTAAAATCCACTGATTTTTATGATAATAGCCCTCTAACGAAACAGGAAAAGGAACAGACTGAATTGTCAGACTATATAAGCAACACATACGACGAAAAACTGAAAGATAACCTGAACGCCGAAGAGGAGGGGCAAATAAAACGGTATCCAGTGCGAGTGAGAAGAAAACCAGATTTTTTTGTTGTTGAAAATTTTGAATTTAGTGGAAATGACTTCTGTTATACAATGCGTAAAATCCCCACGAATTATACTGTGGCCATTGACTCAGAAAACTCAGTATATTGGGTTTTCGCTTTGCGAAAGGAATTTGATTCCTTGGTAGAAAATAATACTTTTGAATTGCAGAAGGCTTTGAAGGATAAAAATATAGTTGGTGGGACCGGGCCATTGGTCTAATGCGTAGAGCGTTTGCCAACGGTCCGAGAGACCAGAGTTCAATCTCAGGTCGAGTCATACCGAAGACTCAAAAAAATGGTACTTGATGTCGCCCTGCTTAACACTCAGCATTATAAGGTAAGGATCAAGGATAAAGTGGAGCAATCCAGGGAAAGGAGTAGCGCCCTCCCCTACATCTCGGTGTAGTAGCTATTGAAAAGGGAGCCTTCTGGTCGCCCTCGATTAAGATCGACAACTTTACTTTATATACTCTGAAATATAAACAGAACGGAAGTTATGAGTATAAAGTCCGATTTGTGGCCAAGAGCTACTCGCAAATATAGGGTAAAAATTATTGAGAAACTTTCGGCCCAATGACTAATATGGCTTCCATAAGATTACTATTAAAAGTAGCTGTTCAATATGACTTGTTAATCTATCATATGGATGTTAAGAGCGCTTATTTAAATGCCCTCATAGACTACGAAATATATGTTGATCCACCTTTGAAGGTAAAAATTGGAATTATGTTTGTAAACTTGAAAAATCCTCCTATGTGTTAAAACAGATCGGTCAAACCTGGAATAAGACATTCCATACTTTCGTCGTCTTACTTATCACCTTTCTGAAAATAGCACCATACAACAACATTTCATCAAAAAACACAACAATAGCACTAACCAACTTACATATTCCGATGTAAGGAAGATTCTCACTTATAATACAATAATTATATGTAAGCACAATAATAAAGAAATTACAAATCCAAGAAGCAATATGAATAAAAAAAAAAACCAAGCAAACATAAATAAAATAGCACTTAACACAGGCACCAACATATTAAATATTTTTAATAAGTAAAAATCACTAACTTTATTTGTAAACCTTTTCCCAACCGAACAATTTATAAAAAACGCTGAAAACATTCCAACCGACAACTTCAAAACAAAATGTTACAAATTATTAAAACAGTAAAAACTCAACAGTCAACTCAAAACTACACTAGTGGTTTTCAAGACCAAAACTATTGTCGAAAGCGCTTGGGCAGAAGATATGGGACAATTCCTTTTCTATCTAGATCCCGACATTAGAAAAACAACAAGGGATCTTAAAAAATGAAATTA
The DNA here is from genome assembly GCA_963585895.1 of Sepioteuthis lessoniana. Lineage (NCBI taxonomy): Eukaryota > Metazoa > Mollusca > Cephalopoda > Myopsida > Loliginidae > Sepioteuthis > Sepioteuthis lessoniana. The sequence goes on along the minus strand of OY757910.1, from coordinate 59,353,303 downwards.
AAAATAAAAACAGTGTTTCATCGTCTTTAACAACTTGCTTGAATAATAACTTTCTGCCTAAATATACACTCTTGGAGATATATATATATATATATATATATATATATATATATATATATATATATATATATATATATATATATATATATATATAACGGTTTTCCAGAGACGATGAGTATGGAATTATTCTGAAGTAGATTATATGAGAAGTTTCGAATAATTCTACAGGGGAGCTCGATGTATGCGAATTAATATATATAAGTGTATCAAAATATATTTTTAAAAACCTCTCATTCAGAGCAAATATATCCGTAGATTATTGCTTTATTGAATCTCTTTACACTTTGTAAAAAGCTATCGGAAGATCGAGTCGAGCCGACGACTCGTCGAAATAAATTCATAATGGTAGGTTGACAGTCCATCGAGTTTTCTTTCAATTTATTTTATATATATATATATATATATATATATATATGTGTGTGTTTGTGTGTGTTTGGTTTTGTTTCTTGGTTTAATGGCATATCAACCTTTGTAAGTTATTTAATGCCAAAGCTATTCATCAAGAAGAACGGTGGTGGTACTATTTAAACCATAGCTGGGAGGATAAGGGTGTTCATACCTTTCCCAAGGGTATTTGCCCGAAAGTGAACGTAATAGCGCGACTGGAGTACGAACTCGCTTACTACGATTCGACTACCCATCGCTTGAACCATTCCATCACGAGGACACACCATATATATATATATATATATATATATATATATATATATATATATATATATATATATATATATATATATATATATATATATATATATATATATATATATATATATATATATATATAACGTCATAGGAAATGGACACGGTGACACTATTTAAAATTCTGGACAAGACTGTTTACATTTCACAGAGCGCTAATATCTTTGGGGAAAGGTATGAATCCAATTATCTCCCTCCAGCTATGGGTAAATATTTGGTCCGACTGAGCTCTTCAACCGAAGTTTGGAAACCAGTCTTGGAGAAGGAAAACTCTGAATTCAAACCTGTAAACTTCACTTAAAATTGACCTTGTGTCACATCCTGCTGTGAAGGAGTTGGTAAATATGAATATATATATATAAGCTTTGTAATTTTTAATGCATTTGCAATTGTACTTCTTTCAAAAACTTGTGACGTTATTCTACGTACATGAATCGTAAAAGCGAGATAATTTTCTTCTAAGCAGTTTCAACAATTTTTGACTGTCAATATGAAAATAAAATAAACGTTTATTGCGACTGTCTCATTAGAAAGCTTACAGACAAAATAATTCATCAAGCTTTCTCAATTAGCAATATTGTTTGAATCAGTTGGAAATCCTAGAAACTTTCTCTTAGAGTCTTTTTACAGATGCTTATGAAGAGTCCCGAGATGAAGACGAAGTTGATAGATAAGAAGGGGAAAAAACTGACGTTTTAATAAAAGGTATACATAAGCGAAAAATCAGCCGCCCACAAGTCGAAATGGAAAAAAAAAAAAAAAAGAAAGTAAAAGAAAAGGAAAAAGAATGAAACTTAAGCACTCCCAGCAGATAACCATCTTGAAAAGAGAAATTGGTCGGACATTAGAATGTTTGCTGTACGACAGGCTCCTTTTTTTCGTAAGTTAATCATATGCTTGCCTGAACCCGAGATATATCAGTTATAAACAGAGGTAGATGTTTGAATTAAAAAGTTAGGGAAAAAATAAAACAAAAACAAAATAACAAAAAAGTAGATATAAAAATAGATAAAAAGTAGCTGTTCAATCAGAGACACTCAAGGAAATTTATCTTTTTATTTATTTATTTTGGTTTGGTTGAGGGAGGGAGAAGTGTCATTGAAGTAAAATGGATTCGGAAATGAAATAATTGTAGCCATAAGAAAAGGAGGAAAATATTTTTGTGGAAAGTTTCACTGATTTTTATTGTCTGTTTTGGGGTCTACTAAAAATTTGAGTGAAAGAGGGAGAATAATGAAGAAGAAGAAGAAGAAGAAGAAGATGGACAAGGACGGAGAAGGAAAAAGCAATGAAATTGCTACTGCTATTTCTTCTTTTTCTTCTACTTCATTTTCCTTTTCTACTTCCCCCTCTAAATGAATATCCATCGTCATCAGCAACAGCAGAAGAAGAAGAAGAAGAAGAAAAACAACAACAACAACAACAACAACACTGATTGAAAAAAAAAAAACAAACAAAACAAATGAATTAATGATAAAGAGGGTGGAGGCTGAGATAAAACTAACGGAAAACTAAATAAGAGGGAAGAAAAAGAGCAGATAAAGAAAGAGGGAGGTAAGTTAGAAAGAAAAAACAGAGTGGTAAATGAAAAGAGAAAGAGGGAAATAAACATATATATATATATATATATATATATATATATATATATATATATATATATTGAGAGAGAGAGAGAGAGAGAGAGAGAGAGAGAGAGAGAGAGAGAGAGAGAGAGAATGAAATAACGAGGTAAAAAATAACAAAAAATAAAAACAAACAATAACTTGAAAATAAAATAAAAATTGTGACAACTAATAATACGAGTCAACGGTCAAAAAGGCAAAAGAATTAATATATATATATATATATATATATATATATATATATATATATATATATATATATATATATATATCAAAAGAAAGAAATGTAAAGAGGAAGAAAGAAACAAAGAAGAAACAAATGATGCAAATAATAAGACTCACATATTTAATATGCCTGATTAAACGTCCATTTTTATGACACGACTTATTTTTTGTGAGCCTAAAAGAAAAAGAAATCAGTTGTTTAAAGAAAGTCAATAATCACATTGATGACTATTAGCCATTTTCCTTTTATTCTTCTCTAGTCTTTATTTTTAACAAATTTTCTCTTCATAAACAACACTGCCATTTCGGAGTCGTTTCTTTCTTTCTTTCTTTCTTTCATTCTTTGCGTAACTCTGTTGGGTATTTCTTTGCATAATTCTGTCGTATATTTCTCTAAATTTTTTCTTTCTTTCTACCATTATTACTGACTTCGTTGATTTTGCTTAATTTTCCTTCCTCATTATTCTGCCGCAAATTTGTTGATTGTAGTCAATCACTTATTCACTCAACCATCAAGTAACAGCACCAAATGGTAAACACACAGATAGAGAGAGAGAGAGAGAGAGAGAGAGAGATAGAGAGAGAGAGAGAGAGAGAGAGAGAGAGAGAGGCAAAAAACAGCGTAAAAGTATTTAAGCAGTTTGGTTATTTATTTCAAGAAACACTTTGTTCATTTGTTAATACAATAAAAATAAACTGCTTTAAATTAGACAATTCGGTATCTTTGTATACGCAATTTATGGGCCTGTTGTAAATGATATATGACCTTTTTGGTAAATGAGGCAGTTATGAATGTACCCCCCCCACTTTACCGTTTCAATGAAAGTTTTTGCTGGTCAGCTAACATCAGTGTGTCCATAAGTGGGTGTCCATGGTAGAACATCACTGATGAGTTCGTCATTACTTCTCTAACATATCTTGCTCCTCTTTGTTGGATGGTTTATAAGATAGGAGGTAAGTGTCCTTACACTTGTATTTTTAAGTTGTTGCTTTCAGGATTTGTTCCATCAGTGTGAAGCGTACTTCTGTAATTTCCATTAAGCCTTTTCCTCCCAAGTGTTTCGTTTGTGTACAAGTGGTGAAACCTTATCGTAGTACTGACACTGCTACAGCTGGGAAGAATTCCCGTTTTATTTTATCTGAGAGATTAGTTTCAAATAGTAATTATAGAAATATGTAATTCTTATTTGTCTTATTATTTTTCTTTGTCTTTTGAAGGATTTCAAAAGTTTTTAGCGTTAAATTTTAATCATGTGGTAAATACATGAACCTTAAACAACGGATTTACGAATCCGTAATTGTATTATTTTTAGGTTTATACCTGCACGGCTATTTTAGCACCAAACACTCTTTTTATGCCATTTTGTCCTTCGATATATATATATATATATATATATATATATATATATATATATATATATATATATATATATATATGTGTGTGTGTGTGTGTGTTCTTCAATGCAGTAAATCCAGAGTAGGCAACAACTCTGACAGGACAAATAAGATATTCATATTTCGAATATTTAAATACTCCTGGTAAAGAGCTCAATGTAGATAAATTCACAGAGCAAATAATATTATTTAAAGAAAAAAACAATATTCAGTCACATTTGTATATATATATATATATATATATATATATATATATATATATATATATATATATATATATATATATATATATATATATATATATATATTGACACCCATGGAAAGTACACGCGTAACAATCTTTTTAATAAAAATTAGGCCGAAGAAAAGAAAGAAGAGCCGATTTAAGTTGTCATTTAGATAATCAGGGAAAAGTTGAAAAGATCAAAGCCCCTTATTAGCTACTTAAACTCAAAGATTTAGAATGGTTGCAGAATGTTTTTGTGTAAGAAAAATTAGCTAGAGGAATGATCTGAGAAATGCGTTTTTTTTTTCCAGTAGGCACTTCCGATAGATAGATAGATAGATAGATAGATAGATAGATAGAGAGAGAGAAAGAGCTGAGGTCAAAATATCAGGGGTTGGAATAATCGGAATTCGTTGTCAGCAAAAAAGATAAAGACTAAAGGAAAAGGATGCAAAACCCTAAAGTAATTTTTTTTTGTATAGTGGTATCAGTTGCCATATAAAAGGTTATTAAAAAAAGAAAAAGAAAAAGAAAAAAAAAAGCCGAAAAAGCAAAAGAAAACACTGAAAGGTACCATATCACGCCAGACATTAAAAAGTCAATTTCGTCACCGTTTGTCACGATAAAATATAGAAGTAAATAAAGAAAATAAGAATTAAAACAGTTAAATTAGAAATACATAACAGTTTTAATTTAAAAAAATAAATTGAGGTTTCTCTTGGTCTTACCAATTGGTTTTATTTTTTAAATCATTTTTTAGTAATGTCAAAACTTTTACATGGCAGTTGGAGTGTTCAGTTTTATTTAATTTCATTTTAAAAAAATCGCTTTTGATTTTGTTGTAACATATCATAGTGACTCTTAAAAAATTGTCATATCTTATTTATTGATTCAAGGAAGATGGATAAAAAAGCAAGAAAATGCACATTTGTCACTGTTGTTTACCAAACTTTGTTTAGAGTACACATGCTGCTTCCTAAGTGGTCAGTCTTGGGGGTACTGAACGAGCTTACTGCCGCCTAACTTCGGGGATTTGTCAGTGGGACTTTACTTGAAGTCATATAAACTCCACCCACTGAATGTAAGAACTATCATAAGAGAAAAATCGCATATGATTGTCAATATATGTATGCATGGCCATCATGTTTTGTATGTGTTTAACCAACCTCTACGCCACAGAAAAAGCACGATACTATGAAATGTAATAATAATATAAAATACATAACGAAACAATAAGACATATGATATACAATAAAATTTAATAATATGAAATACATTATAAACAATAGGACATATAATATTCTATAAAATATGATAATGATAAAAATATATTATGAACAATAAAACACATAATATACTGAAAATGATCAGTATTTTATCTATGTTTTTTTTTAAGAAAATTTGAAATTCGTCTGAAAAAGATTTGTGATATTTATGAAGAAGATGCTGTAATTGATAAAAAGTTGTTATTGAAGTATAGTGATTGATTGGATGTATTGATTGATTTTAACCTCATGTCAACTCGTTTTATACCTAGAGGTTAGCGAATCGACTCGATTGTGCAGTCATGTTTACATTTTTTTGTGTAGTTTTTAAAAATCTTTTTTTTCGAATACGAATAATTTTTCAACTGATCTATTTGACCCATCGAAGGGACCCAAACATATACTAACGCTCCGGGTCAGAGTGAACCAGGGAGTTATGGCTATGACGGAGAACTCTACATTTCCCAGATTTGCAGAACTGGAGACTAACCTTCAGATGATGTTAAGAGTCATACCAAGGCACTTGAAGTTTAGTGTTGAATATTTCTTTCTGAACTTTTCTCCACGTTTGAATAAACCAATTGAATTGACAAAAAAATGTCACAGCATGGAAAATAGCCTATGTACTTATAATAGAAAAGCGCACATTACAAAGAGTGGTACTTTTGAGGAGAGGGTCTATAGAAACGTTAATTAGTTATTGACTTCCACTTGAACGCTTGGCAAAATAACCGTGAGCAATTATCAAGAGTTGGGCTACTTGCTTCTTATATTGTGGCGTGATCGTCAGTATGGAAGGAACGTTGCAAATCTCTCTTTTCCCTAAGTTCGATCCGAGTTCTAATCTAGGACGAGGCTGTTGGGGATTCATTTCGAGATAATACACTAACGAAAGAAATGAATCAATCTCTTCTCCCTCCAGCCTGGAGTAAATAGTAGGGTAGTCTTTAGCCTTGGTATAGCAACCAATCTAGGAGAAGAAACATTTTGAATTCCAATCAGTTGTAGTCAGCTTAAGAATCGACCTTGTGTCGTATCTTACTCGTGGCGAAGAAGTTGGGTAAATAGATATAAAACATGCTGCCCTCACATAAATATATATTAACAATATTATGCGAACTTTCTTTTATAATCAGTGTATAGTGTTTGTCATAAAATGACTGCTTAACGGTAAAACTTTGTCTTATAATCAGTGTATAGAGTTTATGTGCAAATGTCTTAACTATTACAAAATAAATGACTTACGCTAAAAAACACTATTTTTTTAAAATCAGATCACCGCTGTTAAGCAGAAATGAGCCTGTTCTATTCTGAAATGGATGACCTCTTTGAAAAAGCAAATACTATACCTTGAGGCCAATGTGTTAGACTAATCAAAACTTAAAGCCCGGTCGGCGGGCTTAAAATACGTTGACTGTATCGCCTCCAGTGAGTCAAAATACTTTTAAAGGAGTGTTCTGGATATGATACTAAGTTCTAGAGCAGTTAGAATACTCTTTCAGTGCCATTACTTCCAAGTCCATCCTGAACCGGAGTTGTAAAATCTGTTGGGATCTCATCAACGGGTGAAATAAAAGTAAAGTAAAGTTAGCGACCATAGTCGAGGGTTACCCGAAGGCTCCCTTTTCGATAGCTACTACACCAAGGTGTAGGGGAGGGCGCTACTCCATTCCCAGGATTGCTCCACTTTACCCTTGAACCGTACCTTATAATGCTGAGTGTTAAGCAAGGTGGTATCAAGTACCATTTTTAAAGTCTTTGGTATGACTCGACCTGGGATTGAACCCAGGTCTCCCGGGCCAAATGTGTTTAAAAATTATTCGCGTTCGAGATAACTGCGTGCCTCCCCCCGAAAAAAAAAATTGCACAAAAATGTAATTATGAACATACAATAAATGCTATTTCCATAGATTTAGGAATAAAGTAACCCAAGACAAATTGACATGACGTTAAAATCAGTCAATCATAAGTAAAGCTTTATCAACAACAATAACAATAGTCATACAGTGTATATATTGACGCATGCGCATAGACGAGCGTCATTAGTAACTAGTTCAAAAGACTGTGTGAATGTCGTGCCGAGGGAAAGTGCATCAGGATCATTGTTAGTCATTGTGGGACTAAATGACAAATCCCAGCGAATTATCACCTCGGGCAGACTTGGAGTGGGGATGTAAATTTAGAGGCGGAACAAAACGAAATACAAAGAAAAGAGGAAAATGATTTTGGTGGTGTGTTGTTGAAAAATCAAAAAAAAAAAAAAAAAAAATGAAAGAAACAAAGAAAAAAGGGTTCTTGAAAATAAATGATCGCTCTTAAAAAGAATAGAAAAGAAAAGGTGGATGTAGAAAGAAAGAATAGAAATGAACCGGGGTCGTTGTAGAAATTTCCGGAAGCTCCTAGAAAGTCCTCAGACTCGCTGACAAAGCTACCGAGACTTTGTGTTCTCTCAATGGGAAGGCAATGAAACTCTTGCTGGTTTAGCACGGTGATAAAGGTTTGAAGGAAACGCCTACAATTTGTCCCCTTTTAATTAATGTCGATGATATTAATTCATGAATCTTTCCTCGGAAATAAGAACCTGAATTAATATATAATTCTGCGCGAAATCCTTTTTTGCTGATATTCGATCTACCAGTAGAAATTCCCTGAAATAACAGCTTAATAATTGCTCAAATTTAAAATTTTGAAACTTATTGATGTTGGATTCTATTTCGATAAAAAAATTGGTGAATATATATATATATATCATCAGTATCAAGTCCTTCGGATCGCACGGAGTCTCTTGAGTCGCTCTCGCCATGTGTATCTACTGTTCATAGTTCCAGTCTGGTCTTCTAGACGACATCCGGTGTCCGTACAGAGCTGATGCCCGTTAATCTTTGCTGGTCGGCCAACACTGGTGTGTAGGAGTCCATAAGTCATTTATTTTTGTCCTTATTTCCTCAGCAATGCCAAGAATATCTTATTTGGATGGTTTGTGAGATGGGAGGTTTGTGATATATAGCCATACAGCTGATGCTTTGTGAGGTGCTGTTACCAGTATTTATTCAAAATAGCACGTAGCATTCTTGTATAGTTCCCATGTAGCTTTTTCTCCAAGTAGTGCATCCATACAGTAGTACTGACACGATCACAGCTTGAAAGAAATCTTTTTTTTATTTCATCAGAGAGATCAGATTTGTATATGATAGCTTGTCAATACGAATCCCTACCTTTCATATGAGTATGTTGACATGATTTTCAGCCGATGAGATATTGGTGCCGAGGTATGTCAACTGGTCTACTAATTTTAGTGGCTTGCCGCTACGAGTACAGATGGCTTCATCTTGTTTAAAACAAATGAATTCTGTTTTATGTGCGTTCATGTAGAGGCCAATACCTCTTGCTGCTTCCTCCAGGCTATGCAAAAGGGATTTGGTTTGAGCAGATTTATTTGAAAGAAGCGCTAGATCGTCAGCGTAGTCTGCGTCTCTAATAGTTTCTGTGGTATATTGTCTGCTTCTTGACTTTTTAAATGGGAAACTATTTTTAAGGTGAAACCATTTTAAATGTGAAACCATTTTTATGTGATCTATTGACGTTCGTCGGACGTAATCTGGACCGATTATAAACATATACGTATATGGTGCTAATATTGTGACAATATATAACAAAAAAAAAAAATCCAAAACAACGTTTGAAAAAAACAAAAAACAAATCGCAACAGAACAAAACTTGAATAAAAAAAACTTTAAGATTTCGTTTTGTGAGTAGGTAATTCACTTTTGTAGGTAACTATTTTCATTTTATTCATCGAGAAAAAAATAAGTTAACCTTTTTAAGTGGATCGTTTTACATTTACAATAAGGCTAAAGTTGTTGGTTCGCTAGAACGTCAAGGTAGATGAAGAAAGGAATACGATTGATGATACATTTAATGCTGATAATTATATTTTGTCTATTATTCCAAGGGTAAATGGAATGATTGGTTGGGTGGTCAGACATTTTATTTCAAAGGAGTCAAATGTTGTTTCAAAATATATAGAACTTCATTAAGATCTCATATCAAATAATCTACACAGGTCTCGGATCCAGTGTTGAGAAATATTCCATATTGTATAATATTGAGATTTGAGGGCATAGAGAGAAGAGTGAAAAATAATTAAAGGAGTAAAAGATTACATATACTGGGAGAGAAAAGAGAAATTAGAATGAAATATTTTACTAGAAAGAAGACTGAGACGTAATCTAAAATTGAAACTTTCATATAATTTATAGCATTTCTAATTATGGTAGACATTTTTTCAATATTTCTTGAACTGAAAGTCAAACGGACTTTTTGCTAATAAGGCAATGTATTTTTCCTTATAAAGTAATATATTTTATTACAAATTGTCTAATCAGATCAAAAAACAGCAATGGTGTAAAAATGGTAAAAAAAAAAGAATTTAAAAGAGCATTTTGGGATCTATTGGATGAATTTCTTTGGAGAATTTGATCTCTATATAGATATTGTATTTATAATATTTATGTTTTATGCAAAGATTCTTTTTAAAGGTCGGTGTGTGAAGAGAGTAAAAACAACAACATCAACACATAAAAAGATAAATAAATATATTGAAAGATAAATAAATACTATTGCAGTCGAGAATAATTATAAATGCTATCAACGAAGCAATCGATTGTTAAAAAAGATTCGGTTTCTTTGTTTAACGGAATATCAACCTTGGTGGGTTATTTAATGTTAAAGTCATCGTTGTAGTGGTAATGTTGATTCATCGATGGAGTTAAAAGTTTTTATAGTTTTTCCAAGGGTATTAGTCAGAAAGTGAACGTTATAGTGTGGCTGGGGTTGGAACTCGCTTACTTCGAGGTCATAGTTCAACATTTTGGCTATTACGCAATTAAAAAAGAGAAAACTATAATTCAAATAAAACATTATTATTCATTGTGATTTTAGTTTTTTTTCAAAATCCGTTTTTTTAATAAGTAGTTATTTAGCAAAATATGTAGATAGCAAACCTTATCAGGAAAAAATAGCTACTTTTGTTAAGTTTTATTGCGAGCTACCCTGAAGTTTGCATCCGCGAATTTTGGTTTCGTCCTGGTAATATATTGAAGAGCTTGGCTTCAGTGGCCGTTCCTTCAGGCAGCTCTTGCCCCCTTGTCTGAAAGGGCAAGAATTAGATTCATTGCCAGATGCCTGTAGGTACCTCCTGAAGGAGGAATATCGACGGAGGTCAAGCATTTTTTCGCACTGCCTTCAACCGTGCATTCATGAACTGGAGAATCTCCCCCTAAAAATGACATTGTGTCGAATCCCGTCACTCACTAGTAAGACAACATTATCGACGGAGAAGAGACCAAGTGAATACACACCGCTCTATCATAACTACCCCAAATTTCTTTAAAATCGCAGTAAAATATTTTTATACCGATTATCAGCTTTGACAAGAACCAGCTGTACGCAGACTTTCCATGCATTGTTCAAGTTAGAGTTACTGAATTGACTATAAGTAGTTATTTTAATCAGAAAATCTGTACTCCTTTTAGACGACGGAAGAGACGCTGGTAAGAGAAACGACCATCTCAGTTTAAAACTTTTTTAGTTGTTAACTATACTCAAAGAACCCATATGACTGCTAATCACTCTACTACTAATAACATTGTGTTCTTTTTTAGTTTGCAAATTTGAAAATAGTATGCTATAACAACTATTAATCCTCGATCATAATGCCTTAGACAAGAGAGAAAAATATTTTGCGTCACTACATATTTGGAGAGAAAATCATTCAAAACTGTGCAAGCAAAATTTCGCAGGAAGTTTAATTTTAACACTTATCCCCAGAAAAGCCAAATTTCAAGGCATAGGGTCAGTAAACAACTTCGACAAGAAGGCAAAAAATCGCCGAAAATGGCAGGAAGTTGACTGCAAGCCGTAGTGACAATGTGAACACAGTGAGCGTTTCTGTTGGAAAGAGTCCGAGAAAGTCCCCCCAAAGAAGTTTCTAAGAACTTGGTTTTGCACGTGCATCGTTGCAAAGAATCTTAAAGAAGAATCTTCGGCTGTACTCATACAGAATTTAGATCAAGCATAAACTAACACCAGTTGACATGGAAAAAGTTTAGTGATACGCTGGTAGTTCGAGAAAAAGATTGGAGAGGATCTTGACATCTTTGATGATGTTTGGTTCAGCGACGAAGCACACTTCCGGCTCTGTAGACTTGTCAATAACCATAACTATGTGAACTGGGGCACAGAAGCCACAGACGAGCTGCTTCAAAGGCCCTCTGTGAAAATGAACGGCCAGATGGCCATCTCAAAACCGTTTTGTTTTGAAAATGCAGACAAGGAGGCAGTCACTGTCACGAGGGAGCGTTACATTGATTGCCAAACAAGTTATGGAAGGAGCTTGGAACACGTCGTGATGTGAATTGAGACGTGCAATGGTTTCAACAAGATGGGGCAACTCCACATACAGACAACATCACGATGGAGGGGCTCGACCATCGATTAGGAATCGGCTGATCAGTAGGCGCCGCGAACCCGAGTGGTGTCCACATTCACCCAATCTGAACCGCCCAGATTTTAATCACTTGGGGTTCTTGAACAATAACATAAAGAACAATCCACAATCCATTTATGAACTCAAAGATTCGTGTTAGACCGAAAAAAGAAGACATCAGGGTGATTGACAAGTTTGCTTGACAAATTCAAGTGTGTCACCAGTGCAATAGCGGTCATTTGGAACACGTCTTGTAAAAAATGCATCCTTTGAGCAAGAGAAATCAAATCAAATCAAATCAATGTTTTTTTTATTGTTATTATATAAGCTTCCAGAACATGCAACATTTTTTTGAGTTTCAGTTTACCAGCATATAAAAGAATTGGTTGGTTGGTGTTTTATGGCATATCAAGCCTTGTGGGTTATTTAAGGCTAAATCCGGTTTATACATATATATTATAAATAGGACTTGGAAGCAAAATTCTCTAAGTAAAGTTATTTTTAAAGACAGAGCTCATTTGTTTGCATAAAGTTAAATGGTATCAAGTATAGTAATAAAGAATTATAATATAAATAATTATTCTTTTCAACACCATTCATATGCACACAGTCAAATTGTTCCAAGTATTGCTATGTAGTATCAATAATTCAATAGCACACAGTTAAACGGTTTCAAGTATTTTAATTCAACTCTAATAATTCTATTCAGCATTCGTTTGCAATCATTCATTTATAAACAGATAAATGGTTCCAAGTATTGCTATTTATCATTAACGATCCAATTAAACAGTCGTTTGTTTACACACAGTTTAATGATCAAAGAGTTCTATTTCTAAGAATTCAGTTTAACAGAAGTCATTTGTTTGCATACAGTCTGAATGTCAAACAGTTGTATTTGACCAATAGATAGTCAGAGTGGACCAAGGAGCAATAGAAATGAAAGGGTATTCACATTCCCCAAAGTTCCAGGACTGAAGCCTTGCCATCAGATGGTTTTGTGTCGTATCAGAGGTACAGTCGGTGTATTCTACAGCAATAGACGACTGGGTTGGGTTATTTGAAGCAAAGTCCTGTTTATATATATATGTATTAATTAAATTACCATGACTAGAAAATCCGGAAAACACCCAAATGCGACATACGGAACACTGAACGTTATTGGGTCTCATCAGCAGTGCATACCGTGATCTCCACCACTAGAGATCGAACCGGCAACCCCAGAATGCAGAAACCAAACCTCTACCAATGGGCCACCAGTTCATGCCACACATAAGCGATTCCAAATCAACCAGTCATGGTAAGAAAGCGCGACCACATGATCTAATGTATCTTGAAAGTACATTTTTACCTTACAGAGGACACGACCACATCTAGGGCTACGTCTTCCCAAGTCGGTGTTACGCGTCCGCATCTACTAAAACCTCATGGGCAGGAATTAGATTATATATAATTAGAGGAATTGATATTATATTAATTAAATTACCATGACTAGAAAATCCGGCAAACACACACACAACATACAGAACACTGAACAGCTGTTTCGATCTAATTGGGTCTCATCAGCAGTGCATATCGTGATCACCACCACTAGAGATCAAACCGGTAACCCCAGAATGCAGAAACCGAACTTCTACTTAATATATAATATATATATATATATATATATATATATATATATATATATATATATATATATATATATATATAAACAAAACAAATGAGCTCTAGCAACCTGTTTGAAAATAAAATTACCCAAAATTATATATATATATATATATATATATATATGATTTATAAGTGAATAGTTTGAATGTAATTATACTTTTAAATAAGTTGTTATAGTTCATTTGTTTGCCCACTGGTTTCAAGTATTTATTTAACATGGATAATTCTATTTTTCAAGTATTTCTATGTAATTTACACACAGCTCTATGATTTTAAATAACTAACCATAAACCTTAGTAAATGATTGAACAGTTCTATTTGACCCATTGATGGGATCCATCTACTACAACTGTAGGTCAGAATAGACCAGAGAGTAATAGCAATGAAAAAGTATTCTACACTCCTCAAAACCCAGAATTAGAGCAGTTTATTGTCCTATACAGGACATTCGTTGTGGTGGTGGTGGTGGGGGTCTTACTCCTCTGTAGTGGTGTAGTCAACGTATTCTGTTGCCATAACCAATTGGGCAGAGATATGAGAAGAAATGTGGGATGTTATCGGTATTTCTAAAGTTGAAATTTTTACTTTTATACGATTAGTTATGTCTTGCAGAAAAATGGTTCCTCGATTGTTATTGTTTATTGTTAGGGAACCCTCTTGATGGAGATCTTTTCTCATAAAAATTTTCCTCTCTACACCGCGGAAAAGTTGTTTTTATATTAGCGGAAACGAGAAAATAATTTTAGTTCGTCGTGAAACTTTTGTCTCAATTTCCAAAATAGGATTTGCTTAGTATTAGATCATCATTTATTTGCATTTGTTTCTTAATCTTTGTTGCTTTTTTTTAATCACAGATGTTTGGTCACTTTATCGTATTGCCTTATTTCTGTCTGCATTTCTGAGTTAAGATTTCTTTAGTACCATAAGAACCAGTTTTCTTGACTTTGTAATGGTGGCATCATCTAAGCCACTGGACATTTCAGTCTTAATCTTCTCATCCAGTAACTTTTGAGAATATTGATCCGATCTTTAAATTCGATTTAGAAATAAAAGTATTTGTCAATGATAGTTTTTTTTCTGACATAAAAGAAATCACATTTTGTCAGCACGTTGACTCTATCCTCCGCAGAAGGGTCCCCCCACCGTCAAAATGGTGTATCCTGGGTATGACACAAAACTACATCTGATGGTGAAGCTCCAGTTCTGCAGATCTGGGGAGTGTGGAGCTCTTCTACTTTACACTCTGACTCGAAGTGGTAGTACCTGTTAGGATCCAATCTAGGGGTAAAATTGATATGTTTAAAAAATTTTTCGCATTAGTTATATATATATGTAAAAAAAAGTTAACAGAAAATAAAACTCTTAAAAAAAAACTATAAGAAAATGTAAATATGAACGTACATTGAATGCGATTCCCAAACTTCTATGATTTGATTTGATTTGGTTGGGTTTTATGGCATATCAACCATCGTAGGTCATTTAATGCCAAATTCATTTTCATACATATAAACAATTCTATTTCAAGCAATTCAGTTTAGCATAAGTTTAGTTCTATTTAACCCTTACATAGCACTCTATCAAGTGCTGCCACTCTGGGCCAGAGTGGACCTGGGAGTAATGGCAATGAAGGGGTATTCCACATCCCCAAAAGCTCCAGTATTACTGGAGGCTCACAAGGAAATTCTTTGGTGTCATAATCAGGGAGTCTTATTCTCCTGCAGAGAAGTGTATTCTGCAGCCCCAGCTGACAGGGTCTTACCGAACTTCTAGGCATAAAATAATCCTTGTTGGTTTGAAATGCAATTAAAATAAATCATTCAAAAATGCACCCATAATTTACGAATCTTAAATGCTTTAATGAATATTGATAAAGCGGTTGTTTTAGTGAACCTTAAGGCCAACAGGCGATGACTTAGATTTACCACTGAATTTTGAAACATGCTGCACATATGTTAGACGTTATGTCACTGATTTAACTTGTTATATATCATATTCTGACTGACGAAGAAATCTTATACGCGATCTGCACATCTGATATAAGATTAAACCAAGCATTCTGTTCAAGGATGAGGGATATGTCTTCACATCTAGGCTTTAGCCAGCATGTATCTTTAGAAGTGGTGCTAAACTTGATATTGGAAGCTGCATGGGGTCACATGAAAGCTTCTTAGATCTGTCGAGCCACCCCATAACTTCTTTTAGTTCGACATGACATGGGAGGGAAATTCAGAGACGATAGCAGGTAATAATGACAAATACAAATAAAAATGCACATGAAGAAAACCCTGCAAAAGAAACATGTTTGACCTGACGGAAATGATTTATTGCTTTATTTTGATCATATTTATATTAATAATTGATAAATTAATAATAAAGTTTCTAAATCCTTCATTGATTGATTATATCATTATTTTAATCCTTTATGGGATTGCCAACGAAATTACAGTAAACCCAAGACTGTAGTTTATAACAATGTATAAATTTCAAGAAAGCAACATTTATTGGCAAATATAAATTCAGCGCATATCTCATGGCATATAAATATATAGTATGCATTGAGATCACACACACACACACACACACACACGTATATATTACTAGCATCAGGTCGTGATGATAATACATAGGCTTAACAAATCCTGCGACGCTCACTATCCGTCCCTATCATCTCTTTTGATTGCATCCAGCGTTCGCACAGACCTGGTCGGCAAGCACTGGTGTATCTGTGTGTCGGAGTCCATAGAAGAATGTCGCTTATGTTCGTCCTTATTTCTCCAACAGTGTCCAACAGGTCTTGTCTTATTTGGATGGTTTGTGAGATGGGAGGAAAGTGGCCGCACAGCTGCTGTTTTGTGGGGGTGCTGTTCTGAGGATTTGTTCAAAACAGAACATAGAATTCTTGTGTACCTCTCATTTAGCTTTTTCTCCAAGCGTTTCGTTAGAGTCCGAGAAGTGCAAGCATACAGTAGTATCGATACGACCACAGCTTGAAAAAAAATCCCGTTTTATTCTATCAGAAAGATTAGATTTCTATATGATCGACAGCCACTAACAGTCTATACCTTTTCTATGGGTATTTTAACACCACTTTCAGTAGATGAGATATTGCTGCCGAGGTATGTGAACTGTCGATTAATTTCAAAGGCTTGCTACTTAATGTGGAGATGACCCCATTTTGTTTAAAACACATGAGCTCTGTTTTACCTGTTACTTGTTTCAGAGTATATAGCAGAGATTCGACTTAGGGACGCGTATTTGAGAGAAGTACTAGGTCATCTGCATAATCTGTATCTGTCATAGTTTTCGTAGGATATTGCCTGTTTCTTGTCTTTATTAATGGGAAAATCTTTTACTTTATTAGATCTGTTGACGTTCATAGTCCGTATTCTAGGTTGATTATAAACATATGTTGCACTAATGTAACTCATTGCTTGACTCCGGCAAACATATCGAAGTCGGTATTTTTGAAAAGCATCGTTATACCGGTAACAGCTTTTTGGGGGAGTAGTATTTACTCTATCTTTACTCTGTGTATGGAGTAAAGTGCTTTGTAGAAATAAACAAAAAATAGCATTGCCTCAAAATGTTTTGTGTGTACTCCTTCGATGATTCTATTGATAGTCGGAATCTGTGACGTCGTCGTCGATTTCTCCGAAAGCTGTTTTGATTTTTTTCCAATAAAATCTCTCAACATCGGGTAGGATACGATCGAGAAGCAGGATCTTATAAACCTTACCAGCTATAATAGTTATGTTTTTGTAATTCTAAGTGATTTCTCTGGAAAATGGAGGATGCAGCCTTTCGTCCGAGCGAAAATGGTACATTTTGCTTACACAACTCGCCAAACAAAAACGTGAATATTTTTCTTTTAAGAACAGGCTGGGATGTTAAACACTAAATTAAAAAAACAAAACAAAAGAAAACGTAAAGAAATGTATGGACTAACACTTACCTAAATTTGTAAAAGCACTGCTAGATTATATACATAAATATAAAAAGTGGACAAGCATCACTTTGAACTGTGAGTCATAATCCTCTTTTGAAGGAATATCTACCGATCACTGAATCGTTTCAGCAAAGATTTGCTGGATTATATGAAGAAATGAGAAAGAAACAGGTCAAGTTGCACGACATGATGGGACTTCACATGTCAATAGTTGCAGTATATTGATTGCTTACGAAGGCATGGGCAGCTATCGATAGGCTTTCGATCATATGGAAATCAAACCTGACCGATAAAATGAAACGCAGTTTCTTCCAGGCTGCGGTCGTGTCGATACTGCTATATGGATGCACTACTTGGACGCTGACTAAACGGTTGGAGAAGAAGCTAGACGGCAATTATACAAGAATGTTAAGAGCAATATTGAACAAGTCCTGGCAGCAACACCCAACAAAGCACCAACTATACGGTCACCTACCACCTATCACGAAAACTATACAAGCCAGACGAACCAGACATGCCGGACACGAGTTCGTAAGTGATGTACTCCTGTGGACCCCCGCATATGGCCAATCAAAGCAGGACGACCAGCTCGAACATACATACAGCAGCTATGTGATGATACGGGATGTAACCCTGAAGACCTGCCTGAGGCGATGAATGATAGGGAGACGTGGAGAGAGAGGGTCAGGGATATCCGTGCTAGCCGCACGACATGATGATGATGATGATGATAAAGCAATCAATATGGTGTAAGTTAAAGGAACAAGTTTGATACGCTTTTGGAGACATCTGAAAGACATTCTTCAAATGACGAATATAAAAATTTTGTTATCATCCACATAGAAGTAGCAGCCGAGTCCGTACAAACCAAACTAAAAGCCAAATGTCGAGTTCCGTGGGAATCAGTAGCAGTTTGAGAAAAATGAGATAAATATAAAAACATCCTCAATTAATAAAAGGAATCAGCAAACGCTAATTCACAGAAATTAAAGAAAGCCTCGAGAAATCTAATTTGAACATAGCAAAAAGAATGGCTAAAATACATCCAAGGCCAATTCAATAAAATCAGAAATTCAGTAGAAGACAGATAATCATGATTAGCATGGAAGAGAGCAAATAAAATGAAGGGAAGAAAAAGTACCCCGCGAACAAAGCTCAAAACCGTCAGCCAAGAAAAAGACTTCTGATGTGGAAAGAACACTTTAAGAATCTGCTTGGAAACCCTCCTGAAACCACGGATAAACCTGCTAAAGAAATTATCAGTAGTCAGTTTAGAGAGGAAGAACTGGACGCAATACTGAAAAAAAAGCAAAGAAGCTGTAGACCTGGACGAAATAAAAGTAAGTCGTGAAGTTTGGAAGACAAGGTAATTTGACGACATACTTTTTCGATTATGTAACGCTGTGTATAAACAAAACACAACACACTCACCCCCCCATATATATATATATATAAATTGTATTTCTTTTACGTTTTTAACTTACGTGTTCTTTAGAGTTCTCAACATGAGAGTATATATGTATATATATAGTTTGGATAAAATTTCTGGTTAAAATATTTTCTAAATTAGATTTTTATGGGCAACAACAATAAACATATTATTTTTTATTTGATATAAAAAGGAAAAGTGGAATTGACAGCAGGAGGAAAAGGCTTAGCTGAAGCGAAGATCCAAAGAGGTATATTTCAGGGAGTTGCACTATCACCATTATTATTTATGATAGCGACGATGGCACTCAGAAAAATTCACAACCTGACACACACTTAGTAAATCGCAGGAAAAGATCAATCACCTTAAGTATATGGACGACATCAAACTGTTTACGAAAAATTAAAAAGAATTGGAAACTCTAATACACGCAGTGAGAATATACAATCAGGACATAGGAATGGAATTTGGCGTAGAAAAACGTGTGATGCTAGTAATGAAAAGCGGCAAACGACACGTATTGGAGGAAATGGGACTACAAAATCAAAGAAAAAATAGAAAAGGAAACCTACAAATACTTAGGAATATTGGAAGCTGATACTAAACAAGTAGAGATGAAAGAAAGAATTAAGAAAGAGTATCTCATGAGAAACAGAAAGCTACACGAGAAAAAAACTATGTAGCTGGAACCTTATCAAAGGGATTAATACCAGGAGTGCCCTCTCGTAAGCTATTCGGGACTATTCTTGAAGTGGGCCAGAGAAGAACTTAAACAAATGGACTAGAGAACAAGAAAACTAATGATCATACATAAGGCATTACATCTCAGAGATGACGTTGACATCCTATATGTGTCAAGAAAAGAAGGAGGAAGAGGACTTACCAGCAATGAAGACAGTGTTGACGTATCGATACAACGACTCGAACACTACATACAAAAGCGTGCAGGAGAACTGATTATAGCCACCAGAAACAATACTGATAACGCGAGGACCAACGGGACGGAAATAACCAGAAAACAAAATAGGAAGAAAAACAACTCTATGGACGTTTTAAGCGACTAAAATGTGACATCTCACACGAGAAAACGTGGATGTAGCTTAGTAAGGGAAACTTTAAGAGAGAAACTAAATCTCTTCTAATTGCAGCTCAAAACAACGCCATAAAGACCGATTATATCAGAGCAAGAATAGATAAGACGCAACAAAACAGCAGATGTAGTTTATGTGGTGATAGAGACGAAACGATCAATCACATAATAAGTGAATACAGCAAATTTGCACAGAAAGAGTATAAGACTAGACACGACTAGGTGGGCAAGGCGAACCACAGGGAGTTGTGCAAGAAATTTAATTTTGACCATACGAACAAATGGTATATGAACAACCAAGAATCTGTCTTGAAGAATGAGTCACGCAAACTCCTCAAGGATTTTGAGATACAAACGGCTCACCTAATCTCGGCCAGACGACTAGACCTTATAATAATAATAAAAATAGATAAATAAATAAAAGAAAAAAAGAAAGTGAAAAAGAGAACTTGCAAAATTGTGGACTTTGCTGTCCCGGCTGACCACTGAGTAAGATTGAAAGAAAGTGAAAAGAAGGATGAACACCTCGACCTTGCCGGGGAATTGAAAAAAACCCATTAAACATGAAAGTGACGATTATACCAGTTGTAATTGGTGCTCTTGGTACAGTCACCAATGAATTGATACAAGGACTGGAGGACTTGTAAATAAGAGGCTGAGTGGATACCATCCAAACTACTACATTACTTCGATCGGCCTGAATACTAAGAAGAATCCTGGAGATTTAAGGAGACTTGCTGTCACTCAAACTTCAGTGAAAGACCATCGGCCAACGATGATGTGAAAAAATGTCAATGATTAATTATGCTAACGCTGCTGTGAAGAACTTGAAAAGAAGTAACCATAATAATGACAATTTAAAAAATTAAATCTAAAAAAATCTAAATTACACACAGATGGACGTTAATTTCGTTTAAAAATGATCAGCTCATCTTCTTATAAATTACTTTTAAATAATTACAATATCTTTTGTTTAGATCATTTTTTTTATTTATCATTGATGCACCATACTTAATTTTAATAGTTTTCATAGAGTTTCTTATCAAAATAATTTCTGAACTTGATATTTTATTGCCGACAACAAACTGGTCATTTCATTTCATTTAATATTGAAATAAAAATTTTCAAAATTTATCTAATATATATATGCATGTATGTGCGTATGCGTGTGTGTTGGTGTGTGTGAAAACCTTATTGAATGTTTCGGAAAAGGAACGTCTTATTAATTTTAATTCAACTTTTTGTTTCCTTACAAGAAAAAGTATAAAAGGATTAAAGGCGTGTAAGAATTCTCCCTATTCTTTTTTCTCCGAAGTCAAACCGCTTTCTACAATTTCCTGCCATTTTCAAGAAGAAGAATGAAAGCACAAACTGAGATGTTGAACTGTATTCAGCACCCCTTTCTTAGGGAGCTATGATTTGAATATGTCGCATGTTAGAGACGTTGTAATTTTCAACTGGTTTTAAAAGAAATCTGCTAAGACTCGATGCAATTATAAGTATTTGAAACATTTGGTTTCGGTTTCTTTGTTTAATGGTTTATCAACCTTCATGGGTTATTAAATGCCAAAGAAGAATTGTGGTACTAGTTAACAGATAGCTGGGGGAAAAGGGTTTCAAACTTTTCCTTAGGGTATTGCTTGCTACAATATCTCAGTCCAGCATGTTGGCTACTACGCTACTCTTATTTAATGGCAAATCCTGTTTATATATATATATATATATATATATATATATATATATATATATATATATATATATATATATAATGGTTTGTAATCGATTAGTTTGTTGATAACTTCATTTTTAAATGAGTTATTACAGATCATTTGTTTGTTTGCAAACTGTTAAATGGTCTCAAGTATTCCTATCTAACACATATAATTCTTTATATCTTGTATTCCTATCTCACAAGAACAACTTGCACATAGCTGTATAGTTTCAAATAATTAATAACAATAATCCTGTGTAAATGAGTGAACAGTTCTATTTTAAACATTGATGGTATCCTATCGAATGCAAATAATTTTTAAATAAATCTATTTGACCCATTGATAGGATTTTATTAGGTTCTATCACTCTGAATCAGCGTGGGACTGGGAGTAATAGCAATGAAGGGGTACTCCCCATTCCCCTAAGATCCAAGACTGGAGCCTCACCATGCAGTTAATTATAATACCCAGAGGTAGAGTCGGTGTATTCTACAACCCCATCCAACAGAAAGGTTGAAACATTTTCTGCTGCTTAGTGTCTTATTCGGATTCGTAATAGTTTCAAGGCACATGAATATTTTTTTCAGCCGAATCAAACCTTGTATGACTTAGTTTAAATTAGTTTTCTTGGTTTGGTTTCTTTTTAAATGGTATATCAACCATTGTGGGTTTATTTAATGCTAAAGCAGAAAAACAATAGTGGTACTAGTTAACTCTCTGTGGGGAGGGATAAGGGGGTTCATGCCTTAAGTTGAGATTAGCAATATGTTTAAGTATGTGCCCGTGCGTGTATGCATGTGTGCGCGCGCGCGTGTGGCTTAAAGTTAAAAGCATAGAAAATGAAATAAACGTATAACCAGACAGGTTGGCGTGTGTCACACATTCGGGTTCATCCAGAGCAGCGTGCCCAAATATAACCGGCGGGGGCTCGTCCGAACCAAATGTGACCAGTTGGTTGTATGCAGGTCCAAACAGCAGCAAATATAACAAGACGTGGGGCGGTCACCTTGCCAAACACGGGGGTTATTTTTAGGGTCGTATCCTTGTCTGGTTGCGCCAGGAAATTTCTTGAACCACCGATATTAAGCCCCTATTCGCCCACGTTGAGATTTAACATCCGGACAGTGAATTAATCATTAGCCGTTTTAGCAATTAGATAGATGCCTTCGCTCAGTTATGTAAGAGGAAAAAAGAGAAAATGAAATCTGTGACCGTAACAAACCAACACAGCTTTGCCATAAAAATAGTGTTTAGTGTATATTATAGAAATTGTCATTCATCAACTTTTTACATAGTACAATTCTCTCAGAGATCGACAAATATTACTTATTTCTATCTACCCCACTCGGCAGTAAGTTACAAGACCAGTTGCTCCGAATCGGGGAAAAACCACCTTACGTTTGCCAAGTCAAATTCGGTCTCTTTCTCTATTCTGTCTCATTTCGTCTCCCGGATTTCATTACATCTGACCTCAACCCACCTTCCAACCGATCTGTTAGCTTCTCCTGTAGTTTATGTATTCTCATAGCTAAATCAGGGCGTTGTTGGGGGTTATTTCAAAAGTCGTCACTCGTAGTAAATTTTTACACAGTGAATTCCTTAGCTAAATTTAACCTTAGAATTTGTTTAATTAGTCAATTAGCTTTGAACTGAAAACAAATTTTTTCATAGGAATGAACTTTGTCTTGGCAGCATTTTTATCCCATCAACCTGATTTTAAAATATTTTAACAATAACAATTTTCATCGGTACCCAATTATTCCGATGTTTAACAAGATCTCCTTTTGATCTAGGTACGTCAACACCGATTCCGTAGCAGAAATGTTCTTGATAAAATAAACAATACATTTCTTTTAAAATAGCCGATTCAAAAGCTTTTATACACTCCTCGTGTATTTTCTTTAGTCTTCTGAAATCTTTCGTCCCTTTTTCTGAATATTAAATTCCATCTGTCGGTCTTCAAACTCACTATTTCACAAGCATACTGTGTTCGAATTTCACCAATGTCTGTTAATATTCACTTGTATTTAAGAAACACATTGATCCTTTTAAGTGTTATGTTCTGTCGCAATGATATCTTGACAAAAGATCTCGTCACTAGCATGCTACGAAGATCGAGATAGGATGAGAAAATATTTGTACTAACTCATCCACAACTACCTTAGCCTTCAGGTAATAGCAAGAGAAAAAAGTACTTACATAGTACGCATTGTCAACCTTGTCAGAAGTTATTCAGTATAACCCCAGCTCCTCACATCTGATATGTATATTAGTGTGTATCAAAATCAATGCCATCGTTGGGTGAGATTGTTTCGATAGAGACAACATCGTATCAGATGAGCATTTGTGAACAGCCCGATGTTGATCCTAATGATTTTTTTACGCTAAGTTCGACGAATACAAAGCATAATTATATATATATATATATATATAAGTGTGTGTGTGTGTGTGTGTGTGTGGGTGTGTGTGTGTTTGTGTGTGTGTTTCTTTTTTCCTACCCCATTCATGCGCCCTGCACGAGAAACGCTATTGTTATTCATTTGGCCAATAAAATTCATGCTGAAAGAAAAGGGAGCAAATTTAGAAATGATTCGGGAGAAAAATACTTCATTAATTTTCCATAAACTCGTCGACCTTTTCATGTTTTCCGTCTGAAAAAAAAAAGAGAAAAGAAAAGGAAAGGAATAAAGGGAAGTGAAAAGGAAGTAAAACCACAGAGAAGAGTTAGATGAGATTGAATTTAGGGAAAATAAAAGACGAAGAAGAAATGGTGGGAAAAATCTGAAAACAACTACAGCAATAAGAAAAAATAAATAAAGGAAAGAAGAACAAAAATCACGAGGATTTGGAAAAGTCCCGAAATAGAGTTTAAAATCATCAGGGGTGAAGATTATGAGAAAAAGCGATAAAGGACAAAAAAGAAAGAAAAAAAGATGGAAGAAAAGGAAAGAGGAAGGAAAGTAGAGAGAAAAGAAACAAAAAAAAAGAAGAAGAAAAGTAAACGAAGAAAAGGAAGATAAAAGAACGAGAAAAGAAAAAAAAAACAAGGAAGAAGCAAAAAATGAGATAAAAAGGAAGGAAGGAAGGAAGGAAGTAAAATAAAGAAAGAATAAAAAAGGGGGTAAAAGAAGGAAAGGACGAGAAAAGAAAGAAAGAAAGAAAGAAAGAAAGAAAAAAACAGAGAATGGAATAGAAAGAAAAAAAGAATAAAAGGAAGGAAAATAAAATGGAAAGAAAGAAAAAAAGAAGGAAAATAAAAGAAGGAAAGGAAAATAAAAGAAAGAAAAAAGGAAAGGACAGAATAAAATGAAAAGAAGCAAAGAAGAAATAAAAAGAAAAAAGAAAGAAAGAAGAAAAGTAAAAAAAAAAAAAGAAAAAAGGAAAGAAGGAAAGAAAAAAGAAGATGAATGAAAGAAAAGAACAAGAAAAGAAAAAAGAATAAATAAATTAGGAAGAGAGGCCTGAAAAGAAATATAAAAGAAAGAGCAAAGAAAATAATTGAGGTAAAAGAAATATGAGGAAAAAGATAGAAGAAAGAAAGACAAAAAGGAAAGAAAATGGTTGAACAAAAGAAAGAAAGGAGTTAGGAAAGAAGAGAGAGAGAGAGAGAGAGAGAGAGAGAGAGAGAGAGAGAGTAAAATAATTTCGAAACAAAGAGAGAGATGGTTTATAACAGAGAAGAGAGAAATTATCACTCGAAGAAGATATCTATCTATCTATCTGTGCCAATTTATGTCATTTCGACATGTATCCTTTTTTTTTTTATTTTGTCGTGTTTGCTTGAAAAAAAATATTTTCAACGTTTCACTGAAAATATACATACATGATATGCCAGCACTCTTTCAAAGGTCATCATTTTCCTCTGCACGGAAAAGAGCTTTTTTTTAAAAAAAATAAAAAAAAAACAAAACGATATTTGTCCCTGATTGGTTCTCTCGCTGAAGCTCTAATTAATATGACCCATGGCGATGCGGCAAAGAAATATATTTGACATTGACTTTGAGTCCTGATTTTTATTAGCACCCAATGAAGAAATAATTAGAGTGAAAAACAAAAGAAAACCTGAACCAAATCTGTGTTGGCCGCACAATTTAGAAGCAGATGGATAAATAAAGAAAAATAGGAAGATATTGTTGAAGGCGAAGACGGTTCTATTTATGCATCTGTCCACAAAAGCTAATTGCTGTTTTGTTTCACCTACACAAGTTTCTAAGTGGAGGCGCGTTTAGCACGATGGTTATCATAGTAAGAAATGGAACTGGCGACACGAGTTCAAACCCAGGACGAATCCATATGTTGTCTCCTTCTCCTAGCTATGGGTAAATAGTAGGATAGGCTAAGTTCTTTAGCCTTGGTTAGGCAACCAGTCTATGAGAATTCAAAACTGCTTTAATCTGCTTAAAAATTAACCTTGTGCCACATCCTACCCATTTTGGAGGTTTTGGGTAAATACTTACACAAGTTTCTTAGGTATTCGAGTGAATCTTTTGCATAAGGCCCGACAAGATGAAAGATCGAATTAAAAATTCTATCTCCTGGATAGTAAAATTATGGCGCCATTAGCACTGCTCCCTACACTGAGGCACCAAATCCACCTGCCACAAACACGCGACATACGTGCACATGCACCACACGCCTTTTGACACATTCACTTTAGCCAACATTATATCACACATCTACACTCATACACACATGCTTACACATACATACCTATCCACACATAAGCACATGTACCTCATGCACACTCGCATCCATTCAACAGATAAACAGATACCCTATAATCAATAAGCACCACATACATATAACACACACACCCAACCACTTATGTATACAACCATATTTAAAACGCATGTATGTACACATATTCACATGCATTTTTGCGTGTGGATATGTGTAAATATATGTGCATGTTGGCGTTTACCCAACAACTCCGCCATTGGCAGGATGTGAACAAGGTAAATGTTTCAGCAGAGGACAGTTGGTTTAAATTTAGAGTTCTCTTTCTCTTAGAATGGTTGTTTTACAAAGGCTTATATATATATATATATATATATATATATATATATATATATATATATATATATATATATATATATAGTCGTAATAAGCCTAATAGAAAACTTTTTGAATGTGTCAACCATTTGCTTCGTTAATCTCATTTTCATATACGGCGGGATTGTGTTCCGTTTCATTTGTCAAAATTTCTGATATATTAGAATTCTAAATCTATCTTTCTATGTCTGTTTGTCTCTGTCTTTCTCTTCTCTCTCTCTCTCTATCTATATATATATATGTATATATATGTATATGCATAAACAGTATATGTAAGGAAAAATTGTGCACAAACCAATATTGTTTCTTCTTTCTTTTACACACACACACACACACACACACACACACACACACACACACACACACATATATATATATATATATATATATATATATATATATATATATATATATTAGGTGTGTGCAATAGTTGCAAGTGCTCTTTTGGGAAAACTAGAGATTAAATACTCAGTTAAAACATGTTTTTGCAGGAAACATTTGCACAAACTTATTATAAATACGAGTAGAGTCGTAACTTAATGTGTTAGCTAGCAAGTTCGACTGTCTGATTCCCTAATCTTAGGAGGTCATTTCTTACAGAGCACCATTATATCATGACTTTGTGCCAGATTAAGCTAATCGGAGTAAATGACCATTATAATGGCCACCTGCCGTTATACAATGTTGTATTGTCTTACGAATCAATCAGTCTTTTGCGTTTGATTCTCATTTGGTGATTCCCTTTGGTGGCCTTGTGTCAGATCAATATAAGCTTACCAGCAACAGTTAAAGCTACATGTGGATTTTGAATACTAACAGCTAAGGAATGTTTATTCCGTCGTGCTTTTATTAATGTTATTTAAGCAACACTCAATCTAAAGTTCTATTGAATGGATTAAAAAAACGGATGCATCCACTGTCCTAACAGAATGGTAGCTCGTTATTTCGTAAACGCAGTTTGCAAAAGAAGGTAACGATCAGTTTTGTTTCAACAATGATCACTAAAGAACCAATGAAATTCCTCGATTAGTAGTGTAACCACTTCCAAAGATTTAAGTGAAAGGTATGCTATTCTACATAGCTTCTTTGTGTCAAATGAATCTACTTCCTCGGCGAATAAATAAACTTTCTTTCCTTTATCTTTCTTTCTTTTTCTAGTTGGATCTCAGAGAAGAGATCGATTGTGCAATCATTATCAATCTCTATGTATATTGGCTTGGTATCTTCGAGAGAAAAAAAAATTAAGACAATAAAATCTTCATGAAAATAATGGCGCTAAAAAAGAAAGATGGCATTTGAATGTGTAGTGTCGAACGAAGTCGAAGGCGATGGCCTCATTCTTTCTATTGACTAAACGTTAAAGAAGTATACGAAAAGCTGGGTACTTAGTGAACCACGGAGGAAAATTATGTAATAAACTTATTGTGTTCTTTTATTTTTTCCTTGGTTTGATTTGATTTTACCTTAGCTTTATTCACTTAGATATTTTTCTTCTTTTATATCATAGCGTGCCTCATTTTTATAAATATCTATTTTATCCAATATACTGCTGATAATGCAATTGAATTTAACGTTACTAATCTATCTATCTATCTATCTATCTATCTATCTATCTATCTATCTATCTATCTATCTAACAGATCGATGTCTGCAAGTACTTTACATAGACTATTAATCATATTATGAGTTCATTCGTTCTGGGGCTGCAGAATACACCGACTGCATCTCTGCTGAAGGATAATACCCTCTCTCCAACGAGTGTCCAGCATATGACACAAAACAATATGATGGTGAGGTTTCAGAAATGCTGGAGCTTTGGGGAATACAGAGTACCCTTTCATTGCCATCGCTCCGAGCAACTATCAGGTCTCGAGTGATAGCATCTGATAGTGTCCTATCTATGGCTCAAATAGAAGTGTTTGAGATTTAAATTGTACACTTAAGCTAAACTGAATTGTTGGAAATGGAACTGTTTTTAAATTCAACTGTGTGTAAACAAAAAACTGTGAACTTATACTAAACTGGATTGTTTGAAATCGAACTTTGATAATTTAACTGTGTATAAACGAATGTCTGATATTTAATTGAATCGTTCGTGATACATAGCAATGCTTGAAAACATTAAACCGTATGCAAAAACATGATTAATTGTAAATAGAAATATTCATATTTGATAGAAATAAGTTAAACCATTTAACCGGGTGAAAAAAAATGAATCGATTTTCCGTATCTCTGGGACATTTGCTCCATAAAATGTCATCCAAAGTTAAGCATTAAAATTCCTTTCTTCTCCGAATCATGGATATACTTATGTGTGGGCCATATCTATATGTCATGGAGATCATATGTTTGTTTGTAACCAAAACTACAATGTATTTTCTGTGGTTTTATTTTCACTTATTAAGAAAAATATCTTATATTATTAATACAGTTGGCCAATCTACATACTAATAGCACACAGTTTTATTTATATTAACTAAGTCGCTGTCTAAATTGTGAACGGAAAGGCTATTTTGCATATTGATCTTAAAAAGTTGGTTTTAATAAGTATTTGCTTGGTTTTATTGATTTCTATTTGTTTTGGTTTTAATAATATGAGCAAACATCTCATGAATAAATCTTAAAAGAAACCCTTTGACAAAAAGAATAAAAAAGAACAATGATTTTATTCGTTACAGTCTAATTTAGTTAAATAGTTAAATTATGAAATTTTAGCAATCAAAACCGGGAGTGATGGGGAGAGCTAGCGTCGAATCTGTTCTAGTTTTCGATTATATCCCCTTCTATTTCACATAATTTTAACGTGATAATTTGATTTTAAGTAATATCAAATGCTATTTTTTATTTCATAATTATTTTTTGCTTTGACCAATATTCAAATAAGTTTAACGTTATTACGTCAAAAGACTACATACTTTTGCTAGTATATATAATTATGACTGGAATTTAACACTGAAAGAGTTTTTAATCTGCAAAAATTTTACAATTCAGAATGTATTAAGATGATAAGCTATATAATAATATATTTGAAGTGTAAAAACATGTGAGGTGTAAGATAGGATAAAAACTCACAACTTTCTTTGGAAGTGATTACACTGCTAATCGAGTAATTTCATGATTTCGACGGAGCCACGTATACTTTTAAAATCTTAATGTTCTCTTAAAATTGTCGATAAACTCAAATTAGAATAGGATTTCATAAATATAAACACTTTCGTCGGGTTACTGTCAATTTCATGAATGGTAACCAATCGTCAGACGTATAATATATTTATCAAAGATTGTGCCTAAATACTATTGCATATTGTACTTCAGACGTTTAGGTGCAACTCATGAAACTGACAGTTATGTGAAGAAACCGTTTGTATATGAAATCCTATTTAATCGGAGTTTATCGACTTTAAGATTTTAAATCGAATATATATATATATATATATAGTAAAGTTGGCGACCGTAGTCGAAGGCGACCCGAAGGCTCCCTTTTCAATAGCTACTACACCGAGGTGTATGGGAGGGTTCTACTCCTTTTCCTGTATTGCTCCACTTTACCTTTGATACGTAACTTATAATGCTGAGTGTTAAGCAAGGAGATATCAAGTACCATTTAAAAAGTCTTTGGTATTACCCGACCTGGGATTGAACCCGGTCTCCCGGATCATTGGCGAACACTCTACCCACTAGGCCAATGAGTCAAAACCAGAATATTTCAAACATAAAAAGTAGTAGTAATAATAATGATAATAATCATGATAATAATAACAGACGTGCAGACTGAAAGAAATATGGCCGCTAACCGTATATTTGACACCAGTGGTTAAAAGTGCCAATAACCCTTTTTGGTCGGGAGCCCGGATTACCGTCAGTCAGCCATCGTCATGTGACCTGTTTATCTTGTTTACCTCCTTCAGTCTGGAACTGTCTCTATGCGTGCTGCAACTCGAACAACCTTCAACAAAATCTACGTAATTTCTACGTGTCTTTTTTTTTTTTATCATGAGTATCTTTTCATGTTTATGGCTTTGAAATACGTGCTTCTACTTCAGCTTAATTCGGCGTGTTTTAGACAAGTATATACACGTCGACATATCTGTTAGATATGTGCAAGTTATTATTCTATCATAACAAATGCCTGTATCTATATATGCAGATTTTTAACAAAGACTATTCATCTAATCTCTATGCATGAGCTGGATGTGACACAAGGTCAATTAAACGAAGTTTAACGGGTTTGAATTCAGAGTTTTCCTTCTTCTAAACCAGGTGCCATAACAAGGTGAAAGAGACCTGTCTGCCCTAATATTTACAGCTGAAGAGAGATTACTTGGATTCCTACCTTTACCAAGTGTATTGTTGCTTTGTGAAATGCAAACAGCGTCTTCCAGGATTTCAACTCGGGTCACAGTCCATTTTCTACGACGATAACCGTTACATTATGAATGCCTCCATAGATATAAGAATTATGTGCTTCGATGTGAAATGTGCACATAAAATTGGGCGTAGAACTTCGGAGAGTTTTAATATTCAAAATCATACATATACAGATGTAAAATCTATCCTATATTTAAAAATCGACAAGAGTGATTGATTGATTTTAACAGCATGTCAACTCGTACCGAGATATTTTATGTGAGAGGTTAGATGAGTCCATATCTTTTTCCCTAGTTTTTTCTTAAGGGTTATTTTCTGC
Organism: Sepioteuthis lessoniana; assembly: GCA_963585895.1. Taxonomy (NCBI): domain Eukaryota; kingdom Metazoa; phylum Mollusca; class Cephalopoda; order Myopsida; family Loliginidae; genus Sepioteuthis; species Sepioteuthis lessoniana. Next base: position 59,321,740 of record OY757910.1, on the reverse strand, counting down.
ACTCGGTTCTATTGAATTTAAATTATTTTAAAACAGACCTATTTGACCGACAGATTGGACCCTAAGAGTAATCGCAAAGAAGCGGGACTCGACACTTCCCAGATTTCTACAACTGGAGCCGCACCATCAGATACAGTTTAGTGTCATACTCAAGACCCTCCTTTTTGGAGGTGCCTTACCCCTCTACAGGGGTCACAGTCAGCATTTTCTTAGCCCCACTGATAGGGTGGAAATATACATGAGTTAAGTAGTTGGTTTTAACTGATTATGTATGGTAGATTTGTTCTTATTTATGGGCGATAACGTATGTTCAGATGCTAATCAATTCGGCCTCTGAATAGACAAATCTTTTTTCTTTCCCCGAGCAAGAGTGAATCGTTCCTCCCCGCTCCCTTACGCATAGATGAGCATATGTGGTCGTTGGTGGGTATATATGTATATACGCAGGGAAGTATGAATACATTTGTGTGTTAATGAATGGTATTCAATCATAGCTGACATTAGCACTGTCAATTGTTGGCGGGCTTTATTCACTATTGAAGCACTAATAGTTCTGACGTCACTGCAGATAATCGTCATTAAATTCTATTTAAGAAAGAAATGTAATAACACAATGATACGAATAATTGGGGAAAGAAACGTGAAAATAGAAAATGGTAACTTTAATGCTAGATTAAAGAGAGAAAAGACATTGAGACTATTAAGGAAAGTGAAAAAGAAAGAGAGAAAGAAAGAACATTTTGAAAGAAAGGAAGACATTTGGCGAAATCATTGCAAGAAAGTATGTTAAAGAATGACAAATGAATAACGGTTGTGTCTGTGCGTGTGTGAAAAACAGGCAGACTGTATCAACTTATAGAAAGAAATATTAGAATTAAATTTTACCATCAAAAGAAGATTTGAAGATAGAAAACTAACCAAAGAATGTTGTTGATTGGACGAAAAATGAAAGCACAAACGAATACAAGAAAAAAGAGGGAAGGATGAAAGGAAAAAAATGAGAAGAAAAAAATGATGTGACTAGAAAATGAAAATCACAGCAAAAATTTGTTAAAAAGAACAAAATCTTACGGACTGATTGATTGATTTTAACAGCATATCAACCTATCTAGGGATATTTTATATGTAAAGGTTAGGGAATCGCATTTATCGTCCATACTTACATTTCTTTACGTAGTTTTGTCTTTAAATGTTTTTTTAGCATACCGTCCAATCGAATGCGAATAATTTCAAAACAGATATATTTGACCCCTAAATAGGACCCTAACAGGTACTACCATTCCGGTTCAGAGTGGACTTGGAAGTAATGGTAATGAAGATGTACAGCACACTCCTCAGATCTGTAGAACTGGAGCCTTCCCACCCGATGAATCTTGTGCTATACACAGGAAACTCCTTTTTTAGGTGGGGTACATATATTTTGGGATACAGTCAGTGTGTATGAGCACCACCAACAAGGGCGATGAAAATCTTCGGAAGAACCTTGTTTAGAGAAGGAACACACCTTTATAGAATCAAAACTGAAATGGAAGCTGGTAAAAAGAGAGAAATTCGTGAAAAAAAAAGAAAAAGAAAAAGGAAAAGCGAAACGAAAGAAAACATTCTTGTCATGAATAAAGGAAAATTAAAGAAAGATAAAATGAAATCTTTGAAAGAAAGTAAAAATAGCTTTAAAATAGCGGGGAAAACTACTGAAAAAACAAACAGACGATAAAATATCTGTTAAAGGAAAAAGACAGTTTGAAGAAATAAAGTAAGTCTTGAAAGAAAAGAGAAAATAAAAGGAGAAATTCTTTTTTGGTTTAAAAGTTACTTATCTAGACTGTATGAAAAAAGTCCCCCCCGCAAAAAAAATCTGTCCACGAATATATTTTTTACTTTATCAAATCATACAATTTACGACAAAGGCAACCTGATGAATGTTTTAAATTCGTTCTGTGAAGTGGATTTTCTAAATGTCTGAACGTCCATTGAGAAACTCTTGAATGTTTCTTTGTCCATTGACGTCTTCCATACGGGCTACGTCTATCGACACAGAAAAAGACGATTAGTAGGTGAAATATTTAGCTAAGCTTAGAACTCTTCATTGGGGAGATTATCGATCAAGAGCAACCGTCAGTTACAAATGAACAGGCTGAAGAAAATCTTTCCATAAAAACAGCAACAGAATTGTTTGGAACAAGAGAGTTTTACTCATCAAAAGATATTTAAAATATCTTAATTTCGTTTCAGTAGATCTTACAAATACACCAGGATTGATTAATTTCAATGGAATGTTAACCTGTCTGAGGTTAGGGAATTGCGTACAATGTACATTTCTATCTACTTTTTGTATAGTTCTTAAAGAATTTTTACACACGGTTATATATCTGTATTCCTAACACAAATGATTTTCAAACAGATTAACGTAACACATCGATAGGACGCTAATTGGTACAACTCTGGATCAGAGTGGACTTGGGAGTAATAAAAAGGTATGCCACACAACCTAAGTTTCCGGAACTGGAACCTTACCATTTGATGCTGTTTAGTATCATATCCAGAATAGTTCTTTTTTGGCCGGTGCATAGAAGGGTCTTGTCCCTCTGTTGTGGGATACGCCGACAAGATAAAAATACACCTTGAGAAGTAATCGACTGGCTTGCTTTTTTCCTAAGTATGACTTGGGTGTACTTGAGAAATAAGGGAATTGAGAAACGATTGTGTAGGGAATTGAGAGAATCGCACGCACACACACACACACACACACACACAATTTTATAATTGAGTTCTTTAGTGTTTTGCGAGAGAAAGTTTTACAGATTCGAGGTGTTAATCCTACCCTCAATCCTCTTCCTTTCACATACGGGTTTAGATCTCACTGATTTGCATTTTGAAACGGAATATTGTTATTAAGCAGCTGAACGTGAAGAAATACCACGGCTTAATTAGAACACGCACGCACACACACACACACACACACACACACACACACACACACACACACACACACACACACACACACACACACACACACATATATATATATAACTCTTCCACACGAGCTGGGTAATATACCAGGTCAATTCTTACGTGGAGTTTAACAGGTTTGAATTAGGAGTTTTCTTCTCAGTGACCGGTTGATAGAAAAAAAGCAAATAAGAAAGGTTTTGCCCGAAAAGCGTGATCATTGCTATTATAGTAGACCATGTATAAACCTATATCTATTAGAATTAAGGACACAATAATCTGTTACTAAAGTTTCATGTGTTTTCCACAATCTTTAGACACCTCCATAATTTCAATATATATATATATATATATATATATATATATATAAATATATATATATATATATATATATATATATATATATATGAAATTTGGATATGCTTAGGTAAAGCTTTCAATCTAAAAAAAACATCGTACCTGCAACAAACGTGGAGAAAGAAGTATTAGGTTTTTGGAGTGTTTCTCAGAAAAAAAAAAGAAAGCTTAAAAAAAAATTAATGGTATATTGAAGACAGTATGTGTGTTAGAAATATGAATATATGTGTACAGTTCATTTTTAGTCGCTTCATTTGTGGCATGTCACCAATTTAAAAAACTTTCTAAACAAAATTTTTCTGCACGAAAACCTTTCTTCTGACAATGAACTAAGGTAAAAATCACTTGAGAGCACTTAAAAATAACCACACAGAAATATTCCTCGTTATCTTATCACTTATACATATATATCCACACACACACACACACACACACACACTCACACATACACACATGCCCGCTCACACATACACACACATGCACAGATAAACCAAGATACATATATATATATATATATATATATATATATATATATATATATATATGTATATATATATCCGCAAACTCACATATACGCACACACACATACACACACACATAAAAACATGCGTGCTCACACATGCACATACACACACGCACAGATAGATCAAGGGGTATATATATATATATATATATATATATATATATATATATATATACGAGGATCATTAAATAAGTTTCCAGACTTTTTTTCATATGGGCACTTTTATTGATAGTTCACCCATGAAACTCTAGTCCCCTTCGAAGTAATCTCTTCCGGCTGTAATGCACTTGTTGTACCGTTCCAACAACCTCTGGAACGCCCCATGGAAATCCTCTTGTGTGAGCGTGTCAATGACCTTCGTCACAGCCTCTTTCATCTCCTCAATTGTCTCATAACGACAGCCTCTGAGCTTAGGGGATAACCAAAAGTCACAGGGACCAAGGTCTAGACTATAGGGAGGGTTGAGGAACAGTCTTGATGCCCAACTTGGTCAAATAGTGTGACAAGGGTGGAGTTGTGGACTGGTGCATTGTCCTGGTGGAAATGCCACAGACCCGATTTGAAGAGGGCTGGCCTCGTCCAACAGAATCTATTCCTGAACTCCCTTAAAACCTCAACATAGTAACCCTAACCCAAACGCTAACCCTTTGGCCAATCAACTCTGGTGTATTGACTTCCTTACTCCTCCCACACCTCTCATCATCCCTCATAGACTCCATGCCTTCCTTGAATCTCTTTTGCCACTCAAAAACTGATGCTCGGTTCATGCAAGATGGTCGAAAAGCAGTCTGAAGTATTCCATACGTTTCTGTGGCATTTTTTCTAAGTCTAAAACAGAATTTTATTGCATATCGTTCTTCTAAAGTGTCCTCACGTCCAGATTGAATTTTTGAAATTCACCAGCTGTGACAATCAGGCTTTAGTAGGGTGTATTCCAATTGCTGCTGTAGTTGTTCATTTAATCTGAAATCATAAAAATTGGTCAGTCATCTCATAAGATGTATAGCAATAACATACTGAATTTTCCACGACAATTTTAAATGCCTGTACAAAAAAGTCTGGAAACTTATTGAAGGCACCACGTATATATATATATATATATATATATATATATATATATATATATATATATAAAAGCAATACGGGAATTCGAACGGATCCAAAAGAAAATATGTAGACATAAAATGTCTATTATGTTTAATGAAATTTGCATTAACGAAGAAATGCTGCCTAAATATACATATATATATATATATATATACATATTTCCACACACACATACGCACACATTCACGCTCACGCACACACACACACACACATGCGGGCTCACACACACACACACACACACACACACACACACACACACACACACACACACACACACACACAAATAGATCAAGAGTTGTATATATATATATATATATCTCGTAGTCTACATTTTTTACGATATAAATTACAGTGAAGCGAATGATTTAGCAAAAAAATATATGCTTGTTAATCAATTAATGATTATTAGATAAGCAGCATATATATGTATTCTTCTCAATGGATTGTATACCTCTTATCACCTTCCATAGCTGATCATCTATGGAGGAAAAAGTTGGGTAATTAATCCCATATATAAAAATATTGTGTAATAGCATGATAGTAATAATGAAATATAGCATCATTTACTACATCAATAATGCATTAGAAAATAAATAACAGATATCGGGTTTGGGTTGCTGAATAATTTAAAATGACACTTCTATACCCTCTTTTTATTTTTCACAAATTTTTACATATGCATTTTTTAACTTCATTCACATTCTTATTTCGACACATAGTTTCACAGTTGTGGGATCTCTGAATTCAGGATTTGTAGAGGTCTTGGTCCAGTAAACTGAAGTTTACAGCATCAATTACATCATTGTTTGTGGCAAAATGGCAATTGATGAGCTCGTTTTTCAACTAAGAAAACAGGTAAAGGTCTGATGGGGGTCAAATCAGGTAAATAGGACGGATGTTAAACAAGTTCAAAACCATAATCTTGAAGAGCAGTAAGGGATTCTGCAGATTTATGAGTTGACACATTGACATTGTAGAAGAACCCATTCACAGCCATCTTCACAGACGGATTTTTCTTAATTTTCTTCTGCAGTTGCCTCAGGAGATTGGCATCGTCGGCACTAATAACAGTTTGGCCCTTTTCTTGGTAATCTTTCTGAATCTCATGACCCAGTCAGCTGGGGCTGCAGAATACCACAACTGAATCTCTGCAGAGGGGTAGGACTCCCACAACGAATGTCCTGTTTATGACACAAAAAATCTGATTGTGAGGCTCAAGTAATTCTGGAACTTTGGGAAATGCAGAGAACCCCTTTACTTCATCGTCCACTCTGGCCCGGAGTGGTAGCAACTGATAGTGTCCTATCGATGGATCAAATAGAGCTAAACTGTATGCTTATGTTAAAATGAATTGTTTGAAATGGAACTGGTTTTGCATTTAAGTGTGTAAACAAAAAACTGTACTTAGCTAAACAGAATTGGTTGAAATAGAACTGTTTATATGTATAAAAAGGGATTTGGCCATAAATAACCAACAATGGTTGATGTGCCATAAAATACCACCAGACAAAACCTTCTATATCCCAAGAAGTCTAATCCATCATATTCACGGTAGACATCGCCGACTTTTACTTGGCGTTCTTGAGAGCCGGAGACCCTGCATAGTTCCATTGTTTTTGTTGTAATGCTGGCAAAAGAAAGACACGGAGAACACAAAAAGGTTGATAGAAAACCATGTATATTCAAGTAACAGAAACAAGATACAAGTGAACCTGGTTAAACAGTAGTTAGTTTATAGGAAGCTGAGAGTCCAGTAGGTTAGCGACTATCTGTCCACTACGCTAGTGGTATCACACGTGATTGTGTCACGTGGGTTAGATTCACTCCAATACTCTCCGTTGACGTGTATTTATGGAGGAGGGCGAGTCCAGTATGTAGGGAGTACAACAGTTTTGACAGTTGTTTTGCCGCTGGCTGAAAGTGGTGGATACTAATCTTCGCAAAAGTGAAAATCATCGTAAAAATCCCTCTGGATCAGTGTTAAAAACCGTTAAATTACCCCTTGACATATTGTACTGAAGTCGCTTTCGATGAGGGTGAAGATATTTTGGGACCCGACGAGCTGAAACCTTTATCATTTCTAGATTGTTATAACCAATTATCTTAACAGGTTTCTTTGGGTTACCCAACCTTGTGTCAATGTTATTTGTCGATCTACCGTTATCATGTCATGAATTTTTGTCAATATTTTTTGCGTGAAGACTGAGAGGCTTTCTTTCATTAAGGCCATCTTAAAGCTTTCCCTACTTTTTTGAATTCACTTATTTTTTAACCATGTGATTGGGGTGCTTGAAAGTAGGGGAGATATTTAATCGAGTTTCCACTCATCAAAGCACAATATTAACATTAATATATCCATGATATACTAACACACAATAAACAGAAGAAAAGACAAGATATGCACATATACAGAAATATACAGAAATATTTAATATATTCGTAATGTACATACAAGTAGAATTGAAAGAATACAGAAACGTATCTCAACAGCAAGAAATATGCGCATATTGTTCCATGAATAAGCAGTATGTAGAGGGGGTACAAAAATGGGAAAAAACTTTCTTAATTATGATGGAAAGTAAATTGCCTACAGTCTTTAGTGTTTATTATTTCATGGCAGGGGTTTGAGATAACGTCTCTACTATTCAAAGAACAAGGGGAAAAGAGGTCAAGAATGGGTACCTGACATTGTCAGGTGACACCCCAGGAAGAACCAAACGAACACACCTATTCTTTCAGGAAGATAATCATTTATTGCTTTCTACATGCGCTATAGGAAAAGCATTGTTCCCTGGTATAGGTACCTTATCCTCGTGAATTTCTTTTGAAGATAACCTTTTGATAAATAGCGAATGACTATACGTTGAGTCATTTTGTGCATTTGCTTAAGTTCAGTTATTTATCACATAAAATATATAGTTAGGGACTTCGTTCTATGTATGCAAGCTTTAAAAAGTTTGAAATATTAGTTAATAAAACTGAAATTTTGTGGTTCATGCCTTTCTACCTCAGGTCACAAACTTTTCAGCCATCCCTTGTATGTGTCATTCCGATACTATCAGATTAAACGGTATTGTAAACTTAAGAAAGTTTTATAGCTTACATATTGAAGTGGAATATCTTTCGATAAATAAATTTGGTTATCTATAAACGGATAGTGTGCAAGATTGTATCAAAATACATGCAATATTCACTAGTGAGCCATCGTCATCATCATCATCATCATCATCATCAAGGCGTGCCGACGATGCGGATTCCTTTCTCCCTCGCGCCATCTCTTCCTACTGGCCATCGCTCTTGGTAGTTCCTTTAGACGGCACCCAGTATGATGAATGTTTTTGCTGGTCAACCAATTCTGGTGTGTCTATCTGAAGCAGTTCGAAGGAGAACATCGACACTGAGTTCTTTCTGACTTCATCAACAGTGCCCAGTATGTCTTGCTGGTGTAACCTGGATGGTTTGAGAGATGGCAGGTAGATAGCCGCACAATTGTTTTGTGGGGTGTTGCTTCTAGGATTTGTCCAAAACGACAGAGCGCTTCTTTGTGCTGTTCCCATTTAGCTTCTTCCGAGCGTTTCGTTTGAATCCCGGTGGTTCAACTTGACAGTAGTACTGACACAACTACTGTTTAGAAGAACTCCCGTTTTATCAGAGAGGTTGGATTTCTACGTAGCTGATAATCTAACAGTAGTAGTCTATTCTTTACGTATGTGTGTGCTAACATCACTTTTAGTAGATGAGCTATTGCTACCGAGGTATATAAACATGTTTACTAATTTAAGAAGCCTGCTGTTCAATGAAAAAATGGCATAATCAATGCCTGTCACATCACAAATACAACCAATACTCTTTGTACGAACTTATTTTTCTATTTCCTATTTTCTTTGTTCCAATGTGTCTTTCGTTTGTTGGATTGGAGTCGCCTCACTGTCCGTATTAGTTACAGGAATAAACTAGACGTATGAAATCAATGCCCGGTTTATTGGCTATGTCGTTCAGTAGATGTAAGTATTTGTTGTGTATTAGCAGAAAAAGAGGGGTGAACTTTTCTTTGGTTTCCGGCGTACCGAGGTATTTCAAAATCTGTGATCGAAGCTGAAGAAGAGAGTTTTACTTGCTGGAAAAATGAAAACCCCAGTGATTAACTTGATAACAGACTTTAATATTGGCAAAGAGACTATGTACACAAAGTTGAAAGATGGCAATATATTATCATATAGAATGACGAGAGGCAGTGGATTGGAATCAAACTATTACTTCGGCAAACGCAACAGAGAATTCTAACCACGCTTCTCTCCAACACTTCAAAGAATAAGCCATAGAAGGTCTTTACATCTGCGAATGATATTGAAAAATAAATTGGAAAACCTCAACTCTTGTGAGAACAAGATCAGGTGGATATATATGCTAAAAATCTGTTCACTTTATCTGACTAGAAACTACGTTTTATACAAATCCCAACCGGAAGTCAGAGGGCCATTTCCTAAATGTCTATTACAAAATTTGAGTTGAAATAATTCTTAGTTTATTTCAGCTTAATCATCTTATCACAAGACAGGTTGGGTGAAAACGTTATTGCTTTATTGGGGTCAGAAATTATTTCCTAAAATTTAATCAATAATTTCGAGTTGAAATATTTTCCCACTCGACTCGTATTTTCACAACTTCAAACAAACCTTCTAGCCAACAGGAGGTCATACCAGCGACCTCGGCTACACAAACAACAAAATGTTTGCACTTTGTAGTTTTCCTAACCGCTAATAGGCAAATGTCAGCAAAATCTAAGTATTTATTTTAAAAATAGAAAGTTTGTTATAATTTTGATTATGGTGTACTCGAAATATTTTCTATATTTCCAAATCAATACTTTCCTTATCAATACTGTTACAATATTACACTTTATATTAATATAAAATTAATACAAAGGTCAAATTATATTTCAACACACACCATTTGTTCCGCTTCAAGTAATTAAGATATTTTCGGGGGGGGGGTGACTTGTTATAATGGCACCATCTTGATAAAAACACAAAGCAACACTAATCTATCAAGAACATCATGTCTGCTGGTTTGTGTAGCAGTTATTTCTTGATGGAGATTTCTAATTTGTAGATTCAGTTTTAAAAATCAAATTTAGACAAATAACCGAGTTTTATTTATTTATTTATTTATTTTTTATCTGTTCTTTTGTGTTTATTATGAACATGTTATTGTTTAATTGATAGCTTTTATGATAAAATCATTCAGCTATACAAAGAAAGTCATTTATGCGAGAAACTAGTAATGACCTAAATATTTTTACGAGTAATAGAGAGCAAGAAATGTGGAGATTTTTTAAAGAAATTTAATAAATCTAAAATTTAATTTCTGAAATGTTTTAAGTATTGTTTATAAAACAATGATCTTATAAGTTACTCAGTTTGTTTTGTTTGATAATATTTATTTATTTATTTATTTATAATGTTCACTAAGTTTTAAAAGGAAAAAAATTGTCATTAAAAGCAAATGAAACACTTTCAAAATGTTCATTGGAAAAATCAAGTTGGATTGTATGTTGATGATCATGGTATGGCAGTTAATGTTACCTTTTCGGGCATATATATATATATATATATATATATATATATATATATATATATATATATATATATATATATATATATATATAAATATATATATATATATATATATATATATATATATATATATATATACACCGTTGATGATCTATCTATCTATCTACCAGGTAGTGGTGAATATATGTACAAATGAATATATATATGCACCACTATTTATTAATATATATGTATGAGTATGTATGTGTGTGCTTGTATGTGTGTGTATGTAAGAGATAAATAGATAGAGAGAGAGAGAGAGAGAGAGAGAGAGAGAGAGAGAGAGAGAGAGAGAGTAGAGAAAGGTGATATTGAAAATCAAATTGCGTCCATACCAGCAGATTTCATCACACATACATACACACGCACGCACGCACGCACGCACCCCCCATATATATATATATATATATATATATATATATATATATATATATATATATATATATATGAAACCACGCTATATTTGCACGCGTGTATAGATGTTATGTTTACTTGTGTTTACTTGAGAGTGTGCATATGCTTTTTTAAAATAAAAGTTAAGAAGGTAGATGAAATGATAACTGCTTGTTATGATGTCGTTGGTTGTGATGTTCAATCTTCTGTCTGGAGCCTAAAGATAAGACACTTCAAAGAGTAAAAGCTCTAGAAGGTCTTTACATAAACGAATAATACTGATAAATAAACTCGAAACCTATTATTAGATTTAATGTTCGTCGCGCCACGATTCGGGAAATCTTCGAAATGTGTCTTGGATTTTGGTTTGGTTTGGTCGTGTTTTATGGCATATCAGCCCTAGTGCGTTATTTAACGCAAAATCCTGTTCACACACACACACACACACACACACACACACACACACACACACACACACACACACACACACACATATATATATATATATATATATATTTTGTCAGGGAATAATTTGTCGGTAACAATATTCTAAACGAGCAAGAGCTCATTTATTTGCACACAATTAAATTGTTTCAAGTATACTTCAAGTATAATTGCTATTTAACACTAATAATTCTATTGAATGATGATAATTTATTTTTACACTGTTAAATGGTTTCAAGTATTACTATCTAACTCAAATAATTCTATTAAATATTAATCATTTTTTGTACGGAGTTAAATGCTTTCCAGTATTGGTATCTAACATTAATAATTCTATTTAATTGTAATGGTTCGTTGATACACATTTAAATAACTTCAAGTATTGATAATATTAATAATTTTCTTTAATATTAATCATTTGTTTACACACAGACAAATGATTTCAAGTATAGGCTAACACTAATGGTTTTAAGTGTTGCTATGTAATACTATAAATTATGTTTATAATTAATTATTTGTTTGCATACACTTAAATGGTTTCAGGTATTGCTATCAAATACTATAAATTATATCTAAAATAAATCATTCGTTTACAAACAGCTAAATGGCCCCAAACATTGCTATTTAACACAATTATTTCTATTTGATTTGTTTGCATAGAGTTGAAATGGTTTCAGATATTGTTATCTCAGCGTAATTGACCTTCAGCCACCGCCTTCGAGCACGTTTTTGAGAAAAAGTGTTTGGTATTTATTTGCCACAGAAGCAATTTAAGGAATATGGTTGGGACGATCATATTGGTGTTAGGGTTTGACATGATCAATCGATTGATCGGATCGGGTCTCTCCAACTACAGCCCGTTTAGCCCAATAAGGACCATTGTAGAGTAGTTTGCCTGATCACTTTGGCTGTCTGGTCACGGACTGCTCAGCAATCAGGATTCCGTACTTAATCATTACGGGGCGTCACCCAAGGCCAATAGGGGGCCTCGTTGTGTGGGTGAGGGGGAGGGGGTCTTAATCCTCTACAGAGGTGCAGTCGGAGTATTCTACAGCTCCAGTCGACATGGCGAATCTTGTAGTTTACTCATCTTTTTTAATTACAAATCTTTATGCATAATCTTTAAGAAATCTTTTTTTTTTCTAGAAAAAGTGATAATTTTCCTTTATTTCTTTGGGATTTGAATATAAAATACACGTTTGACATTTTTTAGTTTTAAAGTTTGATAAAAAGTAGAAAAGAGGTGAAGTAATAGATCAGTAAAAGAGATGGAGTCAAATACTGGATTAACCCTTTCGCTCTCCGACTTGGATTATCCCTTTCACTCTCTGGCTCTCCGATTTGGATTAAGGTGTAGCGTCTTCTCTTCTGATTCAATAGTGTTCTAGACATCAACTAAATTTTTGTGACCCTAATTTCTTGATTTTATCCCTACAACATTTCGGTGGTGGAGAAGTCCGACGTCAGTGTGACAATGGTTGCAGTGGCAGGTGCTATTTTAGGCGCGTGGACCTCTTCATTAAAATAATACGTCGAATATCGCACCCTACGCGATGCAGTTAAACAGAGTCTTCTGGTTGGGATGGGAGTATAATATTTATTCTGCGTTAGCCGTACCCTCGTTTTCGTCTAGGACACGATAAAAAAAATGAGGCATGTCTGATCCTGAGGTTTAATACCCTGCGACAGTACCTCCCTTATGGCACTAAAAGAAAAAAGGTTTGAAGTGATAGTAGTTGTGGCGACCAAGACTATTTTTGGTCTTACACGAATTGAACTACTCGTTAAACGTATCACATAGCCGAAGAGAGGCGCTCGTGATGTAACGGTTATCACCGCAAGAAACAGGTCCGACAACATGAATTCAAATCCTGGACAAGGCTGTTTGCATTCAACATATCTTCGGGAAAAGTATGGATTCTTCTATTATCTCCAAACAATAGGTAATGTAGGGTAGACTCGGTTCTTTAGTTTTGGTTAGGCAACTGGTCTAGAAGAAAGAAAATTCTGGATTCAAAACAGTTGTAATTAGCTTAGAAATTAACCTTGAGTCACATTCTGATTGTGGCAGAGGGGTTCCTTAAATGCATAGAACTGAAGAGATGCAGTTAAATGTAGAATCGGTGAAGCTTGTAGCAATAATGCCGTAGGTGCAAGTATATGCTATGGATGGTTTTCAAACTAAGAAAAGGGATTTTGAATACAAGGAGAAAAGATCCTCAAAAAGACCTCAGAAATTGAAAACTGGTAGATTCGAGGAACATTTGTTGGAAAATACCGTGCAAACAGCACATAAATTGGCATAAAAGAAATGAGCGAGTCATTATGTTTGAATGAAAAGACCATTTCTGGGTAAGGAAGTTGACTGGTGATTTTTCTCTCGGATAACGACCGCCTTCAAGTTGCAAATAACACGCAGCAAAAGATCATGTGGTTGCAATTGGTAGTTATTCCATGTACGGCGTATTCTGCAGATCTTTCACCTTTAGACATTTTCTTGATTTGTTTCAGTCAACACACGTCTGGTTGGGTAGTTTACGGTATGTCGACCCTTGTTGGGTTTTTAATAACAAAGTCAGTTTTTTTTTCTCAAGTTTCAAGTATAAACTGATAATAATTGATAATTTGTTGTGCATGATAACTTCAGGAAACTATTCTTAATACAAATAATTTGCAAACTGTTATATAGTTTCAAGTATTCCTATTGAATATCCATAATTTATACAGTTATATGGTTTTAAGTAATTATTTCTATTCAATAATAATCATTTGCTTGCATACAAATAGTTTAAAGTAAGTAATAATGATACTTAGCAAACAATTATAGCTACAAGAAACTATTTTTAATACAAATAATTTACACACAGTAATATATCAAGTATTTCTATCAAGTACAAATAATTTTCAAATTGACCTAATTGATCCATAGATGGATATAATTGAAATCTATAGATGGAACTCGAACAGGTGCTACCATTCCAGGTCAAAGTGGACCTTGGAGATATGGCAACAAAAGGTGACAGCAAACTCCATAGGGTTCCAAAACAGGAGCCTCACTACCGGATAAAGTTCCCAGGACATTAGTTTTCTGTGGGGCTCGTAATCCTTTCAAAAGGAGCCGCGCTTAGCGTAACGATTAAGCTCGTAGAAAATGGAATTGGTGACTTTTGAAAAGACAGAAATCCATTTGTTCTAGCTATGTGTAAATAGTTGTGAACCACAGGATTCTTTAGCAATCATTCTAGGAGAAGGAAAACTCTAAATTCAAAACAGCTTTACTCCGTTTAAAAAGTGACCTTTTTAGTCATATCCTGCCCTTTGCGGAGGAGCTGGATAAATTAATACATCTTTCCAACGAATGAAGTCACATTAACAGGATAAATGTTATTTAGTCTGTAGTTTCAAGATATCGAAAAATTCTGTTATGGAGTCAAAATCGTGAACGTTCTTTCATGATAGAGTAAAGAATTTAGTTGTAAGTTGGACTAAAGTCATAGAATACCTGGGAAATACTTTAATGATATATATATATATATATATATATATATATATATTGTCATCCACAGACAGACTGTTTCGTTGGATCACAACTCTTCAGAATGGCTTGACACATGAGACGCCCCAAGCCAAGATTGAAAACCGCCTAACTTTACGTCAGGCTGATGACATGCCCCTAGGTCAAGCCTGAGTCGTTAAGCGGTTTTCAATTCCGGCTTGAAGCGTCTATGTCTAGCCACACTGATGAGTTGTGATACAGCGAAACTCTGTCTGTGGATGACAATATATATATATATATATATATATATATATATCAATTTGTTCTATTTATATGTTGATTTAATGACTGAATAAAAGATGCTATCGATTCATCTGTATATTACTAAAATTCTCATTATCAAAGTAAATATTTGCGACCCAATAAGAGCGGAACACCATTATAGCAATACACTTAAAACGCTCTGAGAGAGTAAAGCATTTCCAGTGCAGTTTGTAATTCAATGATAATTGGAGAGAAGGAGCTGCCGTCATGGTGAACGTCAAGTTTTAATCATTCAAATTCTTTATATAAACAGGATAATTATGAAATACTAATTGGAATACTTCATTCCTTCTTAAAAGAAAGCATCAACCCATATCCATGTGTGTGTGTGTGTGTGTGTGTGTTTGAGTGAGCGTGTGTGAAATCCTCGCCAAGCTAAAACACAACATCGTAGTAATATTCTTATTAGAGCAATACACTTAAAATGCTGTGAGAGAATAAAACAATTTCTTGTTCAATTTGCAACTGAATGATAATTTTTAGGGTAAGCGTTTGCGCCGAACATTACTTTTTAATCAGACAAATTCACTATATAACAGTGAAATGCTAATTAGAATCCTTAACTCCTTCATAATTGGAAGCACAATATTAACATAGACGTCTGTTAAAATGGAAATCCGGGGTATCTCGCCCGAATTGTTAAAAATTTCTTCCAATTTTTGTATCTGCCGATAGGAATAGATGGTGAGTGAAATTCAAATAAATCCTTACGGTAGGCACTACTTGATGATGATGAGTTTTAATCATAGATTTTACAAGTATTTTAATTGCATCTTTAAACCTGTCTTCTGATTCGATGAATATTTTTTGTGATAATATGAAGAGTATTTTAAAAAAATTAATATCATTTAAGATGTTTGAGAAAAATTGATATTACTTTGTAATCTAATAACTTGACCAATTCTTGTTCAAAAGATATAAAATTTAAGCGCCTTTTTTTCGGTGAATGGTATTTCTATACCTGAAAAGAAAAAAAATTAAACATAGAATTTAGAGATCTTTCAACATATACTGTTAAAAATTGGAATCATATTTGAACGAGAATTGGTTAAATCATTAGATTACGAAATGATATAAATTTCTCTGAAACATGCAACCTATATATATATATATATATATATATATATATATATATATATATATATATATATACATATATATATATATAAGGAGTTTGATAAAAATCGATATCATTTCGTAATCTAATAACTTGAATTATCGTTCTAATGATGTCAGCTTTTAACGGCTAATCCAACAGGTGCCTGTGGTGTAATGGTTACTGTTATTGGAAATGGTCATGCTGACCCGATTTCAAAATCCTGGACGAGGCTGTTTGCATTTCACATAGAGCTAATAGTTATGGTAATGTTATAATTCAATTATACTCCCTTCAGCTGTGGGTAAATAAGTAAGTAAAGTTTGTGACCGTAATCGAGGGCGACCAGAAGGCTCACTTTTCAATAGCTACTACATCGAGATGTAGGGAAGGGCGCTACTCCTTTACCTGGTTTGCTCCACTTTACCCTTAATACGTACCTTATATTGCTGAGTGTTAAGCAAAGAGGTATCAAGTACGGTTTTCAAAATCTTTGGTA
Source organism: Sepioteuthis lessoniana (assembly GCA_963585895.1). Classification (NCBI taxonomy): domain Eukaryota; kingdom Metazoa; phylum Mollusca; class Cephalopoda; order Myopsida; family Loliginidae; genus Sepioteuthis; species Sepioteuthis lessoniana. The sequence goes on along the minus strand of OY757910.1, from coordinate 59,304,937 downwards.
TGACGCGACCGGGGATTGAACCCATGTATCCCGGACCATTGGCGAACACTCTACCCACTACCGGTAATGGAGAAGGAAAACTCTGAATTCAAACCTATTTAACTCCGCTTAAAAAATTGACCTTATGCCACTCCTTCTCGTTCGGAGTGGTTGGTAAATTCATATGCAGAAACATTTCAGAATTCTATGTTTAAATTTTTTATGTTTTCCAGAAAAAATGAATTAATTTTTTAAAAACATCCTGTACATCTCAAATGATATAAAATCTTTTGAAACACCTTTTACTTATACTAAAACTTGTAGATAAAGACGTCTTTAACTGGTGCGCCATAACGTTACGTCAGTTTTTAGTTAAAAATCGAACACGCATCTTGATTATAAATTTTAACAACATGTAAGGCAGCCAACTTAAATTTTGCCAACACAATGATCTTCATCAGTTTAATAGCTTGAGAAAGGTTAATGATTATCGACAATTTCGGAAACGATTTGACTCGTTTTGGAATTGATTGAGTTTATTTAAAGAGACAAGGGCAAATTTCTTAACAATAGATTGAACAAAAAATGTTTCTGATTTCCGAATTTATAACTCATGAAGATATTAAAAAAAGAAAGAAGAAAAATAGAAAATACAAAGAAAAAAAAGGAGGAAAAAATAAAACTAAGATTAAAAGGAAAAAAATCATGAATAGATGAAAAAAGTAAAAGTATCGAAAAAGAAATAAAGAAAAAGATATTGACGAAACATTTGATAAAAGAAGGAAAAAAAGAAAGAAGGAAATATAGAAAAAAGGTTTGATAGTAGAAAACTAATGAAAAGCATATTCGATAGACGAAAGAATGGAAAAAGAAAACATATATTGAAGGAAAGGCATATCGAGGGAAGATTTGATCGAATAGAAATAGAAAAAGAAAGGAATATTGAAGTAAGTTTTGATAGAGGAACGAGTGAAAGAAAGACAAAAGAAAGGGAAGAAGGAAGAAAGGAATAAATATTGAAAGTAGATTTTACTCAAGAAAGAAAAAATAATTTTGGAATATCTAAGGAAGAATTTTTAGCAAAAGAAAAAGATAAATGAATAAAAAATGAAATACTGAAGGATAATAGGAAAATTACTCCCCCACCAAAAAAAACAACAGAAAAGTAAAGTGAAAATTTAAAATAGTACGTTAGCTTAAACTTATATATATATATATATATATATACACATATATATATATATATATATATATATATATATATATATATATATATATATATATATATATACTGAGAAAGCGGGGCGCCTTGCTTGGTGTAATGATCAACCAGCTAGGTTAGCTGACCTTCTGCTTAACTAAGCTACATTAAGAGAGAGAGAGAGAGAGAGAGAGAGAGAGAGAGAGAGAGAGAAAGAGAGAGAGAAAGGTGGGGGAGGGAGATGCGTGAAAAGTTAAAGTTTTAAATGATAATAAAAAAAACCCATAATTCAACATTAATTTATAAAAAGACAAAAATCGTTACTTATAAATGATTCGAATCAATACTGAATGCTTTCATAATCGGGTGTATGATCACGAGCCAACCTAATCAACCAGTCAAATTCTTTTACTCTTCTTCTTCATCTTCTTCTTGGTTATGTTGTTTCATACAACCCTTTACTAAATCTTTACTTGAAAGGCAGGTTTTTCTTAGAAAGTTATAGAGCATATTGGATTGAGAGAGTTTCTCAAGTGCACGATTTTTTGTATTACAGATACAGTTGAATATATAGGAATTTTCTTAAATGATCTACTAGTATTCTTCTTCATAATCCCCTGTGTTCTTAGGAATACTGAAATAGTAGTTATGTTTTAATGTCACATTCTTGAATTTCTTTTTCTAGGTTCTTGAATTTTGAAAGTTGATCACAGAGAATTTTACGAGTCGCATTTTTTTTAGGTTGGATTGTGGGTTTTATTAGAATTTTTCATGCCTGCTCTAACAGATGTTTTTTTCTGCAACAGCAAGTCTCCTCGGGTCTCCTGGGCTCTTCTAAATATCCGGGCCGATTTTAGTAGTACTGCAGTCTTGATTTCGATTCTTCCTCTAATCTCCAATTCATTCAGTCTCTTTTCCAAGTTTTGGGGGACTGTTTCAAGGACCCAAATTATAATTAGTATTACTGTCACTTTCACGTTCCACAACTTTTTCGGATCTTTGTGCAAGGACAAGGTAATTGTTTAGTTTTTCGTCTTTTTTCACCTTCTCTCTATGTTTCAGCAAAATTAACGATGTGGCAGGTTCTTTTTTCTTGTTAATTAATCCATTATTATTATTATTATTATTGTTGTTGTTGTTGTTGTTGTTATTATTTACTCATTAGAGTTTTCACATCAGCGTAAGCTGATGGTATTTCACTGGAGATTGAGTGACAACAAGTCTCCCCAGGTCTCCTGGACTCTTCTCAATATTCTGGCAGTTTTCAACAATGTTGTTTGGATGGTTTCCACTCGGTCGCCAACTTCCAAATCTTCCATGTCCTGTAATAATCCTTTAGTTACCGTGCCAAAGGCACCAATCACAATTGATATAATTGTCACCTTCATGTTCCATAGTTTTTACAATTCTCTAGAAAGGTCGAGGTATTTATCTCTTTTCACATTCTTTTAGTTTTATTCTGTGGTCCGTCGGGACAGCAAAGTCGACAATTTTCAGATTCTCTTTTTTTTGCTGATTATTATAAGATCTGGTCTTCGGGCCGAGATTAGGTAATCCGTTTGTATATTAAAGTCCCAGAGAAGTTGGTGTGTATCATTTTCGAGGACTGGTTCTGGGTTGTGCATATACCATTTTTGGCATGGCCAAATTTAAATTTCTTGCACATTTCCCAGTGGATCACCTTGCCCACCCAGTCATGTCTAGCCTTGTACTCCTTCTGTACAAATTTGCTGCATTCGCTTATTATGTGATTGATGGTTTCATTTCTGTCACCACATAGTCTGCACTTGCTATTTTGTTGTGTCTTATCTATCCTCGCTTTGATATGGTTGGTTCTTATGGCGCTGTTTTGTTTCTCTCTTAAAGTTTCCTTTTCTTTGCCATGTCCAGGTTTTGTCGTGCGAGATGTTGTTTATTAGTCGTTTAAAGCGCCCATGGAGTTGTTTTTCCTCCCATTTTTGTTTCCTAGTTTTTGTTATTCTTCGAGTCGTTGTATGGATGCGTCAACGCTGTCTTCTATGCTGGCAAGTCCTCTTCCTCCCTCTTTTCTTGATACATATAGTCTGTCCACGTCGTATCTAACGAGGGTACAGCCCAAGTATTTATTCCTTTGATAAGGTTTCTGCTATTGAGTTTTGTCTCGAGTAGTTATTATTATTATTGTTGTTGTTGTTGTTGTTACTAGTCCTTGAGAGTCTTTCACATCAGTGTTAGCTGATGGTCTTTCACCGGGGTTTGAGTAACTGTAAATCTCTTCAAGTCTCTTGACTCTTCTCAGTACTCCGGCCGATCTCAATAATGTTGTAGTTTGGATGGTCTCCACTTCTCCTCTTATTTCCAAGTCCTCCAGTCCTTGTATCAATCCTTTTGTGACTGTACCAAGAATACCAATTACAATTGGTATAATCGTCACTTTCATGTTCCACAGTTTTTTCAACTCCCAAGCAAGGTCGAGGTACTTATGCCTCTTTTCGCTTTCTTTCAATTTTACTTTGTGGTCAGCCAGGACAGCAAAGTCCACAATTCTGCAAGTTCTCTTTTTTGTGTTGATTATTGTAAGGACTGGTCGTCTGGCCGAAATTAAGTGATCCTTTTGTAGGTCAAAATCCTATTTGCTGTTTTGTTGCGTCTTATCTATTCTTGCTTTGATATGATTGGTTCTTATAGCATTGTTTTGTGCTGCTATTAGGAGAGACTCAGTTTCTTTCTTAAGGTTTCCCTTTCTTAGCCACATCTATGTTTTCTCGTGTGAGATGTTGCTTATTAGTTGTTTAAAACGTCCATAGAGTTGTTTTTCTTCACATTTTGTTTTCCGGTTATTGTCGTTCTGTTGGTCATCATGTTGTCAGTATTATTTCAAGTGGCTGTAATCAGTCCTTCTCTACGCTTTTGTATATAGTCTTGTATTCAATGCTGGTAAGTCCTCTTCCTCCTTCTTTTCTTGACACATGATCTCTCAACGTCATCTCTGAGATGTAATGCCCTATGTATGGTCATTAGTTTTCTTGTTCATAGGTCCATTTGTTTATGTTCTTTTCTGGTCCACTTCAAAAATGATCCCGAATATCTTACGAGGGAGGACAGCCCAGGTTTTATCCCTTTGATAAAGTTTCTGTAATATAGTTTTGTCTTGAGTAGCTTTCTGGTTCTCCTGAAATATTCTTTCTTCTTCTTATTTTTAATCTCCTCTTGCTTGATGCTGTCAGCTTTCAATATCCCCAAGTTATTATTATTCGAGTTTTCACAGCAGTTGTAACTGATGGCTTTCAAGTCTCTTCGGCTCTACCAGCCTTTTATCATAATTACAGCTGATCTCAACAGTAATGTGATCGGGACTGGTTTAATCCTTTTCCAGATCTCCAGTTTCTCCAGTATCTTTCACAAGTGAAAAATGAAAACCGATATTTGGAAGTTTTGAAATCCCTTATTCACCCAGCTATGGGTTAAATAGTACCACTATAGACCTTCTAAAAGAATAGCTTTGTCATTAAATAACCCACGAAGGTTGGTAGGCCATTAAACAAATAAATTGAAACTGATATTTAATGACCATATTGTCGTTAAAAGTTTCATTTTTATATACATGCTAGAGAGAGAGAGAGAGAGAGAGAGAGAGAGAGAGAGAGAGAGAGAGAGTTAATGAGTAATAATTACATATATATATGCACACGCACACACACACACACACACACAGATATATATATATATATATATATATATATATATATTAGAAAGAAACAAAGAAATGATATATGGTCCAAGGAAAATTGGTGAATAATAACCACACACACACACACACACACACCAAAAGGTAGAGAAAGGGGGAAAAGAAGAAAGAGATGACTGGGTGGGGAAGACCGGCAGATGAAAAGAGAGGTTAATCGAGCAGGAAAACCCAATTTTAATACTGAACCAGATTTTAAAACCGGTCCTCATTAATTGTCCTATTATAATTCCAGGCACGAAGAAAAAAATGGAAAATAAGAAGGAAAGGAAGTAAGCAGATTGAAAAAAGAAGTGGGGGGGGGTAATTTAAAAGAAGAAGAAAACTAAAAGAAAAAGAAAACAAGCGAAACAACAACATCAACAACAACAACAAAACGCAAAACTGATTTTATCTAATTATATAATTCTAAATCCTCTTTGCTGTGTCAAATTCAAGAATTATATTTAAATTCTCCGACTTAGGTTTACTGATAATAACGAACATAAACTTGCTTTCTGTCACAATCTTTACAAACGGGCTTATTATTTTCCCTTTAAATACTTCGTGCAAAATAACTGGATTTTTTTTAGATATTACATTCAACTAGACGTTAAATGACAGAAAATCTTATGTTTTAGGCATTCAGTGAGAATCGAATTCACTACAGTAGCAAATATCTGTGATGCTAGCATACTAACCACTACACCATGATAATGTCAAAACTAGGACTTTCTCGATTTTTAATCATGATTGCAAAATTAGCGAGTTAGATTAAAATGCACAAAGAGTTTAGTCTCTCCACACTCATTGGCTGAAATATCTGAAGTTTCGATTTCAGTTTCTTTGTGTAATGAAGTTTCAACCTTCGTGGTTTATTTAACGACAATAGAAGGGTTCATACCTTTCCTGAGGGTATTAGTCCAAAAGTGAACGGAATAGCGTTTGAACTTGCTTACTACGATGACACAGTCTAGCACATTAGCCACTATATCACGAGGACTTTAAACTTTCCATCAACACAAAAATTTATGTTGGGGGCGAAGTGATACCTGAATATCCAATCTTCTATTTTACAGATCTCTCTTCCATAGTTTCAGCATTCCATCCAGGCCATATTATTGTCATTTTGAGCCATCCAATTGAAATTATTCATATGAAATCTTTCTACTAAGAATCCTCTAAATGGTATTTAACAGGACTGGTCTTCACTAAAGAAAATGATTTTAAAAGATTTGATAATTATTGATGTAGCCTCAGTCTACCTTCAAGGTATTCAGTGTGGATTGAACAACACTTTTGTGAATAGAACTTGCTGGAAGGGTGGAGCCACCTAAGGGTAGTGGCTAGCGTACTGGAGTTCTAGATCGTAGTGAGTTCGCTTTTACGTTCCCTTTCGGACACATAGGAATGTTATAAATCTCTCATCCTCTCATCAGCAAAGGGTTGAATAGTCCTAGTACTGTTCTTCTATAAGGAAGGCTTTGATATTAAAGGACCCACAAAGGTTGATATGCCATTAAATAAAGTTATCAAAGAAGCCAAACTTGCTGACTCATGAGTTACGACTGAAATTCATTCGGTGGATTTTATTGAAAATATTCTTATTTCTTGTTTTAATTTAAAAAGCCTAAAGCGTTACTAATTGCGTTATTATTATTATTATTTGTTTAGCTTGTCGCAAAGCCTTTAACAAAGGAATCGTCGTTCGGTTTAGAATATCATTATTCAACACCTAAGCGAAATCTATGAAGAAAAAAGTCCTCTCTATCGAGTGGAATTCAAATTCCTTACTATGAGTTACTAATACCTTGACAAAGTGTTAATGTGCGACACCGATATTGGTTTTTATGTATACGAGTCGACCATACACACGTTACAAATGTGACGCAGCAAACAAACATGTAGACTATTAACCAGACCTATTGCTTTCAGACGATAACTGATTTCAAATTATGTTACACACCTTGTCTTGTGATTAGTGTAGAAATTTTTTTAAGATATCGAAAGATCCGTGAATAATTAATCAAATCAAAGCCGTAATCGTTGTTTACGATAGTTTAGGGTCATAGAATGCAATGGAAAAGCACATTAATGACTGAATTATGATACAATGAATCCATATGAATAAACAAAATTAGTAAAATAAAAAAATAGCGGAAACTTCAACCGAATATAAAATGGATACCAAGCTAGTACCACGGAAGAATTTACCAGTATTGTGTGATAGTGTGTCTTATCCTGGAAGCAGAACTCTACAAAATAACTACTGTACGACCACTTACCTCCCAACTCATAAACCCCTCCAAGTATGTCGAGCGTGTGGACACTATGTGTAGTCTAGAGGACTTACTGAGAGCGATGGCCCAAGAAGGACGGATGGTGTGTGTGTGTGTGTGTGTGTGTATGTGTGTGTGTGTGTGTGTGTGTGTGTGTGAGAGAGAGAGAGAGAGAGAGAGAGGGAGTCAAAGGAATCTATGCAGTCAGCACGCTTTGATGAGAATGATGATTTGTCCGATATTCATTTGTAGCTTTAAGTAACACTAAGGTTTGTCTCATAAACAATTACTACAGAAAGAAGTTTGACTCTCACTGAGTATCCCTCACTCATTGCAAAGTGTCCGATGCAGCTTTGTCTAGTATATGAAAATGGGATTTCCTTCTTTATCACAGTGACTGGATGTGACACAAAGCCAGTTTAACGTGGAAGATACTGTCGGGAAATGCAACTTCCAAGTACACGGTAGTGCCGTCATCATGTCTCCATAAATATAGAACCATAGGCAATAAATCTGATCCCAACCCTTTCGGGCGAGGAGGCATCTGCTCAAAATGGGAATTATCATTCAGTTGTAAATTAGATAGGAAACTGCTTTATTCTTCAAGTTGGTGGTTTGCATATATTTTGTTCTAACGAAAATCTCATTATGATGTGCTGTTTTTGTTGGGTTATTGTTATATACACATACACACAAGGACATACGCTAGCACGCATGTATGTCTATGGGAAAAAAGGACATTTTGGAAAATCAGGTTAACATTTCTAACTTGTGGTGTAGCATCATCAGAATGAAAACGAATTCATTTCCAAAAATGTATTCTTATTATGCAAAGGAGAAAGACGTGATTGAAGCGCTTGTGGCGAAAGGTAATGAAGTGTACTAGTGGTGTATGTATATATATTATGAGAATTTTGGCGCATGTAAACAAGTGACTACGAGGACTAGTTTAAAGCGAATCGATTAAAAATTATCCATAATTTAAAGCTGATAAAAAAAGCTTGACTAAAATAAGATTTAATCATTCATGACATAAACAATTCATTTCAACTTCGATATTCACACAATGAAAAGGATGTATGCGCACGCACGCACGCACGCACGCACGCACATGTACACTCATGTATACGTTTTGATGTACATGTGTATGCACAAATGTCTATGCGTTAGTTGCATGCAAGGTTATTTGTATAAATTAGTGCAATAAAGTATGTATGGGTGCATTTATTACGTGTAGACTTTTTCTCGCTCTCCAGCTCTCTTTTTCTTTCTTTCTTTCTTTCTCTCTAACACACACACACACACACACACACACATATATATATATATATATATATATATATATATATATATATATATATATATGTGTATGTATGTGTGTGTATATATGTATTTACTCAAATCCTTAACTCTTGGCAGAAAGTGACACGAAGTTTACCTTTGCACCGACCATTTGGCAGTAGCAAAACGAATAAGTCCAGTCTATCTGTCGATATATATATATATATATATATATATATATATGTGTGTGTGTGTGTGTGTGTGTATGTTTGTGTGTGTGTGCAGTGATTTTTTACCCTTACATATAATTAGAGGTGTTTGGCACATCTTTTTGCGTGTGTAAATATGTGTGTAAGAGGGAGAGATAGCTAACGTGAATTTTTAGCTTATTTGGCTGAATTTGTTTATAAACTAGTTTGTTTGGTTACACACAAAGGTACATGCACGTAGACACACACACACACACACACACACACATATATATATATATATATACAAATGTGTGTGTGTATGTACACACAGTAACATATTTCCATAAATATGCTTTTGAGATCTTTTATGCATGCGAAATGATATGGCAAACTTAGAAGTATTTTTTGCTAGTGTGTTTCTACTTCTACGCGTATATATATATATATATATATATATATATATATATATATATATATATATATATATATATATATATATAATGTGAGTGTACGCGAGTATTCAAGCGCATGTTAGCTTGTTCACACATTTTGGGTTAACAAGATGAACAAAAAAAAAAAAAAAAGAAAAGATATGAAACCGGTATCACGTGACATCTGCTCGAAATGCACTTCCGGTATCTGTCTTCTTTTGCTCGGCTTAAAATTCTGGGGGAAAGTTTAGTCGATTGGAGAAGAGACGTCAAATGACGAAGAGTTCTAGAAAAGAAGCGCTGTCAGTGGAGGAAGAGTCAAGTATCGGTCTCGGCAGGGGATTTGACGTTCCCTTTTGTGAAAATACATTATCATTCGCGACCGGCGACTCTGATTCATTGAAACTCTGACATTTCGCTTCAAGGTCGAAAAGAGACCGAAAAGGAGATGGAAGATGTTTTTTGACAATATCCTTCTTGTAACGGTTGTCTTGATAGGATTTATTTATTTTGTTTGGTGTGGTTTCTTTGTTTAATGGCATTTCAACTTTCTTGGGTTATTTAATGCAAAAGACATCCTTGTAGAAAAACAGTAGTAGTTCTATTATATATATATATATATATATATATATATACGTACGCAAGTACACACGTATGTCTATGGGAAAAACAGGCAATTTGGAAAATCAGGTCAAAATTTTTAGCCTGTGGTGTAGTGTCATCAGAATGAAAACGAATTTATTTCCAAAATTATATTCTTATAATACAAGGAGTAAAGTGTGATTAAAGCGCTTATGGCGAAAGGAAATAAAATGTACTGGTGATGTATATATATATATATATATATAATGAGAATTTTGGTACATGCAAACAAATGACTACGGGGACTGGTTTAAAGTAAATGGATTAAAAATTATCCATAATTCAAAGCTGACAAAAGAAGCACAGTTGGCATAATAGAGGGGTTCATACTTTTCCCAAGAGTATTAGTCCCAAAGTGAACGTAATAGCGAGACCGAAGCTTGAACTTACTACGATGTCTCTGTCTAACGCTCCTGCCACTACACTACAGGTTATTACCCTTATTTATTTCTATAAAGGTCCTTACATTTTTTGATACAGTGCCACTTTTTCTTAAACTGTTTTTGTTTGATTTGAAAGTGGATTCCTGCAGGATTTGAATTTCAATTATCGTATATATCCATGTAGGGAACAACTTTTTAAAACCAACTTTTCACCTAAAAAGCTAACTGTTTCTAGGCCTAGCCTTGCTGTAACTTCGATCTAGAATGTCCCCTCATAGCCAATATGTAAACATGGGGATTAAGTTAAGGTAATAAAGTTTTAACTTGATAGGGCAAATAAAACATAAGATGCTTTATAGAGTAGCGATAATTCATTTTTTCCGCCGATAGGTGGCGCTCATATAGCGTTAGCGACCGGCTGAGCTTTGTTTCGAACTTTTCAGACGTCGTTGTGTGATTTTGCTAACAAAAAACAAAACAAAAAACCCCCAAACAAACAAAAAAGAAAAAACAAAACAAAACAAAACAAAAAACAAAACGTAAATGATTCCTTCCAATCAATTACATATGTAATTATTATATTACCAATGCAACTGTATATCAGTGGTTGTATTTTGTTATGCTTGGAATATCCGACTGCACACGGAAGGCTACATCAAGATCTTGACTACATTGTAAATTTACGGTATTACACTGATTTTGATTGCATTACTGTAGTTTTGAAAGTATAAGAAGTGTTTAAATTTTTTCTTTGTGTTATTGGATGCTGAAGAAACATTTTTGTTTACATGCTAGCTGAAAGTAATGGTTCGTTCATTTGGCGCAGTATGTAATAAAAAACATCTTTATGTGGCTAAAAGCTGGGGTCGTACATTACATGAAGTTGTTCATTACTTGAGTATATACTGTTTATAAATAGTTGTGCAAATTCACTCATTCATTTACACTTGACCACAACATAAAAACCAAACAAGATCGAATATAATTCTGTTTTGTTAAGCCTAGACTACTTAAAGATGAGACTGATTGGTTGAACGGTAACCTCAAATTACTCACGAGCTTGAATATTATCTGATTTAGGCTTGTATATTTAATGTACAAATGTCCGTTAAAATCACTAATAGAAGATAATATAATTTGGTGCCATTTTGAAGTTACATATCTTTGATTTGCTTATTTTATAAGAAAAGAAACAAAGTATAATTTCCTTTGGTGAAAATAGAATTTTGAATTAATTAGAATAGATTTAAAACCAAAAACTTGAAAAAAAGAAAAAAAAAATTAATAGTGCCGTCGAAATAATTGCATTTGCGAAAAAAGATGTTTTTTAAAAGTTTGTCATTTTCAGAAATGTTTACTCGTTATTTTCCTCAGTGCTGCAATGTTTATTCGATAAAACATTTCATTAAAAAAGAAAAGTTTCTCTCTTAGATAAAATATAGCAACTGCATCTTTTAAGTAACCAAGAGAAAGCTACTTGTTATGATTTCTGTGAAGAATGGTTAAAACATTATAAAATGAAAATGGGTGCATGGGGTGTCTAATTTTCAGGGAAAAAAAAAAGGAAAAAAAGGTGTAGTATCGGATGTAAGTGAGATACTGTTATAAAAGCAGTATCGCCTCAAGGGAAGTCAGTCATTTAGCATCGCTTACACCAGCTTACTACTTCAGACAAGACAACGTCTATTTCCAGACACAACTTAACTTCCTAACAAAATTAATTATTACTACAACTAACAGTTGGTTAATCTATTGAAGTAAAATAATTGTGCAACTCAGGCAAAGTGATAAGGCAACCCCAAAAAGTGTGTTCTGGGTGCGACATTAATCTGTATATAATAGCGAGGCACCTGATCTGGGTAGTATGGAGTACTCCTTCCTTGCCATTATTCCCAGGTTTACTTTGACCCGGAATGGTTGTATCTTTAAGAGTCCCATCTATCGGCCAAATAAATCTGTTTAAAAAATTATTCGTATTCAATAGGACCGTGCAGAAAAAGAAAACCTCTAAGAAACAACTACACAAAAAATGCGAATATGAACGTACAATGAATACGATTCCCAAACCTCTGAACGGATTGTCATGTTGTTAAAATCAATCAATCAATCAATCAATCAATCAATCAATCATTATCCTCTTTCCTTGAGTGTGTAATGATTAGCAAACTATTACTTTGCCCAGTCGACTGGGGCTGTAGAATACACTGATTGCACCTCTGCAGAGAGGTAAGACCCACCCCCAATGAGTGTCCTGGATATAACACTAAACAATCTGATGGTGAGGTTCCAGTTATGCTGGGGCTTAGGGGAATACGGAGCACCCCTTCATTGCCATTGCTCCAAGGTCCACTCTGGCCCGGTGTGGTAGCACCTGATAGGGCCCTATCTATGGGTTAAATAGAACTAACGATATACTTATGCTAAACTAAATTGTTTGACTAAACTGAATAGCTTGAAAAAGAAATGTTTTTGACAATTAAACCGTACTTACATTTAAACTGCGTGCTTATTGCTAAGCTGAATTGTTTGAAATGGAACTGTTTTTTGTATCTATACTAAACTGAATTGTTTAACATAGAATTGTTTTGACATTTAACTGTGTGTAAACAAAATCGGTACTTATACTTTGCTAAATTAGAACTGCTTGACTAAACTGAATAGCTTGAAATAGATATGTTTTCACAATGAAACTGTAATTACATTTAAACTGCGTGCTTGTACTACACTGAATTGTTTGAAATTGAACTGTTTTTGACATTGAAACTGTGCTTACACTAAACTGAATTGTTATATATAGAACTGTTTTAACATTTTACTGTGTAAACAAAATCTGTACTTACGCTAAACTGAATTAGCTGAATAAGAACTGTTTGAATAAACTTAATAGTTTGAAATAAAAATGTTTTTGACAATTGAACTGTGTACTGAACTGAACTCTCTGAAATAGAACTGAATATTTAGATAAAAATGGATTTGGCATTAAATAACCTACAAAGGTTGATATGCCATAAAACCAACCAACAAACCAACCAAACTATTACTAGTGAGTTCTTGCGCCACAACTGAGCAAAACTTAGTAAATAACTTAATAAATAACTTTATCCGTTAAACTAAAAAAAATTATTACCTGTAGTAGACATTTTTTTATAGTTTTAATTTAAAGACAAACGTATTAACAAAACTCTGATTCTACGCGGCAACTTTGCTTTCTTTAGTTGGTGATTCATGTGCCTAAAATCTTAAACGAAGGACCAAGAATTGAAAAACAAAACAACAAACCATCTTTTCCTTCTTTACTAAAAGAGGAAAACTGTTTCAGAACGGTAAGCGCGCTAGAACCTGTGGAAAAAGAATCTGACAGGCTGTCAAAGATGGAAAGAAATGTGAGTGGGTTGAATAAAAATGGGAAAAAGAAGCGTTTTCTCTCCAGTTTTAACATTTTTTCCTTCTGCAAAAGCCTGTGGAAATAATTCATAAGAAAGATATTGAATTTGAGTGACAATAATAAAAGTAAAAGAAAATGATGCACTCACTACACTCACACGTTAATTATATTCCTTAAGAAGTATCTTAATTAAAGAAAAAGTGCTTAAAACGGTAAAGTTTTCTTCGAGAATGAGAAGAAACTCTTTCTCTAACTGCTCGCAGACAGTGTTCTCATCCGAATAAAAACTGCACACACTCACACACACACACATCCCATTTCGTATACAATCCAGGGATCTTAACTCGTGTACGGTTATTTCAAAGCTATAGGTTAGGGAATCGGGTTCATTGTACTTTCTGTATAGTGGTTTCTTAATTTTTTTTTTTTTTTTGCACACGGTCCTATTGAATACGAACTATTCTTAAACAGATTCATTTGACCCATAGATGGGACCCTACCAATTCGGGTGAGAGTGGGCCTGGGGGTAATAGCAATGAAGGAGTAATCCACACTCTAGATCTCCAGAACTGTAATATCAGCATCATATGCTGTTTAGTGTCATACCGAGAATGTCCCTTTAACTGGTCATTCTAGTCCCACAGATAGGGCTCGGTTTAATTTGATATTAAAACAGATTAGAATCAGTGTTTATACATTTAACTTCTAGGATTGTCCTGTTGGATTTATATGATTTTTTCAGTCTTTTGGGGGAGGTGGAGGGAATCGCCGTGGCGTAGTGCTAAAATGTTGAACTGCGACTTTGGAGTAAACACATTTGAACTCCTGTGGCATTATTACGTTCACTTTCGGACTGATACCCATGGAAAAGGTATGAATCCTCTTGTCCCCACTGCCATGGGCTAAATAGTACATATATTCAAACATCTTCTACAAGGATGACTTTTGCATTGAATAACCCACGAAGGTTAATATGCCATTAACCAAAGAAACAAAACTTTATACAATGCTAATAATCTTTAAAAGGATGGGACCTTAACAGGTACTTGCAATCCGGGTTATAGTGGGAGTATTAATAACAAAGAATTACTACGTAGTCCCCAGTGCTCAAGAATGCTGTTTAGTATCATTTTTATAACACCTGTTTTGAGGGTAGTGGGACGTGTTTGCAGAGGATACAGTCGGTGGATTCTAAGTCTTGCTAATAGAGCTTAGATAGTTTGGGTATTCAGATTAACACACGTGATATATATATATATATATATATATATATATATATATATATATATATTGCCCATAATTAAGCTTTAGTTTGATTTATTTGTTTAACGGCATATCAAAACCTTATGGATAATTCTATTCCGAAATTTGATTTATTTCTGAAAGTTTGAGTATAATCATACCCATATACATTTTTCAACATTTAAAAGCAATCATTTTTAATTGCACTTTTTATTTGTTTATAAAATCATTTCTAATTGTACTTTTATTTGTTTATAAGATCATTTGTTTGCCTACAGTTATATGGTTGGAAGTATTCTTATCTAATACAAATAATTTGCACTCACATGGCTTCCCGTATTCTTATCCAGTACTAATAATTCTTAACATAACTTTTGATCCACTGCATTGAAGTGGCACTGTACATTCCGCATTCCTCCAGAACTGGAGCCTCACCATTGGATGATACACCCAAGACATTCAATAATTCCACCCCCCAAATTTTTTATAAACAATAAATTTTTTTCTAAACCAAAGATACCAAGATATATTTCTAGAAGAATAAATATTATTAGGTATTATTAATTACCAAATTTTACAGCAAAAAAATTCTGTAAACCAAAGATATGAATTTGAAACAGGCAAAAAATAAGTTCGTCCCTTATATACATTTATACAGTTTTATTTTTGGTATCTGAGTTTCAATGATATTGAGTTTGGTAATCAATAATATCTAATAATATCAGTAGAAAAAGAAGGAGATGTATACAAGTGCGTATGAGAGAGAACGAAAGGAAAAAAGAAGAGGAACGAGAGAGTGAGGTATACAAGGTGAATGGATTAAGGGAAAATTATGGGATGTGATGAAGTGTTGTCACTAATGGTAACGTCGGTTCATGTGACAAGTGCGGTTTCATTTTTCTGCCTGGCATCGTAAAATAAATCGAAAAAGCAATAAGCAACAACAGCAAAAAAAAAGAAAAAAAACCTTAAAGAAGCAAAAAATGAAACAAAACAAAATAAGACAAGCAAAAGAACACCCCACAAAAATAAAAACAAAACAAAAAAACAGACAATAAAACCCTCATCTTTTTCATTGTCAGTGCTGCCGGTATCCCCCTTTTCAGAGTTAAAAAAATGTCTCATCCTTTCAATTCGCAAAGAAAATCCAGAATTATTTTATTTGTAAAATGAAGAAGAAGAAGAAGAAGAAGAAGATACTTTTACTTATAAATTGGGATTTAATTTATAATTGAGAAATAAGCCAGTTTTCATTCTACCAATTTGTTTCTTTTCTTCATTCGGGAGTTTCCATTTCGCCTTTCTCCCTTCATCTTTTCCCTTATTTTATTTTCAGTCTTTCTTTGGTCTTTCCACCTTGATCAATTTTCCATCAATCAATTTTATATCTGTCAGAACATTTTTTAGCAGAAATCTTAATAACATTAAGAATTTGAATATAAATTAAACATTATCCTTAATTCTTAAATATGTCTATTATACTTTAGTTAAGTTGAATGAATACTTGTTAGATTTACATTTTTAACTTATTGATGAATGTGATATTAGCGAATGAATCTTGATCTCAACTCCTCTCTCATTCTATCTATCTCACTTTATATATATATATATATATATATATATATATATATATATATATATATATATATATCATCATCACGCTGTGCTGATAGCACTAATTCTTTTGACTTTTCTCGCCATCTATCATTATCGGCCACCATTCTTGGCAGGTTCTCTAGACTGCATCCAGTGTCCACACAGAGTTAATGAATGAAAGTCTTTTATGGTTCGCGAACACCGGTGGGTCAATGTGTAGGAGAACACAGGAAAACATTTCTAATAAATTTGTCTCTGTTTTTTCACCAGTTCTCAGCATATTTGGCTCGTCTTATTTGTGAGATGGAAAGTGACGGTATAGCTGCTATTTCGTGGCTTGCTGCTTCATGGAATTTTCACAAACAAGCACGCAGTATAGTTTACACACACACACACACACACACACACACACACACACACACACACACACACACATATATATATATATATATATATATATATATATAAATTCCCTTCTTTGGTGTCAATATAAATTTATTTCTAGTTATGATGACCATCATCAGATGTTAAGTGAAAAAATTATTTGGGTGTTCTTATACTGCTTCCGGTGAGAATAGAACTTGAAAAAAAATTAATTTCTTGATTAAAATGATTTTTTAATAAAAATTATTTTTTAATATATTCTATCATGTTTTTAAAAAAAAAAATTAGAAAAAAATTAATTAGAATAACGAAAAATTAGTTATTTTGTACTAACAATATATCTGAAATAAATGACAATCACATCATTAAATTGAGCTGGACTGAAATAACAATGACAACTTAAAACATTCATATAATTGTAAAATAAAAAATGAATGCCACCGAGGGAATAAATGTAACCATAATAATATTATATATCAAGGTAACATTTTGACTAAAGAAAATGATACTAATGAAAAGGCATACATAAGTATGATAATCTTAAACTGGAAATTTTGATATTGCACCCACGTACAATCATTTAAAAATCAAACAGTAACATCAAGGTATTATTGGTATCTGATAAAACTAGGACTAACACCTATTATGAATTTCAAAACAATTAAAAGAAACCCCTTGACAAACAGTTTACATGGTAAGTGTAATTTATGCTTAGAAGAGAGAATATGTAAATTTAAATATTTGAATGGAAATCTACTAAATACCAGGAATAAAATGATATCTGCATGTAGACATAGAAATAAATTCTTAGTATAATTCAACTTGATACATTATTAATATCAAATATATTTAACTACCATTAATTAGGTGATTTATATATTTTTTAAAAATTCTATATATTGAAATATGGATCTGTAATTTAAAAAAATAGATTGAATGTTTCAAAATATATTTTTCCAATGAAGAATACGATTAGATTTAAAGGACAAAGTAGAAATTTGTTGTTTTTTTATAAAAAGATCATATAATAAAAAATAACATATAATTGTTAAAAAATCTTTAAACTTATTTATATAACCTTATAACTCGAAGGAACTGTTTCTGTACTATACCGTTTTTTGCTACACTGTTTTCTCCATATGTAAACAAAAAATTAAGAAACTAATGTTTAATTTATTTATAGGTTAGGAATTATTAGTTACATTCATAAAATATTTATTACATATTAATTCTTTGCTTATTACGATTAACTTAACATTCAATATGTCAATTTCTATCTAATATTAATAACATGAATTTTTACGATGATTTTCATAATTAGAAATAGAATTTTGTAAATTAATATCAGCAATGAATTATCATTTCCTGATTACATGAATTATGTTATTTAATATTTATAATACATAATAATTTCAACGGAAGTATGAATGCATATTTTATTTATAATTTTAAATGAGTCACATGCCATTAGTTGTCTAAATTTCTGTGATGACGCTTGCTGATTTTTATCATTAAGGGTTTTCGGACTATTGTCTTCATCTTTATAGCTATTTCCACAACGTTTCGGCCGATATGTCCTCCGGCCTTTATCAGGTGTTTATCGAACTCGGAACCTTCACGGAACTTCGAACTACGTTCTTTATTGAATCCACGGGGGTCGCCTGTTCTGATTCCGTTAGCCATAACCGGGTACAAGTGTTAAGTATTCCTGTATTGTTACTCGCCTGCAGCGAGGATTGAACCTGCAACCTCCAGATGATTGTCTCCTTAAAAGCTTAGGGAATCAACGCCCATAACCGTTACGCTATGTGTCCTGCTGGACAATCACTATTTGATTTAGCCGGATTCAGGTTTTCTAATTTTCAACAGTATTCGAATTAGAGTAAACGTTTTTTCTCTCTTTTTTTTTTAAAGGAATGTATAAATATTGTATCAAAAAATAATAATAGATATAATATCTCCTTCGTAAAAATGTATCTTGATTAAAAAATATGATAGAATATATTAAATTTTTTTTAATAAAAAACTATTTTAATTAAAAAATTGAATTTTTTTTCCAAATTCTTTTCTCGCCGGAAACAATATAAAAACACCGAAATAATTTTTTTTCACTTAACATCTGATGATGGTCATCATGACCAGAAATAAATTTACGATGACACCAAAGAAGTGAATATTTTTATTTTATATTTCTACATAAAATATTTTTTGGCTCTGCACGTTGAGTTTTGATGTATTTTTAATCCCGAATTAATTATACGACAATAGACGTTGACATTGAGCACTCAAATTGGATACTTCTACTCCTTGAATTTTCTCCTCGGATTATATATATATATATATATATATATATATATATATATATATATATATATATATATATATATATATCGTAATGACTAAAGTGCTGAACTATGGCCCAAAGTAAGAAGTTTCAAACTCCTGTCGCGTTATTACAGTAACTTTCGAACTTATACCTTTAGGAAGGGTATTTATTCCCCTAGCGATGGGTTAAATAGTATCACTGCAGTTTTAGAAGGATATATTTGGTATGAAATAGCCCACAAATGTTTATATACCGTTAAACAAATAAACAAACTTGTTTTTTTTTTCTCGTCTGTCCATCTATCGTTATCATTATTTTACCATTTGCGAGTTTTTCACACCTGTTTCAAGCGGCGGTTTTTCACTGAAGTGTGAGTGACAGCAAGTCTCCTTAAGTCTCCAGAACTCTCCTAAGTATTTTAGCTGATCATTACAGTGCTGTGCAGTTGATGGTTACGATTCTTTCTCAGATCTTCCGTTCCCCATGTCACTTTACTAGGTTTTTGTTGATTAGGTCTTAATGCAGATTCTCGCTTTGCTTTTAATTTTATTCAGTGGTTAGCTGGAATAGTGAGGTTCATTGGCAGATAAGTTCTTTTTGTTAACTATGACTAGTTTCAATCTTCTGGGCTGGATTGGATGTTTGCAGCATTGCTCATTAGGTGCTTTACTATTTCCTCTCCCTCCTCTCTCCTCCCCCTCTCTCTCTCTCCACGTGGCCTACTCTTATTATTTTGTTGTGTCTTATCTCTTCTCAAATTTACAAAATTGGTTCTTATGGCGCTATTTTCGGTTAGTCTTATAAATAATGATTCCGTTTTTCTTTGTGATTTTCCTTTTACGCACTCATATCCTGATCATCTCGTACTCGTAAACAATCAATATAAAAAAAGATTAAAGGAAAACTAGTCAGTCCTCTGCATTAATTTATAACGTGGTTGATTGACTTAGATCTCTCTCCACAGCCAACACTTATGGAGGTGCTCGAGGCGTAACGGTTATTGTCATTGGAACTAGACACGGTGACTCGAGTTCATATCCAGGACGAGGCTGTACTTCACTTCGTGCTAATACTTTTGAGAAAGGCAGACATTTATTTCTTCTTACCCGCCAACAATGGGTAAATAGTAGGGCAGGCTGGACTCTTTAGCCTTGGCAAAGCAATCTATCTAAGAGAAAGAAAACTCTGAGTTCAAACCATTTGTACTCCGTTAGAAAATTGACCTTGTATCACATCCCACCCAAGGTGGAGGGGTTGCAATATTATTTCAAACTGATATTATTACATGATTTGCTTTTATTTATAAACCTGATATTCACATCAGGAATCAAATGACAAAAGAGACACTCATTCTAATTTTGCATTAGTCAGTAACAAAATAAATAAATTAAATAAAATAAGGATTATATTTTTTAAAAATACTCAAGTTTTTATGTACCCCCCCCCAAAAAAAAACCAAAACTGAAGACATCGTTTTTTTTTTTTAAACTCTTATCGCCTTTCACTTATTTTCATTTTTTATTTTTAAAACATCAGGTTAAATCTTGGAGGAAGTAATCTGATAATTCTATTGAAGATGACAATTCATTTGAGTAACAACTTAGTTGCAAAGTATTTAATCAAAAGTGACAATATCTGTCATTTGAATCTAGTACGTAACAATAACCTAGCAAAAACAGCACATCATAGCGAGATTTTTATGTCCGTAAAATACTGAAAATACTTTTAGAGAAATGAGCAGTTTCCAATTCATTTCGCAATAGAATGATAATTTGTAATGGCAAGGTTGGAGCTTAATATCATTTAAAAAACTTTCTAATTTCTCGAAATAACGGAGATATGAAAACTTATTAGAACTCTTCACTCCTTTCGAAATAGAATCATGGACAGCCTTTACAACAGGAATTCAACAAGTTTATTTGCTATCTAGTATTTTATGAAATGTTAACATTAAAATTCATGTGTTATTCATAGGTTGGTTCGTATTTTATGACATATCAATTCTTGCAGGTTATTTAATGTCAAATCCTGATTTCAATACACACACACACACACACACACACACACACACATATATATATAAAGCATAATTTGGCGACCGTAGTCGAGGGTGACCCGAAGGTTCCCTTTTCATTAGCTACTATACCGAGGGGAGGGCGCCACTTCTTTCCTTGAATTGGTCCACTTTACTCTTGACCCATACTTTATAATGTTGAGTTTTAAGCAAAGCGGCATCAAGTATCATCTTTTGAGTCTTTGGTATGACTCGACCTGGGATTGAACCCCTCTCTACCGCTGGGCCATTGGCAAACACTCTACCCACTTAAAACAGACAGACACACACACACACACACACACACACACACACACACACACATATATATATATATATATAGATGTATACATTGTCATATTGCCCAAATTTCCGTTAGACTTAGTATCGTGTCGCTCAGCAACCTGGTGACATAAGTCAGCGTGGGAATTATAAGGCATTATGTAGTAGCTTTAGTTTATTTACATTTTGCCTTACCGGATAGCAGAGTGCTCAATTCATTAGAAGAGCTTTGCATTATGCAAGTGGCAGCCGTTATTTCATTCGCCAGGGTGCTCAAACCCCGGGGATGGGAGGATCGTATATATTTTCACCCACAGACAGACTGTTTCTTAGTATCACAACTCTTCAGTTTGGTTTGACACGGAGGACGCTTCAAGCTGGGATCGAAACCCACACAACTTTACGTTGGACTTAGTATCATACCACTCAGCCATCTCGTGACATAAGGGATTATGTAGTAGCTTTCATTTGTTTACATTTTGCCTTACCGGATACCAGAGTAGAAGAGCTTTGCATTATCCGAGTGACACCCGTTAATTCTTTCGTCAGAGGGCTTATATATATATATATATATATATATATATGTGTATGTGTGTGTGTGTGTGTGTGTGTGTGTGTGTGTGTGTGTGTGTGTGTGTGTGTGTGATTTGTAAACGAATAGTTTATTGGTAAGTTTATTTCTAAACAGGTTTTAGACATCATTTGTTTGCACATCGTTAAATGGTTTCAAGTATTACTATTTAGCACAAATAATTTTATTCAATATTTATCATTTGTTGCCACACAAATTAAGTAGTTTCATGTATTGCTATTTAACATTAGTAATTCTATTTATCATGTATTCTATCAAATACAAACAATTTGCACGCAGCAGTATCCTTAGTACATGATTGAAAAGTTCTATTTTACCCGAACAGGTTCTACCATTCCTGGTTTGAGTTGACTTGAGAGTAATGACCACTTGAGTTACCAGGCCACGGACAACTCAACGACTAGAATTCCGTCCTCAAGCATTACAGATTGCCACCCACTGTCAACAGATAGCCTCGTTGTGGGTGGTGGTGATCTTACTCATCTACATTGGTGAAGTCGGTGTATTATATAGCCCCAGCCGAAAGGTCGCGGACATCTATAATAATATAAGTAATAAAGTATATGAAAATGAAAACCATTATTTTTTATAACAATGAATTAAATATGAATTTTCCACAAAGTTTCCTCTGTCAAAATATTTTTTTCGATAAAAATAACTTACTTTTTTTTATTAGCAATTTTATTTAAAAATAATTATTTTATTTTTACTCATCAAATAGCTGAAAAGTTTAGCCTTTTCTAGATTTTTCTAGTTTGGAAAAAATACATATTTTTACAAATCAAATAAATGGAAATATTTTTGTTGAAATTTTTTTTGCCAGAAGACAAAGTTATGAATTTTTTTCTCCAGATTAGATCAATGCACAGTTTATTTTACAATAGATATTACTTATTTCTATTTCTTATTAAAAAATCATTTTTTTGTAAATAAATGAAAATATTATTTTTGTCTAGATTTTTCATGCCAGAAGACAAAGTTATGACATTTCCCATCAGAATTAGTTACCTCATGTGTTTTTTTCTATGATTTTTCCCTAATGTTATGTTTTTCTAGTTACCAGAAAAACAGGCCGGGAATTTAGTTTTAGAGTAATGAAGAAGTTACAAAATGCCGTAATCATCATCATTGTAAGAACAGTGAGGATACCAAGTGAGAATATTAAGATAACATATACTTAAAAAAGGAGTAATCAGCTGGTGGTGAAGAGGTTAAAATAACAATAACCTTCAGCGTGTTTGCCGTTATTTAAGTGAATAATTTGTCTTTAGCAGGATTTTTGTAACAACAACATGACTAGACTTCGTATAGATTTACGAATAGGTCGAATCAGCGTAGAATGAAAATTGCAGGTTATTGAAGCCGGGATCAAAAGGAATTTGTCTGCAACAGAATTGGTTGACAGAGATACCAGATTTAAATTGGTCATAGTAGAAACGACAGGCTACGATTTATTTTTCATAATCGTAAAGATGGAAAACAGAAGGCGTTAGGCATAACTCTGATTGGTTGGAAAATATTTTTTCTGTGCTGAGTTCTGATTGGCTTGAGCAGTATTTTTTCAGTATACGCTTAAAGTAAAACATCTTTTCAGGTTATTTTGTCTCTTCGCAAAGAGTTGGATTTAATTTTTCTGCTCCCCATCTCATGTAAAATACTTGGTGACAAATCACCCAAACTTAATGTGTACGACAATACTTCCTTTGTTGAATTAAAATATGACAAAAATTGAAATAATTGATGATATTATTTTTTCACTAGAGAGAGAAGAGAGAGAGAGGGAGAGAGTGGGGAAAGAGAGAGTGAGAGAGTTGTATCTATTCGTACGCATGTGGATGAACGAGCTCGTTTTCAAACTTACTTGCGAAATTGCAATTTTAACTAAAAAATGGAATTCAAATATGCTTGTCGTAGATTTTTGTTCTCTAAGATCAGAGAGAGAGAGAGAGAGAGGGACACACACACACACACACACACACACCGTTGTTGTGTAATGGTTAGCAAGCTAACCACGAAATGCATTGCTACTGTGTAGTGAGTCCGATCCTCATTGGGTATGTTTCTTTGTGTGTTATTTAATGCCAAAGAATCCTTGTTATCCGATGGTTTCTCACAAGAGTTTGAGTGACTGCAAGTCTCTTCAAGTCTCCAGGACTCTTCTCTCTATTCTGGCCGATCTTAATAATGCTGCAGTTTGGATGGTCTCAACTCGTCCTCTTAGTTGCAAGTCTTCCAGTCCCTGTACCAATCTTATGGTCACTGTACTAAGCGCACCAAGTACAATTGGTATCACCGTCACCTTCATGTTCCACAGTTTTTTCAGTTTTCTAACAACGTTTAGGTACTTATCTTTCTTTCAGTTTTACCCTGTGGTCAGGTGGAACGGCAAAGTCTACAATTTATCAGGTTCTCTTTTTTGTTGACTGTCACTAGGTCTGATTGTCTGGCCGAGATAAGGTGATCCGTTTGTATTTCAAAATCCCCAAGAATTTTGTGCGTTTTATTTTCTAGGACAGATTTTAGGTTATTAATATAATATTTGTTCGTATGGTCAAGTTCAAACTTCTTGCACAATTCCCAGTGGATCACATTCCCTGCTCAGTCGTGTATATTCTTATACTCTTTTTTCGCTAACTTACAGCATTCGCTTATTATGAGATTAATCGTTTCATCTCTATCACCACATAATCTACATCTGCTATTTTGTTTCGTCTTGACTATTTTTGCTTTGACACAATTAGTCTTTATGGCGTTATACGTGCATATAACATTTGCTATTATAGTAAAAATTCAATCTTTTGCACAATTCCCAATGGACCCCCTTTCCCGCCCTGTCGTGCCTAGTCTAGTAGTTCTGTTGTGCTAGTTTGTCCTATTCGCTTACAAATATGATTAATCATTTCATCTCTTTCTCTGCAGGATTTACACTTGCTGTTCTATTGCGTATTATCGATTTTCACTTTAACATAATTGGTTATTATAGCATTGTTTTATATTGCTATTAGAAAAGATTCCGTTTCTTTCTTGAGAGTTCTCTTTTTTAGCTATGTCCATGTCTTCTATTTTCTCAACTGTTTGTCGCTTGAAATTTTCATACAGTTGTTGTTCCTCCTGTTTCTGTTTCCTAATTTTTATCGTTTTTTTTTGTCCATACTTATATTGTTTTTTGTCTATATATTGCTAATGCTGTTATTGGCTGCCGTAATTAGTCTTTCTTTGTGCTTTTTAATGTATTCACCGAGTCTTTGTTAGAAGCATTTTCGCAATCCTCAATGATGGCGAGTCTTCTACTTCCTTCTTTTCTTGACTCATTGAGTTTGTCTGTGTAATCTCTTCTGTGTAAGGTCTTGGGCAGTCATCAATTTCCTTTTTCTTTTGTTCATTTATCCGAGTTATTCCTTTGTAAATTTTAAGAAAGGACCCCAGAGTAACTTACAAAGGGTACTGACCAGGTGTTTATTTCTTTGATGAAATTTCTGCTGCAAAGCTTAGTTTCAAGAAAATTTCTTATTCTTCTGAGGTATTCTTTTCTTATTTTTTTCTTCAATATCTGTTTAATGGTGTCCACTTTCAATTACAAACTTTTTAAGCGTTCAGATACTTTCCTGATTTGGCAGTCTATTCCTTTCGTTGCTTCTATTTTCTGAATTTTATTGCTTGCATGACACATTTTTCAATGCCAAATTCCATTCCTATATCCTGGCTGTATATTCTTATTGTTTGTATCAGGATCTCCAGTTCTTTGTCTTTTTTATCAAATAACTTGATTATTATTTTTCTTCTTGCGAGTTTTTTACCAGTTTTAATTGGTAGTTTCCACTGAAGTCTGTGTGACAGCAAGTCTCTTCAAATCTGGACTCCTCTAAGTATTCCCATCATCATCATCATCATCATCATATCGCGCTGGTAGCACGGATATCCCTGACCCTCTCTCGCCACTCCTCCCTATCGTTCATCGCCCTAGGTAGGTCTTCAGGACAACATCCCGTATCCTCACATAGCTGCTGAATGTATGTTCGTGCTGGTCGTCTTGCTTTTGCATGGCCATGTGTGGGGGTCCATAAGAGTACATCTCTTATGAGTTCGTCCCTGCTTCTCCAGCAGTGTCCTGCATGTCTGGTTCGTCTAACTTGAATAGTTTTCGTGATAGGGGGCAGGTGGCCGTACAGTTGGTGTCTTGTGGGGTGTTGCCGCCAGGACTTGTTTAAGATTGCACGTAGCATTCTTGTGTAATTGCTGTCTAGCTTCTTCTCCAGCCGTTTTGTTAGCGTCCATGTAGTGCATCCATATAGCAGTATCGATGTGACCGCTGCCTGGAAGAAACTGCGTTTCATTTTATCGGTTAGGTCTGATTTCCATATAATCGATAGCCTATTGATAGCTGTCCATGCTTTCGCTAACCTGGTTTCGATGTCCTTTTCAGTTGATTCGACGCTGCTTCCTAGGTAAGGGAATTTGTCTACTAGTTTAAGAGGGGTTCCTTCTAGAGTGGAGATGTACCCCGCTTGATTATAGCACATATATTCCGTTTTGTGTGCATTAAAATAGAGGCCTATGCTTGCTGCTACTCGTTCCAAACTATGCAGCAGTGTTTCGGCTTGGTTGGGTGTATTTGCCAGTATCGCTATGTCATCGGCGTAGTCGGCGTCGGTAATTGTTGTTGCGGGGTATCTTCTGCTTCTTTTCTTCGTCAGTTCGAAGCCATTCTCTCTGATTTTGTCAATCGATGTTCTAAGTACGTAGTCTAGACAAAGGATAAAGAGGTACGGAGCCAGCGTGTCTCCTCGTAGTACTCCTGCTACAATATCGAAGTATTCTGTGTCTCCATCTGGTGATCGTACTTTTACTCTGGTGTTTCTATAGAGAAACGCTACGGTTTCTTTAGGTATGCCGTACGCTAGTAGGATTTGTTCCATCTTTCCTCTGTGAATGGAATCGAAAGCCTTGGTAAAGTCAACAAATATTAATGTCGCTTGTAGGTTTTTTGCCCGTACACCTTGAAAGATTCTACGGATGGTTAATATTTGTGAGGTCGTGGATCTATTTCTTCGGAAGCCATTTTGGTTTTTTCTAAGTATGTTGTCGATTTTGGGTTCTATGCGGTTTCGTAGTAGGGCATTGTAGATTTTGGCTGCTATGGATGTAAGTGTTATGCCTCGGTAGTTTTTGGCTAATCCGAGGTCCCCCTTTTCAGGGAAGGGGAGTATGCATCCCTTCATCCATCTATCTATCGGGTTTTGATTGTATACTGCGTTGCAGTGTCGGAGCATGGTCGTAACAATGCTGTAATTTGAATGGTCTCGATTCTTCCTCTAATCTTCAGCCAGTTTCTTTTTCAAGCCCTTAGGAACCGTTCATAAGGCTCCAACTATAATTGGTATAAACGTTACCTCCATGTACCACAGCATTTTTAGCTCCCTAGCAAGATCCACATATTTGTCTTTCTTTTCGTTTTATTCTATTTCTTATGCCACTTACCGTTCCTAAGTGTTCAATCATCTAAGTATTGAATAGGTTCATTGCAGTTTAAATTCTGTGATTTAACGGGAACTGGTATTTTAATCCAGATTGGATTGTAAATTAAAATAGGGATGCTAGATACAGAATTATTTATCATAATAGAAATAGCAGGTAATAATTTTTTGCTGTATTGACTGAAACTTCGTGAAATAGAGATTTTCCTTTTTTCTTATCTATCTCATGTTCAATAAAAAATGGAATATTTACGAAAAAAAAAAATGATTGAAATCTTATCAATTGGAAGTTGACATTTTTTTTATTTATTCTTTGAAAAAAAAAGACTAACAATGTTGTGCAAATCTCTTTGAAGATGACACATATTAAATCTGTTTTAGATATGAATATTAAAATTAACAATGACAATTTACGATTTTCTCCACTTTTACTGACAGCTATACTGAGAGTTCGTTCCGTTCATAAAACTGTTGAGAGTGGTGTATCCTTTGGGAATAATTGGACGACAGGAAGAGAATGACTCAAATCTGGGTAATAGGCGCTTTATTATCCCGATTACAATTGAGTCACGCCTTATGAAAAAGTCAGTTGGCATACAATTAGTCAGGAGAATACTGACTTGAAAGTGCTTGAAGAGCGAAACGCCATTTATTCGTCGGGCATGTCTTCTCAAGGATTGGGCGGGTAAGAGTAAGAGAGTATTCTGGCAAGAGAAAATGAGAGAGAGAGAGAGAGAGAAAGAGAGAAAGAGAGAGAGAGAGAGGGGGAAAAGAGTGAGAGTGAGAGTGAGAGAGTTGTATCTATTCGTACGCATGTGGATGAACGAGCTCGTTTTCAAACTCACAAAATTGCAATTGTAACTAAAAAAATGGAATTCAAATATGCTTGTCGTAAATTTTTGTTCTCTAAGATCAGAGAGAGAGAGAGAGAGAGAGAGAGAGAGAGAGAGAGAGAGAGAGAGAGAGAGAGAGAGAGAGAGAGAAGGAAGCATTGTTATTGTGTAGTGAGTTCGATTCTTTCTGGGTATTTTTCTTCGTGTGTTATTTCATGCCAAAGAATCCTTATAAAAGAACAGCAGTAACACTATTATAATAGGGGGTAGGTATACGGAGATTCACACCTTTCCCAAAGTCCGAAAGTGCAATGGTGCAACTTTCAGCAGTTTAACCATTACCCTGGGGGAACATCCACCGCACACGTTCTTAACAGATCTTCCGAGTTATTTTCAGGTTATCTCGGCATACGCCGGTTGCTTGTGATGGCAACCATGTTCAGCCTCATTAAGGCGCCCTATTTTATATGTATTATTTTTTACCAAAGTAAATTTTTAATTTAAGACCCCCAACACAAAAAAAAAAAAAATCACAGGAAACTAGAAGTGGTGATACTGGGAATGTTGCACTTCCACAATTCTGAGTTCTGATCAAAAATGTTGATGGAAGTTATTTAAACTTCAGAACATAAAGTGTTGAGAATTGGCACTGATTCGTCTAAATATATCTTTAAATAGATGTTTAATAACCTGCTGTTTAGATGTTTAGACACCAGTCGAGAAGTCACTTTATTTTTGAAGTATCTAACCTGTAACCAAGTGTTCATTTAAATTTCAAAATTGAAAAAAATTGTTTCAGTCAAAATACTTTTAAATTATATATATATATATATATATATATATATATATATATATATGTGTGTGTGTGTGTGTGTGTGTGTGTGTTAATACAAAATATGGAAAAACATTTATAACTGAATATGATATCCCGTTCAATTTTTCTTTTATTCATTAAACCACCATCAGGGCAATGTTAATATGTGATGTATCTTCTGAATTATTTTTACATTAACAAATGAAACGAAAAAATAAGCAAATTCTTAGCATAAATTACCATTAATTGTATTCTGTTTAAAATCTATGTAACATAGTGTTTTGAATTTTATTTTATAAAGTAACGTATACTCTATGGATTTAACATTTTTTAATAAACTTAGTGAGAAATTTGAAAAAAGAAATTCTATCAAAAATTTATGTCTTTGTGTTTAGTCTTGAAAAAATTTTTTTTTCATTTTTAAAATTTATTTACATATTTTCATTTTTGTCTTTGTGTCTTTACTAAATAATGTAACGTATTTGTTGTTATTTGTAATTTGTTAAAAATAGTTGAGGAAGAATTATGATTAGAAGTATTATCGAAAAAATTAAAAAGTGATAAAAGAATAAAATAAAAAAATAATGAATAAAAAGATAATTTAAATAAGGGATCTTGCAATTTTTAGCCTTTATTTAACTAAATAAGAAGATAAACTGAAAAACCAACCAACCAACCAACCATCCAGGAAAAATGGCTCTTTGATAGTATTATAATTAGAGATAATGCTAGATTTAACAATCTTTCTTTACTGTTTATTAAGTATATTAAGTAACATTTTGGAATCTCTAAAATTGAAATTGTGATTTTAAGTTATACTAATGAGTTTCTTTCGTCGCTTATTCTTATGCCTCTCCTGAGACGTTTTTTGATTGATCATGAAGTTTTACTTAGTTCCTAGTACATTCTAAGTACTGGAAATACGCCAGCATCAGATTTGATATAATTATTACAATTATTATCGTTTATCATATCCTGTATTATTTTAAAGAATTCATAATTTTTTTGATGCTGAAGTTGTTTATGATTTTTGGTTGATGTTTGCCGTTGAATTATTGGGTAAAATAATATCTGTGTGATAGATTATTATTGGAAATCTGTTTTTAGAAATTTTAGGAACTCTTTTTTGTTTCTGAATTTTAAAGACTTCAGTGTTAACATGTTTTATAACGGATAAAGGATACTGAAGTTGAGCGAATGAATTTTTTATATTGTCAAGTTTATTTAAAAATTTGGAGGTGCAAATTCTAAGGACTCTAAAGTAAAAACCTATGATTATTGGACTTTTAATTTAGTACTACAATGTGTAAAAATGTATATGGCCAGTTTTATTAGTGGATTTAGGATGAACTTTAAATTCTAATCGATTGTTATTGATTTGATATGAATGTAAGGTGGAATTAGTTTCATGTTAAATTCATGGTAGGTTCAATTTTGTTTGATTTATCCGTAATTTTTGCTATTTCACGGTTCCGTGAATGTATTAATAATATAACTAGAATCTTCGGTTAATATAGATTCAAAGGGATAAAATTCGAGAAATTTAAGAAATACGCATGCAGGGTCCCTATTAAGAGGCGAACCCATTGGTGATTGGTTTGGCTTGGCTTCTTTGTTTAATGGCATATCAACCTTTGAAGGTTATTTAATGCCGAAGTCATTCTCCTAGAAGAACAGTAATGATACTATTTAACCCATAGCTGGGAGGATAAGGGGGTTCATACCTTTCCCGAGGGTATTTGCCCGAAAGTGAACGTAATAGTGTGACTGAAGTACAAACTAGCTTACTATGATTCCGCAGTCCATTGCTTTAACCATTACACCACGAGGAACCCCGCCCCATTAGTGAACCAAATATTTCAAATAAAAATACGATTATATTACAAAAAACAAACAAACAATGTTTAATGTATTATGTGCAAATTTTAATGATTTTGTTAACAGGTAAAAGTTGAGGTGATTTTCTAAACGTTTAATGCATTTATTTACTAAAATATTGGTGTATAATGGTTTTATAACGAGACTGGCCAAAGATTTGTTTTCTTTGCTTGTATCATTTATTTTGTTTAGTAAATCACCAGATTTCTAGGTGTGCGTATTATTGATTGTGCCTAAACTCAAGGTTAATATTTTGGTTAAAGATTTTGCGATGTTATGGTGGTCACTTGCAATCTCAGAAAAAAGTGGTTGAAAAGGAATTTCAGTTGTGTGAGATTTTGGAAGTTCATAAATTTTAGAAAATATAGTGTGGTAATCATTTAATTAAAACCAGAATATGCCTTCTTTTGTAATGTTTTACGGAAAACAGCTGTATTTTTATTCGTGGTTTGTTGAGTAATTAGTATATATATATATATATGAATACCTACAGCGCCAGACGTAATCTACCAAGGTTTCACCTAATGAATATAAACAGTTGCATAAAGAAGTTATTAAACATTATAAAAAAGCCCCACCTAATTCAGAGGTTGATCTACATAAGGAAACCCAAGTATTAGCTAGCAAACTGAAAATAGATCATCGGATAGAAAAATTTATTATTGAAAATTGTTTTATCACTCATAAAGACCACAAGAGTGATTTCTGTAGTAATCCAGCAAGTAGATTTAAAAATCCCTCCAAAATAGAAATGGGAAAATTAGTAAGGTTATTTTGCAAGATATTTGTGCTACTCTTAGAATACCTTTAAATATAAACCAATGCATAGTATGAATGATTGTATCAAGTGGTTTAAGGACTAAGACGAAAATGATAAATGCTCCTTTGTAAAAAATGATATTAAGGAAATTTACCCGTCCATCACGGGAAAACCGTTGACGCGGTATTAAATATAGCTTGGTAATATATCTTGATACCAGAGGATGAAATTAATATTTTTAAACATTGTCGTAAATCATTGCTGTACCATAATGAGGATTTGAGGATTAAAAAGGGAGTTAGTGGCAACTTCGACTACCCCTTGAGTTCATTTGACGGGGCTAAATTGTGCAAACTCATAGGTTGATTATTATTATACAGTCTCAATAATATCATTGACCCCTGTATCCATGGTCTTTATCGAGACAATGGGTTGATTATTGTAGATAATTGCACACCTAGGAAATGCAATATGATTAGGAAAAAGTTACATTGGTTGTTCTATTAGTTTGAATTGAAGTTAGACATCCAAACTAATGTAAAAATTACAGTTTATTTAGACATTACATTTAACTTGTACAACGGTACCGTGTGTCCCTGTTTAGGAAAAATAACCAATACCTATATGTTATAGTAATGTAGGTTCTAACCATACTAGACGGATTTTGAAACATATCCCTAATGACATTATGTTTAAATTATCTACTTATTCTTCTAATATCAATATCTTCACTCAAAACAAACACGAAAATAGTGGTTAAAAGACAAACTTATTTATAAAAGCATAGATGAAACATTAGATGTACGTAATAAGAGAAGTAATAGGGCAATTTACTTTGGTAATTCACGCCACTACATAATATGGCCGTAGCTACTAAATACGGGATGGAATTCTTTAGAATATTAAAGAAAAACTTTTCTTTCGTCGAACAACCTAATAAAATATTTAACAAGAGCAACGTTAAGGGGGTGTCCTTGTGGTGTCATGGTTAAAGCGATGGATTGTGGAATCGTAGTAAGCAAGTTCGTACTCTAGTAGCGCTATTACGTTCACTTTCAAGCAAATACCCCTGGGAAAGGTATGGACCCTCTTATCCCCCAGCTATGAGTTAAATAGTACCACTTCTGTTCTTCTAGGAGAATAGTTTTGGCATTAAATAACCCACAAATGTTGATATGCCATTAAACAAAGAAACCAAACCAGCAGCGTTAGATTAAACTTGAGTTACGTATCAAATGTAGCAAATTTTGATTAATAAAAGTAACACAAAAAAACATAGGAATAAGTGATGTATTGAGTCCCCTAAATGCAATTGAATTAATAAAGCCGCTTTCTCCCTTAAAGGGAAACGCCAATATCAATGTATTGTGTACAAGATGGAGGTACGTGGTGCCTTCAATAGTTTTCCAGACTTTTTTTGTACAGGCATTTAAAATTGTCGTAGACTCTTGAAAATTCACTATGTTATTGCTATACATCTTATGAGATGACTGACCAATTTTTATGATTTCAGCTTCAAATGAACACCTACAGCAGCAATTAGAATACACCCTTTTAAAGTCTGATTGTCACAGCTGGTGAATTTCAAAAATGCAATCTGGACGTGAGAACATTTTAAAAGAACGATATGCTATAAAATTCTGTTTTAAACTTAGAAAAAATGCCTCAGAAACGTATGGAATGCTTCAGACTGCTTTTGGAGCATCTTGCATGAATAGAGCATCAGTTTTTGAGTGGCATAAGAGATTCAAGAAAGGCAGGGAGTCTGTGAGGTATGATGAGAGGTGTGGGAGGAGTAAGGAAGTCAATACAATAGAGTTGATTGGCCAAAGAGTTACGGTTAGGGTTACTATATTGAGGTTTTAAGGGAGTTCAGGAAAAGATTCCATAGGAAGAGGACAGGACTCTTCAAATCGGGTCAGTGCCATTTCCACCAGGACAATGCACCAGTCACAGACTATTTGACCAAGATGGGCATCAAGACAGTTCCTCACCCTCCCTGTAGTCCAGACCTTACTCCCTGTGACTTTTGGTTATTCCCTAAGCACAGAGGCTGTCGTTATAAGACAATTGAGGAGATGAAAGAGGCTCTGACGTTGGTCATTGACACACTCACACAAGAGAACTTCCATTGGGCCTTCCAGAAGCTGTTGGAACAGTACAATAAATGCATTGCAGCCGGAGGAGATTACTTCGAAGGGGACTAGAGTTTCATGTATGTACTATTAATAAAAGTGCCCATACGAAAAAAATCTGGAAACTTATTTAATGATCCTCGTATATAGCTGCAAAATCAACAATAGTAACGTCAGTTGTAATGATGAAAAAACGTATGTGTAGGTTCTTCACTAGGACATTTAAAAATATATTGCAATCATATAAGTAGTTTCGCATACAAAATATGTAGACACAGAACTAGTTTATTTAATTATATGTGGGAAATTAAAAAGAATCTCAGTACAGATCCTATTTCAAAATGGGAGATAGTAAAAAAAAAATGTCGTAAATATAAGGCAGCTGATGAATTAACAACTATGTACCGAAGAAAATCTAGCTATAGCTTCTTACAATCATCCTAATAAATTTCTCAACCAAAGGTCGGTGATACTTAATATTTGTAGGCATAAAAATGCTAAGTTATATGGTAGGTAAAATATGATGTCTTTTTTCTTTTCCTTTTTTTTTTTTTTTTTTTTTTTTGATATGCTAATTTCTTTATTTTTCTGGCGACCGATTAATCAATAAAATGTAGTTTGGTCCAACCCTCTTTATTCATAATTGTCCTGATGATCCAGTTAGCTGAAACCAAGGTATAGTACTTCTGGTTCTGTAGGTATTCGAATTTCGCTCTACTTAGAGTATTGAACACTCTTACGTTTGGCTTTAGGTATTCTGTCGGTTGTTTTTTTATTTTGACTAGGCATTGCGATATTGGTTGATTATTTTTAAACAGTACGAATGTTTTCAGTCTGTTCCTTTTTTATGAATTTTAATTTACAAATTGTATCATCTTGGTATTTTCACACCATTAGAATTATAGAATAGGTATAAAAATGAAAATTATATATATATATATATATATATATACCAAAATCTGTGCGTATATATACACACATTTGAGCTTGATTTTGGTACTTAAGATGTGATTAAGAAGTATGAAAATCAAATATCATATGTGTATGTGTGCGTGTCTACACATATGACACTTGACGTGTATTGAAAGGTATAACATATTTTGCAAAAACGAATTAATGATAGTAGTACATCCCACTAAAAAAAAAAAGATGAAAAAACGAAAAGGAAAATATTATGCTTTGTTTAAGGTTCGATCTCAGATTTGAACCTGAAGTAGTTTATCAAAGAAACACGGGGTAAAATCACGCCATTCACTTAAATTTGTTTTTCTAGTTTTCCAAATAATAATTCTTCAATCGTTCTTCTTTTCATACCTTACTAACCTTGACTTTTTAGATGAACAAAATCGTGGTTTGTTCTAAACAACAACAACAATTACAAGCAGCTCCCCACCACCCTTGTAAACGTAAACGAAAACACGCGAAACACCCCATATTCCAAATTCCAAGTTTTTATTGAGTTTCTCACCCACCCGATAGTGACAGACAGCTGTGGGGTCGGAAAAAATGGTGAAACTTTGAACGGTGCTAAAAAGGGGACCACCTTTAATCACGATAATGGTCAGTGTTAATCTCAGTAATTGCTTGGCACATTCTGTTCATACACACTCTCGATATTCAATCATATACACACACACACATTTGCACATACACACACACACCTACACGTATACAGATAATTATATAGACTCATGCAAGTACGCAAGCATAGACAAATATCACACACACACACACACACACACACATGTATAAAACGATGAACAAATGTTATAAAACAAATAGGAATATTTCTTTAATTTTGTTTTTTATATAGTTCTCAACAAGTTTCAACCATAGGTCATCATCAGTGGAAAACATTTTTTGCTTGAAAAAGCAACATTTTTTAGAAAGTTTTATAGATTTAATTTTTTTAAAGAAGTTTATATTCTATAAGAAAAGAGTGGTAAAATGTACTGGTCGCGTAGCATATCCATTAGACGAATAAAAATATTTTCTGATTAAAGTGTGTGTAATTGTTCGCTTATATACATATCTCTCTGTAGTGATGGCATTTGGTTAATATGTTTTCATTTGATTTAAACCTAATGAAGATACATTAGCCAGGCGCCTTTACCACAGGAAGACGGATATATATATATATATATATATATATATATATATATATATATAAGTAAAATTGGGGACCGTAGTCGAGGGTGACCTGAAGGTTCCTTTTTCAATAGCTACTACACCGAAGTGTAAGGGAGGGCGCTACTCCTTTTCCAGGATTTACCTCTTTTACCCTTGATCCGTACCTTATAATTTTGAGTGTTAAGCAAGGAGGCATCAAGTAGCATTTTTTGTCTTTGGTATGACTCGACCTGGGAGTGTACCGAGGTCTCCCGAGCCATTGTTGAACACTCTAATCATTATACCAATGTCAGTATATTGGCCCGGGAGACTGGGGTTTTAACCCAGTTCGAGTCATACCAAAGACTCAAAAAATGATATATGATACTTTCTTGCTTAACACTCAGTATTATAAGGTATGGATCAAGAGTAAGTGGACTTATACAGAGAAAGGAGTAGCGCTTTTCTTCTATCCCTAGGAATTGTAGCTATTGAAAAGAGAGCCTTCGGATCACCCTCGACTACGGTCGTCCAATTTACTTACTACTTATATATATAAATCTCATCCAAAAGAGGATATTATGGAGAAAACACTTTTAAAAACACTTTTAAAACGAAAATTATCCTAACCACATCATGTAGAGTGATAAAAGACAGACATACAACATAAACGGAGTTAAAAAATAAATTTAAAACATTTCCTTGAAATTTAATAATTCAAAACAATAACGGTTTAAAATCAAGTCTACAGAAAACCCACAAATGAGAATGACTTCAGATGCTTTTAATCATACTACAAAAGCAAACAAAAATTCTGGATTAATCATAAGCTTTTATTTAAGAGCCTTTAGAATTTGTGACCTTGAATAACTTCCATTGAAAATATCTTTAAAATCCTACATTATCGTCATTACTTCATATGCAATGCTAAAAGACATATAGAGCTAAAAATGAAAACGAAATTCAAAATCAAAATTACTAAACATATAATATTACTCCATAACTAACAAACTACAAAGAATTCTAAACAATAATTATCTTTAAAACAATTAAAATTTTTTCAATAATAATAATAAACACATCTGATGCAAGAACTTATTACCAAAAAGGAATCTTTACTGCGAGTGAGAAAATGTCCCCACCCGCCGCCAAAAAAAAACAACAACAAAAAAAAAAAAAAACAGAACCCCTCCTCCTCCACCGCAAAAAAAAAAAAAATCAGCAAAACTTCCAGAAAAGATGAATATTGCTGAGACCTGAAAATGAACGACATGATAAATGCCAGAGATGATAATTTCGTCAAAAAATGCATCTTTAAGAAAAACATAAACAAAACAAAAATACACCCTGTCCACACGAGCAGGATGCGACACAAGATCATTTTTTTAGCAGACTTTAATAGGTTTGAGTTCAGAGTTTTCTTTCTCTTAGACAACGATATATTGAAGACACTATAATTCACGAGTTTATGGAATTCAATTTACGTTTGGATTTTTACAAGGTATCTATCTTCTTTTTTCATCAAATCAACACTTGGAATACAAAAAAATGAAAAAAAAATAGCTTAAAAGATAAATAAAATTAAATGATACAATAAAGAAAAAACAAAACAAAACAAAAGAAAAGAAAAAACAAAGCAAAACAAAAAACAACAACAGACAAACCCCAAAACAAACGAACAAACCCCCAAAAGCTCTATCGGGTTGTGTAATGGTTAGCAAGCTAGATAAGCAAACCTTTGTGAGTGAGTTCGAGTTTCCTGGGTGCTTCAGTAAAGAGCTTAGTAAATTACCTATATAAATCATAACACCTTTCTTCCTTGGAATATAACTCTGTTTTGGGAAAAAGATCAACCTGTATTCTGATGCTGCTAGAGCTATAGCGAAACTTGTAAATCTGAGTTTTCAAATTGTTTTCTTCTATCTTATATATATATATATATATATATATATATATGTGTGTGTGTGTGTGTGTGTGTGTGCGTGTGCTGGTAGATACTACGAAACCTAGTTTTATGTATACCAAGACCAAACAGACAGAAAGAGAAGGTAAGAAGATTATTTTGTTCATTTCGTGTGTAATTTGAAAGCCGCACTGATGAACGTGAAACGTAGTCTAATTTAGGAACGAGTGCAAACTTGGCCATAACGTTCAGGAAGAAACTAAAAACATTTGTTTTGCAAAAGGTCAAATTGATCACAGTACAGTAACCAGATGTTTGAAGAAATTTCGCACGGGTTGCTAGAACCTTGACGATCAGGCAAGGTCCCAAACGATGGATTCCGAAACTGTCCTCCAAGCCACAAAGGCAAATCTTGATACATTTTTTTTAATGACAACTTATATCAGCTAAACTTAGGTTTTGCGGAAAACATTAGGTGTTTCCTAACCTGAGAACAAATCGACTGATGATTCGTAAGAAGTTTAAAATCAGAAAGACAGGAGCAAACTGCCGACGAAGAAGATTTACAACTACGTGAAATGTAAACGGTAAGAATAATCTTTATGAGCGCTGTGAATTTAATAATTCTGCACTCTTTGGTTGATTGGTTTTAAAATTTTATTCTATGCTTTGTTGCTGGTTGTTTCAAATAACTTATGATAATAATCATCTGTAAATAATGTGCTTTCAAGTCATTATTCTTCATACAAATAACTTTCACCGTTATATGTTTTAAGAAATCCTATCAAATAGAATAATTTTCAAATGGATCTATTTGACGCATAAAAGGGATCCTGCCTAGTATTACGATTTTATGTCTCTTTGAGTTTTTCCACTTTGTTTTACTTTGATTTTTATTTCTTTTTCTCATTCCACCTGCGTTTTTCCTTTTTATTCTGGTTTCTTTGTTTAATGGTCCATCAAGCTATCTGGGTTATGTAATGCTGAAGGCATCTTTTCAGAAGAATTATAGTTGTATTATTTAACCCAAAGTTGGTGGTAGGGGATAAGAGGGTTCATACATGTACCGAATGAATTAGTCCGAAAGTGAATGTAATAGCATAATTGGAGTTCGAACTCGCTTACAAGAAAATTGCTGTCCAGCACGTTAGCCACAACGTCACGGGTACTCCTACGTTTTTTCTTTCATTTCTCCCCTCTTTTAAAATTTTTCTCATTTTCCGTTTTTTGTTCCTCCCTCTCTCATTTTTTGAAAATCTTTTTACATTTGTCTTATTTTTCTTTCTTTTTTCTTTTCCAATTCCTTTTACCACTTTTTATTTACGTCTTTATTTTTACCCTTTCTTTCTTTCTTTCTTTCTTTTATTTTTCCTCTTTATCATTCTTTCTCTCATTTTCCCTCTTTTTTCTTTTTCCATTATTTTTCTTCATTTCTTTTTCTTATTTAAAAAGTACTTCTCTTCTTTGTCATTTTTCCTCTCTTTGTGTCTTTCTCTCTAACTTTTCCACGATTTATTTTTCTATCTTTCTTATTATCCCTTTTTTTCTCCCTTAATGTAACTTTTATTTTACTTCATCTCTCGCTTTTCCTCTATTCATATCTCAATTTTCCTTTCTTTGTTTTTTTCTTTCTCATTTTGTTTCTGTATTTTTTCTTTTCTTGTTCATATTTTCTTCTTTTTTGAGTCTATATCCTTTTTTTCTAGTTGTTGAAAAATACCATATAATATCAAACAAAACAAAATTGTAATTTCCTGAAAGTCTGGGCTGTAAGGTAACATTTCTGTATTTGCCTCTTGATTTTTTCCTGATTTTTTCCAGCGATTGACAGCTTTAAAATCTCATCCATTTGGACGAGGCTATGAACCATCATCAGAATTACTAAGTCGTTGTACGTCACATACGAATCAAATCAATATATTTTTTTTATTTACTACGTCTGTTCCATAATGGATGTTTACATGTAAATTTCAGACAAATTTTATGGGACAGAAGAAGATATTTTTTTCGGAATTTGATTCAATTTTAGAATCATCATCATCATCATTATCATCATCACTGCCCTATTCTGACAGTGACTCTTGATTTATTTCCTGAACACTGACAATCCCTTTCTTTCTAATTTTTCAATGGAATTATATTATAAAATCAATTATACATATATCGTGGACAAATTTATTTTTTAGTTAATTATCCGGTAATTTTTGTGACTTTGTTTAATTCATAACCTGAGGATGTTAAGAGTTCGTTTTCTGAAATGAGATACATCTCACAGCTGTGTAGTGAAGAAGATAGTAGCAAAAGATATCTATTTGGGACGATCAGTAAACATTTCAATGTAGGGAAAGGAACGTGTCGGAATATAGGATTCGTAGAAATTTTATTGGTTTTCATTGTATGAAAGATAACATTTTAAAAAATAAACATCTCATAGTTTTTATCCATAGAAAAGTATTGAAAATAAATAACAGTTCAGATACTGAGAGTTAATGTATTTAAGTTGAACAGAAAGAGGATATTCGTTTTTCAAGAAGTTCATAAACTTGTTTGTGGTTCTTTGCTTATAATGACTATTAGTCTAATATTTTTCTTCTTTTTCTTGTACGGGGTTGACTGGCAGAGTTGTTTTTAAAGAAAACTTATAGATTGGAAACGGAAAAATAAGACATAGTTTCAAGAGGAATTTTTCGTCGTATCGAGTGTTGAAGTAGGTCATTTTTTTTAACGGGATGATGTTTACCGGGCTTCTGTAGAGTATGGAGAGAGGGTGAGTTATGTAGGCAGACGTTTGGTTGGTTGGTTGGTTAGTTGGTTGATTGATTGCTTTTAATGGCATGTCAACCCATCTATGGTTAGTTTTCGCCTAGAGGTTAGGGAATGGCGTTCATGGTACCTTCATATTTACATTTTATGAAATTGTTTCTTAAGTTTTTCTTTGGATAGATCTGTTTGACCCACAGAACCGTAACAGGTACTAACAAGGACAGAGTGGGTCTGGCAATGAAGTGGGACTCCACACCACCCAGAGCTTTGATGTACTTTGGTGCCATCTTCTCATGGAAAGCCTTTGAAATTAGAAGACCATTCCATATACCGTGGCAGCAATATCTCATCGACTGAAAGTAATGATAAAGCATAGATAAAGGGTGGACTGCAATTGACAGGTTATCGACTAAATGGAAATCTGATCTCTCGGATAAACATAACGGGATTCCTTCCAAGCTATAGTAGTGTCAGTACCACTCTATGGTTGCACCACTTAAACTTTAACGAAACCCTTTTTACGAAAAAGCTTGAAGGAAATTATACTATAATATTTCGTGTTGTTTTGAGCAAATATTGGAAGCAGTACCCTGAGGTAGCTGTATGGACACTTACTTTACCTTTAGCAAACAATCCAAGTAAGATGAATAAGACTTGCTGGGCACTGCTGGTGAAGTAAGGGCGAACTCATAAGCGATTTTCTTCTATAGACACACTGTTCAGCAAAGACTTATATTCATCAGCTCTGTACGGACACTGGATGCCGCCTAGAAGACCTACCATGTGCCATGGCCGATAGGGACCGATGGTGAGATAGAGTCAAGGGAATCCGTGCTGTCGGTATGCCTTGATTATAATTATCATTACTCCTTTTTGAGTTTTTCATACCAGCGTTAGCCGGTGGTTTCTCACTGGAGTTTTTGAGGGACAACAAGTATCCTTAAGTCATCAGGACCCTTCTCAGTATTCTGGTTGATCTCAATAATGCTGTAGTTTGGATGGTCTCCACTCCTCCCCTTATTTTCAAGTCCTCCATCAATCATTTGGTGACTGTACGAAGAGCCTCAGTTACAACTGGTATCACCGTCACTTTCGTGTTCTATTGTTTTTTCAATCCTCTTGCAAGGCCTTGGTACTTATCTTTCTTTTTGATTTCTTTCAGTTTTGCCCCGTGTTCAGCCAGAGGAGTTTGTGTCTAATTCTCCCGGACAGATTCTAGATTGTACATATACCATTTGTTCGTATGGTCAAATTTAAATTTCTTGCACAATTCTTAGTGGATCACCTTACCCACCCAGTCGTGTCTAGTCTTATAATCTTTCCGTGCTAGTTTGCTGTATTCGCTTATCATGTGATTGATCGTTTTGTCGATATCACCACATCAACTACATCTACTGTTTTGTTGCGTCTTATCTATTCTTGTTTTGATATGACTAGTCCTTATGGCATTGATTTGAGCTGCTATTAGAAGAGATTCAGTTTCTCTCTTCAGGTTTCCCTTTCTTTGTCACGTTCAAATTTTCTCGTGTGAGACGTCGCTTGTTAGTCGCTTAAGACGTATTATTATTATTATCTAGGTTTAGGGACATATCTTTATAGTCAAGTAAATAATCTTTTGTTCAAATGATATTCTATAGAGATTTCATAAAATTAGATAAAGGTTGATTGAATTAAAAGGTATTCCTACAAATTTTTCTTACAAAATACACAGAAAATTTAATTGAAATCTGATAATTGCAAGTTTAATATATTATAAATCTACAATTTTACTCCTAGGATAATTAATTATTGTGATGCTTGATGGGGTAGGGCAGATATTTAGTTAAGTCCCCTACTCACCAAGGAAAAATATTAACATTAGTACATCCGTGTTGTACTAACATGGAATAAACAGCAGGGAAGACAAAATAAGCTCATTTACACATCCAGAAACATTTACGACTGGTAAAAAATGTACACAATTGAAGGAATACAGAAACATGTCTCACCTACTACAAATATGCACCTACGAGGATCATTAAATAAGTTTCCAGACTTTTTTCGTATGGGCAGTTTTATTGATAATACACACATGAAACTCTAGTCCCCTTCGAAGTAATCTCCCCCGGTTGCAATTCACTTGTTCTACCATTTCAACAACTTCTGGAAGGCCCCATGGAAGTCTTCTTGTCTGAGTGTGTCAATGACCTTCGTCACAGCCTCTTTTATCTCCTCAATTGTCTCATAACGACAGCCTCTGAGCTTAGGGAATAACCAAAAGTCACAGGGAGCAAGGTCTGGACTACAGGGAGGGTGAGGAACTGTCTTGATGCCCATCTTGGTCAAATAGTCAGTGACAAGGATGGAGTTGTGGACTGGTGCACTATCCTGGTGGAAATGGCACTGACCCGATTTGAAGAGTGCTGGCCTCTTCCGACGGAATCTCTTCCTGAACTCCCTTAAAACCTCAACATAGTAACCCTAACGCTAACCCTTTGGCCAATCAACTGGTGTATTGACTCCCTTACTCCTCCCACACCTCTCATCATACCTCACAGACTCCCTGCTTTTCTTGAATCTCTTATGCTACTCAAAAACTGATGCTCTATTCATTCAAGATGGTCGAAAAGCAGTCTGAAGCATTCCATAAGTTTCTGTGGCATTTTTTCCAAGTTTAAAACAGAATTTTACTGCATATCGTTCTTCTAAAGTG
This sequence comes from Sepioteuthis lessoniana, assembly GCA_963585895.1. NCBI lineage: Eukaryota > Metazoa > Mollusca > Cephalopoda > Myopsida > Loliginidae > Sepioteuthis > Sepioteuthis lessoniana. The sequence continues at coordinate 59,261,626 of OY757910.1, read as the reverse complement.
TCAGATTACATTTTTGAAATTCACCAGCAGTGACAATCAGGCTTTTGTAGGGTGCATTCCAATTGCTGCTGTAGCTGTTCATTTGAAGCTGAAATCATAAAAATTGGTCAGTCACCTCATAAGTTAGTGAATTTTCAAGAGTCTACGACAATTTTAAATGCCTATACAAATAAAAAAAATCTGGGAACTTATTGAAAGCACCACGTATTATTCTATGATCAAGAAGTATGCAAAATGGATACAATATGGAAAAAGGCTTACTTGATGCTAATGTATACAATGGTCATAGCCCTGTAGGCTTTACTGTTCAATAGCTGTTCAGGAAAGAGCGTCTCACCTGTTCAAATAATAGAAGCGAAAGAAGACTAGGAGAGTTATCTGGCGCTGTCATGTGCCAACTTAATGGACACGTCCAATCTCTTAGTAAGAAACATTTACTGTTTCTCAACATAATAAATAAACTACAAAAAATAATAAAAATAAAAAAGTTGATTTAGAAATTGCAGATATTTTTCATAAAGTAGATTTCTAATGGTATAAGTGGGGGTCTTGTATAATCAACCTTTTTTGCTTTTTTTTATTTTGCTTGAGGTTTTTATCGTACTTTCCGATATAACATTTTATATTCCTTTACGGAAATTTTTCTTCCTTACTTGACCATGAGGTTTTGATTTTTGTTTGTTCCGTTAACAGCTTAAATATTGGACTGAATAAGAAATAAATGAACAAATGTTAAATCGACTCTTCTCTCAGTCGTCCAGCTTCTCTCATTGTGTTTTTATCTCGCCGCCATCTTGTTTTTTTTCCATGCCGTCGTCTTCTCGCGTCATCTCTCGTGACCTCGAGCTATTTCATGTTCTCGCTGGTTGGCATCCCTTTTTAATCCACATTATTTTTCATTTCACCTACAACTTACACACATTACCAGGTTCGCGAACCGCCGGGATCCAGATGGCTCAGATCAGACTTTAGGTCGAAATTAGATCCACACTCTCAGCTGACAAAAGTAAAACTTCATTCTTCCGTCTAATTTCTATGATCACTCGATCACATGAATGAGATTATCCAATCACTGTCAAAATCTCTGCTTAGCCTAAACAAGCAATTATACTTATTTGTCCCAACGGTTACGGAGACCGTTTTACATCTTTTAAAACTATCTACACTACATGCCAATTGAATCTAGTTTGGCAAAAGGACAGAAGTATGGGGCATCCAGTCTGAATCGAAATCACAAAAAATGATCTACTAGTCTAAATTGCTAACAAATGCACAACGCGAGGTGCACTAAAGATCAAAAAAAGAAAACAAAAGAAAAAAACCTGCAACTGAATTTGCAACTGAATTATAATTTTTTTTCATCTGCATATTCACTGCATGTGCATACCCACTGAAAGTAAAATTCTCGATATAATGAAGATGATTAAGAAATCCTCAACGGGTTCACAAATCGTCTACTAATGATAAATAATAAAAAGCAAATGAGTAATGATTAAGAAAGGGTATCGGCATTACTTCTTTATAACAATAATCACAGTAATAATTTTAAATTCATCATAGAAAAAAAATCTGGCCGAAACCAAAATGTAATTTGAAACGTTAACAATAACAATTGCTTTAAATAAAGAATTCGAAAAAAATCTTTTATTTTTTGATAAAAATATAAAAGAGCATTTAAAAATTAAAATTAGAATTAAATCTTAAATTTCTAAAGCGAATTTTCGTGGGATTTTTATTTAATCAAAAATAAAAAAGTCGAAAAAGAGTAAGACGTACCCCCCTACAAACCCCCCAATAACAATAACAATAAATAAATGAAAAATCACACGACATTTTAGTAAAGTAACCGGTTTATGAATGGATGGGGCTGAGAAAACCTCGGAGGAAAACGAAATGATACAGGAGAATCAGTTCTCATTTTATGACGCCCAGTTGTTGGTATGATCTTTGGTTTTAAACGAAAGATGAGAAATCAGGTTTTCCTTAGGCGCGATCCAGTCTTCCAAGTGCACACAGAAATGTTTCATCATTTGAGCGGGTAAAGAAGACTTAAAAAAAAAGAAAAAAAATGACAGACAGAGAAGGATGTCCTAATTGTAAAAATCAATAACGATACGAGTAATTGTTATATCATTGTTCATATTAGAGGAAAATACCTTTTTCTTTTGTTATTGTTTGTTATATATCTTAGCGTTAAATGTCTCTGGTAGTTGTCGCAAGGAACTGAGTCGCACCGAGTTTCGTAAAATCTCCATCGCCTTCTGAAATAGTTATATACTAAGCTTAAATTAGTTGTATCACAAGGGGAGAAGAATAGAGCATCCAGAGAGAATCGAACTCATTCTTCAAGAGTAAATGATCTACGAGACACGAAAGGCTTAACTTGATTGAGATACAAAATCAAAATTATAGGGTACATAGTGAGAACAGAACTGACAAGTAATGGCCGACCTCACTAACCACTCATACATATTCTGGGTGCCGCTTCTAAACTCTGTTTACGTAGCATTTTTGTTTAGTTCCTGTCTGTCTTTTTTTCTCTTAGCTTTTCGTTTGAGTTGAGGTGGTGCAACCATATAGTGACCAAACCAAACTAAAATCTTTAAGGCCCCATGCTCTGGGCAGTGGAATTATTTGTTGGTCATTAGTTGGTTAGTTGGCTGGTGTTTAATGCATATCAACCCTTTTGGGCTATTTAATGACAAATCCTGTTGATATATATATATATATATATATATATATATATATATATATATATATATATATATATATATATAGTGGAATTATAAATTATAAATTTAATTACCATGATCAGAAAATCTGGCAAACACTGCGTGCAATATATAGAAACATTGGACAGCTGTTTCGACCATATTCGGTTTCATCAGCAGTGGATACCGTGATCTCACCTGCCGGAGATCGAACCAACGACCACAGAATGAAGAGCCAAAAATCTACCACTGAGCGATTGGTCCACCATGTGAAGTTAATTTGGTGCCCATCTTCATGATGTGCACCAATGGCTCAGTGGCAGAGTTTCGGCTCTGCATTCTGTGGTCACGGGTTCGATATTCAGTGGGGGAGTTTAAGGTATGCACTGCTGATGAGACCTACTATGGTCGAAACATCTGTCCAGTTATTTTCGGATTTTCTGGTCATGGAAATTCGATTTATAATATATATGAATTGTAAGTTAATAGATTGTTCTTAAGTTTATTTCTAAACGAGTAAGAGCGCATTTATTTGCACGTAGTTAAATAGTTACAAGTATTATATTTATTATTAACCATTTGTTTCAAGTATTGCTATTTAACATTTTAATTCTATCTATCAATTATTTTTATCTAATATGAAGAATTTGCACTCAGCTGTATGTTTTCAAATAACTACTTAATTCTCGGTGCCTATTTACTTTCCTTGTGATATGTGGTAGTTTATACTGGGTTATATGATAGTTTTAAAATCCTAAATTTGAACTGATCTTGAACACCGACAGCTCTCTTCAACTGGGAAATGCATAGCTGTTTCTGTCACAAAACAAGCTAACACTATACAAGTGCATCCATGTAACTGTGAAATTATGTGCAGGGAAGAATCTCGATTCTATTGTGAATAATTGTATCAGGATCATGTTTATGAATGAATAAAACCTGTCCTGAAACTCTGAGGTTAGAAAATCTTGTAGCTCAATCCACTGGGGCTGTTGAATACGCTAGGATATGACACGAAACTGCATTCAGTTCTGGACCTTTGCAGAACCCTTTCATTACCATTACTCCCAGCGCGGTAGAACGTGTTAGGGTTCAATCTATGGGTTAAATAGAATACTTAGTGTTATATAGCAATACATGAAACCATTTAACTGTTTGCAAACAATGGATCATAGTACTTGAAATAATTTAATTGTATGTCAATAAATGAGCTCTGGTTCATTAAAATGTTCTCTATGAACTACCCAATTACGAATTATATATAATATATAAGTATATATAAATGTATGAGCAGTATTTGGCATTAAATAACCTACAAGGGTTGTTATGCCATAAGGTCAAATTAACCAACCAACCAACCAGCTAACAAAATTCTGATACCATAATTGAAATGGGAATATAGATGTTCATTCTCCTTTTTATATATAAACATTATTTCTATATAAAGCGGCTTATTCAGTCAAGGAAAACTTGGGAACTTTTTTCTCTTAACGACCCGATCATTTACTGTAAATGGATAAACAAAAGTAGAATAAAAGCCAAAGGCATCAGATACCAGGTAAAAAGTAAATGATAGTAGTTAAGTAATATGCATTACGCAATATATGATGTGAATCTGTAATAATATTATAGTTTATGAGTATTTGGCAGACATTGATATACAAGATCTAAGCGCTCTTAGGTAAAAGAAGAATAATGGATTACAGATAAATCTGGCCGATGCAAACCAAATAAACAAGCCTTAGTAAGTAAGTCAAGGCAGTAGTCAAATCTAAGGACATAAAAGAAGAAATATTGAACGAACATTAAAAGGAATGTAAGAAATGTTTATAGAGCTGTGTTTATTTAAACCATTGTTTTATATGGACTGAAAATAGAAAAAACTTAAATTTTTGAGGCTATATATAATACGGATCATACCTTTCCACATTTTGTTAGGTACAATGTCTTCGAGATTGTTGGGCGATATTTCAAATACTGTCATGTAAGGTTGGGAGCACCGCAAGACCTTCACAAAGCAGTCAAGAGTGTGAGCGTAGCAAGGCTGTCGTAGGGCCGAGTGAAATGTTGCGCTTCGGACAGTGAATACAATTGTCCAGATAAAAGCACACACACACACACACACACACACACACACACACACACACACACACACACACATATATATATATATATATATATATATATATATATAGAGAGAGAGAGAGAGTTATAACTGAAATTATTGGCATGTTTTTTAGTTTATTGAGAACAAATTAAAAATATTCTAGCTGTCACGTTTTCCTGTTAAATAGAAGCAGTTATATGATGATGAGTAGATGAAACACCGGACTTTAAATTTACCTAAAAACAATGAAATTGAAAATATTATTATGTCCCGAAATAAATGGCTTGTAAAAAGTATTAACAAGAAAAATAAAACAAGAAAGTATAATTTTTCTTGTTTAAATTATGAATATCAAACTGTAAATATCAATATATTTATTTATGGAAAAATCCATAGTGCTGATTTCAATTGGATGCATTCATAAATCATTCCGGGCAAAAATTATACAATAATTAACACATTTTGAGGATTTTTATTAAGGTTTTCTTTCTTATTTAGCAGTAAATAAACTGATAACAGATAGGACGTAAAACATTTTTATATTATAGCTGAACATTCTGGATTCATAAAATACACCTTAAACAAATTTGAAATTTAAATTCATTGAATAAATTCTTTTAAGCCGTACAGAGGAAAATATTATGAAATAATCGACATTGATTAAAAATATTGTTTTAAATCAGTGAAATCCTTGTCTGAAAAAATTAAAGCTGTTATAAAAGGAGGAGGAGGAGAGGCAATTAAGTATCAATTCCAATTTTTTTTGTCTGTGCATTTCTTAATTTCTCCTCAATATTCCTTACATTTCTACTCTGCATGGCCACGAAAAAAGAATCTAATCTCTCTCTCTCTCTCTCTCTCTCTCTCTCTCTCTCTCTCTCTCTCTATTTATATATATATATATATACAACACTTCAAATGCGTTCATGTTACGTTGAAAGTCCTAGTTTCCTGTAATCCTTAAATGGGTGACCGCTTAGTGACAGCGGGTACTTTAAGCAACCTAAGACGTATGTACTATCCTAATTAAATGTTAGATTGAGTTAGGTCATTTGGTTTAATGGTATATCAACCCTGGATGGTTATTCAATGCAAAATCCTGTTTACATATAAATATATTTAATTTAAATGGGTTAAATGGGTTCAAACATTGCTATCTGACACTAATAGTTCTATGTGCATACAGTTTAATAGGTTCAAGTATTGCAATTTAACATTAGTACTGTTTATCAATTATTCCTATCTATTTAAATACTAAACATTTGTTTGCATCCTGTTAGATAGTTTATTGTTCGCTTGTTTGTTTTGGTTGTGTTTTATTGCATATCAACCCTTTTGGGTTATTTTATCCTGAATATATATATATATATATATATATATATATATATATATATATATATATATGATTTGTAAGCGAATTGTTTGCTGGTAACATTTTTAAACGAGCCTGAGCTCATTTGTTTGCCCAGAGTCAAATGTTTCAAGTATTGCTATATAATGCTTACAGTTCCATTTCCATGGTTAAATGATTTCAAGTATTGCTATCTAGCTTTAATATTTCTACTCAATATAAATCATTTGTTGGACGCAGTTAAATGGTTTCATGTATAGTAAATACTTACGTAATACGTACTACCATTCTGGGACAAAGCAAACCTGGAAGTAATGGAAATGAAGAGGTACTCGACAATTTCTAAAGTTCATCACAAGATGCAGTTCAGTGTCATATCCATACACTCGTTAGCAGGGTCTTACTCTTCTGCAGAGATGCAGTCGGCGTATTCTACGGCCTCAGCTAACAGGATTTAAACAAAGTTTGGTAAATAATAACCATATGTAGTCCTTGAGATTGACTGTAAGAAATATTATTTTTTCCAGTATTATCAAGGTATAACTATATAATGCCAACTTGATTTTTGTAAAATTTGAGTGAATGCAAGAACTAATTAAAATTTCTTCGCTGAATATAACTTTTATGCATAACATTTCCGATAAGCAAATCAATCGAAAGATTTTGTTATGATTGGTGGGGTTTTGTCTGTCTGTTTTAATGGTGATTGTGAATAGAAGACAAGTTTCTCGTCTGCTTAAAGGCGTGATCTAATAAATAGAATTTCTCTTGCGTTTAGCAAGCAGGTCTGTTAACAGACGAGATAAAAAAAAATAGACCGAGGGTAGCCATCTTGGAGATGTGTGCGGGAACCGATTGGATGGGTTTGGAGATGCAAAGACGGAATAATTCACCCCAGGCATTTAACAAGAATAAGATGAAAGACGACAAGAAAACAAAACAAATAAAAAGTAATCAATAGAAAGATAAGAGAAGAAGTAAGGAAGATAAAGATGGAATAATAAAAAAAGAATGAATGAATAATGAAAAGAAAAATGAGAAATAACTGGATTAAGTGTGAATAGGGATAGAGTAAGAAAATAAAACAAGTACGTTACGAGAGAAGATATAGAGAAGATTTATTTATTTTTTAGACGGGACCCATTTATTTCAGAAGGGCGGACAGTTATGAACAAAGTATTCAAAATAGCTATTTATTAAGCTGAGCTTAGTAGTGACAAAAAGCCGAAGTATGAAGCACCTAGTGTGAATCAAGTTCACTAACAATGGCTTGATAATCTAGCTGGTTAAACATTACATCGCATGAGGTACCCAAAGAGAAAAATTTGTAAGTTTAGGTTATTTGATTTTATAGCATCTCAACCATTGTAGGTTATTTAATGCCAAATATATATATATATATATATATATATATATATATATATATATATGCGTGCGCGCGTGTGCGCGCGTGTGTGTGTGATTTTTAAGTAAATAGTGTGAACGTAGCATTATTTTTCAAACGAGCCAGAGCTTATTTATTTGAACGCAGTTAAACGGTTTGAAGTATTGCTATCTAGCACTAATAGTTCTTGGTCCAGTCGGCTGGGACTGCAGAATACACTGACTACATCTCTGCAGAGGGATAAGACTCGCACAACGAGTGTCCTAGATATGACATTAAACAATCTGATGGTAAGGCTCCTGTAATGCTAGAGCTTTGGAGAATGCAGAGTACCCCTTTACTGCTATCGTTCCCAGATCCACTTTGGCCCAGAGTGGTAGCATTTGATAGGGTCCTATCTATTGGTCAAAAAGAAATAACTGAATTGTTTGTTATAGAACCGATTATAGATATAAAAATGGATTTGCACTTAAATAACCTATAATGGTCGATATGCCATAAAACTGCACCAAATCGTTTTCTAATTGTTCTATTTGCACAGTTGAATGGTTTGAAGTATTGCTATTTAATACTAACAATTCAGTTTAGTATTAACCAGGTGTTTGCACATAGTTAAATGGTTTCAAGTCTAATAAATGATTAAATAGTTTTATTTGAGCCATAGATGGAATCCTAACAGGTACTACCATTCAGGAGCAAAGTGAACCTGTGAGTAATGGCAATGAAGAAGTACTCCCCATCTTTACCCATCTGGAACTTCAACCTCTTTTGCCATTTAGTATCATATCCAGGATATTAGTTGGGGGTCTTACTCCTCTGGAGAGATGCAGTCGGTATATTCTACAGCCGAGAGAAGAGCTAAGAAAAGAAAAGATGAATGTAAACATGTGAGAAAGGGTGGGTACCAGAGAAGGAAAGAATATTGATTGATTGGTTTTAACGGCATATTAACCTGTGTAGGATTATTTTATGCCTAGATGTTAAGGAATCACATTCATTTTATGTTCCTATTTACATTTTTTGTTCTGTTGAAACAAGAGGTTCTTTTTTGCTCATTATCCTCACAAATGCGATTGATTTTTAAACAGATCTATTTGACCCATAGATTGAATCTTAACATGTATTACCATGTTGAGACAGAGTGGACATGAGAGTAATGGCAATGAACGTGTACTCCACACTCAATTAGATTCTGTTTTAAAACTTAATTGATCAAACTGAAGGAAATCAGATTTATGAAAATAAATTTGGCTTTGAAATCTCCAGACTGTTTTAGGATTGGGCTCTCATCAGAGTTGACAATTTGATGAACAACTTTTTCATGTCACTGCATGGGAAGTGGAGGCAGATGGAAACTGGCTTTCACAGATGATAACGAACAAATCCACTCTATTCGCCATCCGAAATTGTGACATGTCAATGACAAGATTTTTGTTGTTGTTGATGAATCAAGTGCAGAGAGAGAGAGAGAGAGAGAGAGAGGATGATTGTCGCAGAATTTCGTGCAAAGTATCTATATTCAATATTCTACTCTCCAAAAGTTCGCAGAGTTCGAACAATGTGCAGGAATCGAGAGCGACACGGACTTTTTCAGCTATTTCAGTTTTTCAGTCATTCACCACATTCATAAAAGACGACTTTGAAGGAGACTACAGAAACTTGGTAGGTAATTTTTCTCAGTCAAATTCTCGTAAATTTGGAATAAATGTACATTTCATATCCTGTCACACACATATATATATATATATAGATATATATATTGTTCATTCCCTTCATGATCAGGCTGAGATTTTTTCTGCACCCATTAGTGTATGTATGTATATATATATAGAGAGATAGAGATAGAGAGAGAGGCAGAGACAAAGAAGAAGAAGAAGAAGAAGAAGAAGAAGAAGAAGAAGAAGAAGAAGAAGAAATACTTTGAAGAGATTCCTGTTTATCTTTTAAAAGGTAGCAATACCTGCATTAAAGTATTAGAAATACGAAACCTTTGAAGCGGAAAAGGAAAGTTGATGTAGCTTAGATTAAATCAAATCGCAGGCAAATCAGTATCGTTTGGACTTCAAACTGACCAATAACCGCGACGGAGAATGCAGGTTCGTGTGATTCTCCAATTCTGATTTATTGAGGGAAGCGTAACCTAAAACAAGATGTCACATTACGTGTTACAGTGGTCCCTTTATGGAATTGAAGGCTTCTAGGTTGTCATAATGAGTTTTTCTACGTGAAAAGAAATCGAACAATGTCCCACTTTATTTCGATTGGTCAGCATCGTAAGAATTATCAACTTCAAGTAGCAAAATTGATTATTGACGATTAAGGGAGAAATTGCTTACCGTATAAGTCCGTATATGAGTCGAAGTCTCAAACTCTTAGGTATTAATTCGGATTAAAACCTGATAAGACGACTTCTGTAAAAAATGCAACTCCACTTGTATTAGAATGATGCATTTTTGTGCATTTTCATGCTTTAGATATCTCTGCTGCGTAGCCTAGATCAGGCAGACAGAAGAATTGGTTTCTACGTAAATTCAGATAAAGTGTATTTTAATTAAGATGGTGCCATCTCTTCCCTAAATGGTAAGTTTCTGAAATAAGTAGAGCAGTTAACATACCTCGGCAGCAAAATCTTATCTGCTGAAAGCGATGTCACCATACGCATAGGTAAAGTATAGATTGTTACTGACATATGGAAATCTGATCTCTCTGATAAAACAAAACAAGAATTCTTCTAAGTTGTTGCTGCTATTATATAGTTGCACCATTTGGACTCTCACGAAATCCGGGAGAAAAAGCTAAATAGAAACTATTCAAGAATGCTATGTGCTGTTTTCAACAAGTCCAGAAAGCTGTATGGCAACTTACCTCCCATCCTACAAACTATCCTAGATAAACAAGGTGAAACAAGGACAAACTTGAAAGCGACGATCTCCCATGGATTCCTACACATGGGAACACCCGCAAAAACTCATATTCATTAGCTCTATGCGGACACCTTGGGGATAGGGATAGATGGCAAGAGAGTCAAAGGAAATCTGTGATGTCGGCACACCTTAACTATGAAGATGATGAAATGTTGACTGGCATATACGGAGTATCAACTATGTTGAAAGTTCCTTGTTTACAGGAGCTAGTATTCGTGACTGTGTGCCAGACTTAGCTAAATTTGGCGAGTAACTACATTGGGTGCTTATGATGGCGTCATGGCTAGCATGTTAGTTTAATTCACACGTGTAGTGAATTTGAATTTCACTAGGTGTTTAACATAACGTAGTGGACAGTAAACCAGTCTTAGGGGGTTTACACTTGTTATTTGATCCAGAAAAGCTTAGTATTACACCAGATAAAGATTATTGAATTAGCACACTTAGAGGATATCTACATTTTAAAAAATTTATCAGTAAATAAACGAATAACAGATACGATGTAAAAACAGTTTTTTAATAACTATTTTAGTTTTATAAAATATTTCTTAAACCAAATAGATTAAATTATCTAAATTGATAGTGTATTTTTCCTAAGTCATGCTGGGGAAAATTCAACGGAATAATCTAATATTAGGGAAAATATTATGAAATAAACTTGTAATTTGCATTTCGAAAACAAATGCCGACAGAAGACTACAAATGCAAATAGATCCACAGTTAAAAAAGAATTCTTTCAGACATCAGAAAGCGGTTGGGCATATCTAATTGAAAAGAAACGTGGCTCCAACAAAAGAACTGTCAATTGAAACTAGGAAGGAACGTTAAAATCATTCGAGTAGACAATGTTCAACAATTAGAGCAAAAGTTTTTTCTGTCTTATATGTTATAAGTTTATTTACTGCTAAATAAAAAAAAAACCCATCAAGGCGAATATCCGCCAAGTCTGTAACCAGCCTGTCAGCGGGGCTTAAAATGCGCTAACTGCATCTTCTGGAGAGGGATAAGCCCCCCACCAAAATGAATTTTCTTGATGTGACACAAAATTACATCAGATGGTGAGGATCCAGGTCTGGAGATCTTCGAAGCGTAGAGTACCTCTATATTGCCATTACTTCTAAATCCACTCTGACTCAGAGTATTAGTACCTGTTTGGGTCCTATCAATGTGTCAAAAAGAATGTTAAAAAAGTTATTCGGATTCAACAGAACAGACTACAAAAATTAATTGATAAATTAATGGGATAAAAAAAAACAAAAACAAAAACAGAACCCAAAACAAACAAACACCTCTGAGGCAAAAAACTATACAAGAATGTAAATATGAATGTACAATAAAACCTTTTCGTAGCCTCTAGGCATAAAATAACCCTAGGCAGGTTGATATGTCATTAAAATCAATCAATAAGTGTGCTATGGTTTGCATGCAAGTTCAATTGCATAGTGTTGTGAGTTCGAATTTCACAGAGTGCTCACCACCTATATGGTTTTGCTAAACTAATCTCGATTTAGTGAATACGGAAATGAAACCGCAACCAATCTTACTGAATGCATATGAATAACCACCTATTCTGTTGTTAGAAAGGAAGTGCGCACATTCAAGTCGACGACAAGAAACCTCGTCATGAGAATTACGAATCTTAATAAACAGCCCGAATATAGTTTATCCTCGTGACGACAAATCAGAAACACGAACTGGTATTAATTTATACGTAGGATGTCTGTTTAGATTCTATAAAGAGTAACTCAACACCTATGGGGATCGAACTAATAGCACCAAGTACTGGCCCGCAAGACTGCCCGGTCACTCATTTTTGTAAATAGCAGAATTCTATCGAAGGTTTCCCAAATACGTCATGTGATATTGGATACAAGGTATGATAAAAAGTATCAAGTCTGAATTAAAAATTTTAAAACTTAAAATCTAAAGTTGCGTGCGCGAGAGATGAATTTATACAATAAAAGTAATGATATCCACATGATATCTAGATTGCGCTTTAGACGAGTTAGAATCAATTTTTGATGCTTTTTGATTTCAAAAGATTTTACCTAGGTGTGTCAAAGGTTTTGCAATATTTCGTTAAGTGCTACTTTACATCGCGTATATAACTTGAACGAAGCAGTTCAAGCCATGAAAGTTGCCCACTGTAGTTAGTAGTATTGTAGGTGGTGCGCTAACACGTTATGCATTGCTTCATTTCGTCGGTGATTGGAAAGCCTCACAGATGAACGTGCAACGTAATCTAATTCGGGAACTTATGCTTTACGACAGGCCAGTCGGCTGGTGCTGTAGAATACGCCGACTGCTTCTCTGCAGAAGAGTAAACCTCCACTACAGCCAGTGTCCTGGTATATGGCACTAAACTATCTGATGGTGAGGCTCCTCCTTTCAGTCCTGAAACTTAGGGGAATGTGGAGTACCCTTTTATTGCTACAACAACCAGGTCCACTCTGACCCGGAGTTGAAGTACAAGGTAGGATCTTATTTATGGGTCAAATTGAACAATTTAATCGTTTACTATACTTGAAATAATTTAACTGTGCGCAAACAAATGACATAACATAATATTTGAAAGCATTTAAATGTTTGAAAAAAATGAGCTCTGCCTTGTTTAAAAATATTATTTACAAACTATTCGTTTATAACTTGTATATTTGGCATTGAATAACCTGCAAGGTTTGATATGCCGTAGAACAAACCAACAATCATTATGCTTTACCAATTTTAACAGGACCCTTGTGCCGTAGATGCAACCAATAATATTTGTTGTGCAAAAGGTGAAGGCGCAGTTGATGACACTAGAGTTGAAAATTTTATCGGATCCCAAGAACGTGGACGATCAGATAAGGTCAGGTGGATTCTGTGGCCATTCTCCAATCCAAATCTGGCGAGTAACACTCGGAGAGTATCAGGTGGACTGAGGATCTCAGAGTCCAGGGTGGTTCGTCACCTTCACGACCTCAGCAAAAGTTTCTGTATTTGCCGAAATGAGCGTAAAGGTTAGCAAAATATTGGAAAACTTTTGACTCACACTTGTCAAAGCAGTTTTTGGTAAAACGCACGACAGTGAAAACGTGTTACATTTCATACTCACTAAACATTGCTTCGTGCAGCTTTTTTCATCCTCTCTAAACTGAAAATTATCATCAACCATTTGAGGGCACGAATGATATGAAAAGAAATACGATAACACAGCTTTATTCTGTATATATATATATATATATATAAATTTTTCGTTGCTGTTTCGACCCAATGAAAACACTTAGGAATAAATTTGTTGAATGCTAAAAGGATGGTTCATTTACGTTTTGGTTAAATACTCCTCTACTCTTGATATTTTCTGGGCACAACTCAGATTCAGGTAGAAATAAAAGAGAGATAGACATATTGTAACAATCTTTTAACACTTAGAACCCTGAACAACTCCATGGCCAAGTCAACTGAGGCTGCAGAATACACCGACTGCTTCTCTGCAGAGGAGTAAGACTCCCCAAGTGTCAAACGTCTTGGATATGACACTAAACAATCTGATGGGGAATGCGGAGTACACATTTATTGCCATCGCTCCTAGGTTCACCCTGGCCCGGAGTAGTAGAACTGGATAGGGTCCTATTTATTGGTCAAATAGAACTAAACTGTGTACTGAATTGCTTGAAATCGAACTGTTTTTGATATTTAAACTGCGTACTTATGCTAATCTGAATTGTTTGAATTAAAACTGTTTGACTAAACGGAATAACTTGAAATAGAAATATTTTTGACTATTAAAATGTGTACTTATGCTAAACTGAATTGTTTGAAATTGAACTGTTTATATGTATAAAAATGGATTTGATATTAGATAACCTACAATGGTTGATGAACCAAACCAAACCATACTTGAACACCTGTTGATGGGGCATAGAATACGCAGACTGTATCCCCCCTGCAGAGGAGTAATAACTCCTCCAAAATAGTGTATTGAGTGTGACACTAAACTGCATTTGAGAGTAAGGTTCTAGTTTAAGAGCTTTGGAGAGTATGGATTTACCTATTCATGATCATAACTCCCAGGCACACTTTTATCGTAGTACCTGTTAGTGTCCCATCTATGGGTCAAATAGATTCGTTTGTAAATCATTTGTGTTATATAGGAATATCTGATATCATATAAACCTGTGCAAAAAAACCCTAAAGAAAATATACAAAAATATAAATATAAAATGTACAATGTACACACTTCCCTAACCTCTATGCGTAAAATAACCCAGGTGGGATGACATGTTGTAAAAATTAATTAATAAATCAACCTGAACAGCTCCACACATATACGCACAAATGTGGACTCTAGTTCTCTCAGCTCCTGGCTTAAAAATATCTGAAAATGTAAAATGGTGTAATGAATTCAGGCCGCCCGGTTATATGTACTTTCCCGCCGGTTACATATACTTATCGCTCGGGTATATGTACTTTCAAGTTCTTGCATAAATATCGGCATAAATATCAACCATCAAAGTTAAAACGTTTAAGTCAAAAGGACCTGATTATACTCAAAATGCTTGTTTTAACTGAGCTCGAAATCTGATATATCTATTACGTTCACAAGTAGATAGACGGCATGCGCAGGCCAGCTGAAACGGTTCTTTAGCTGACCAAGATACTCTCACAGACAATGACCAAATATGGAATAATTTTCAATATAGTCCCCTTGACAGTCAACATACTACTTCTATAGGTATTGCAGTGCTTGGATTCCTTCTGCCAAAAAATTCAATGGTAGATATGACTTCATCTTGTGAACTTTTCAGCATATGAAATTTCCAACCTCGTGTATATTTTTTCTTTTTTTTTCAAAATAAAATTCCCCGTTACAGAATAATCTTAAAATAAAGTGGTAAGATACTTAACATAAATTATTACGCTTCTCTTCCTGTAATAGAGTTGAATTTTTGGTTACAAAATCAATTGCATTCTGATGACGAAATAGGTAAATCTGATTTTTCAAACTATGCTTTTCAAATTCTGTAAATGAACTTTACTGAAAGACAGTTGAAACACACACACACACACACACACACACACACACACACACACACACACACACACACACATACATATATATATATATGCCCTCGTACATATATACCCACATACATGTATAAAAACGTTCACATACAAACACACACACATATATAAACATATGTGTGTAAACTCCCGTAATGGCTAAAAGAGTTGGGTAGATTTGGCTCTCTTGCTTTAGTGGACCAATCTGTCTTGGAAAAAGAAAAACTCTGAATTCAAAATCTGAAGAGGGCTGTTCACGAGAATCTGTGGCAAATTGATACTCCGTTATTTTGTCATCAGCTAATCCAAGAAGTGTGGTTGGTTCTACACAAAACTTCGCCACTCTAAACAAATCACCTGTGTAGGTAATCCAACAGTTCATAGTTTTAACCGAATTGTTCGGCCCTCAAACACCAAAATTGACGAGAAAATTCAATATATATATATATATATATATATATATATATATACAACTGCATGTGTCTCATAAAAAATCTTATAAAGTAACGAGAATGCAAAACGCTATAATCCTTGTGCTTATTCATTTCCGTATAAATTTGGTTTCCTTTTTTCATGTTATGAAGCCTCTTTCTTTAGGAAAAGATCAAAAGACGTAATGTTCACATTGTGCCTTCATAGAAATACAAAAAAAAAAAAAAGAAAAAGAAAAAAAAGATAAAAAAAGAAAAAAGGAAATATGTGCATCCCAATGAAATGCTAAATGTGCTATTTTTTCTCACCTTACCACTTCTTTGTCTCCTCTTTTTTCCTTCTCACTTTTTCCAGCTTTCTTTTTCTTTGTATCTTTCATACTTTCTTATGTTCATTATTCTTGATCTTTTCTAAACTTAGCTTAGTATGGCACAAGGCTAAATGGGATGAGATGAACCTGTAAGATTAAATGATGTATGGAAAGTGATCCCGTTGAGAAATTATCTGCATTCGGAATACTGTCCTGATACCTATTGTTATTTCAGTCTTTGTACAACCGAACCTAGTACCTATCATTATGTACTGTCATTGTTTTTTTTCCAAATTTTCATTTACTATTCTTTGCTTTCTTCCTTCTTCTCCTCCTTCTCCTCTTCTTCTTCTTCTTCTTCTTCTTCTTCTTCTTCTTCTTCTTTCATACTTTCTCTCTTTACTCATCATCCCATCAGTTTTTTTTTGATTTGCCACTTTTTCTTGACTTCATTTGTGCACACAGAAAAATTATTAAAAACGTCCACTCTGTTAGATATTTTACCTAATACGTTTTTATCACAACACATTTTGTTTTCTCAGTCGATTAGCGAGTACTTCAATTTGTATACATACAAACACGTAGAATTTGTGTGTGTATGTGTGTGTGTGAAGTAGTGGCTGTTACTTGTAGCGTTAGAAAGCAGCGTATTTTCCAGCGGCGTCAGAGATCAGTTTGGTTTGAGTTTTATGGCATATCAACCATGTAATATTTGACGCCAAATCCTCTTTATACATACATAGTGAATATATGATTTGTAAACAGATGTTATTGATAACATTTTTAAACGAGCCTGAGCTCATTTTATTTTCACACAGTTAAATGGTTTCAAGTATTGCTATATAACAATCAGAATTTGACATCAGTAATTTGTTTGCACACATAGTTTGTCGGTGTTTTCCTTTTTAAATGAAGTATAAGTAATTTGTTCGCACACCAGTATCACTATCGTTTCAACAGTTAAATGGCTCCAATTGTTGCTATCTAACACTAATTACTCTCTTCGATATTAATCATTCATTTGCACGCAATGAAGTAGTTACAAGTATTCCTATATAACACTAATTATTCTATTCAACACAATTCATTTATTTGCACACAGTAAAATGGTTCCAAGTATTACTATCTTATACCGATTAGTAAATTTTGGTGCCCATTTATATAGTTTTAAGTATTACTATGTATTACTAACAATTCCGTTAAACAATAATTTGTTTACACACAGTTAAATGGTCAAACAGTTATATTTCTAACACTTCGGTTTAACATAAGTTATATGTTAGCACACAGCTTAAATATCAAATAGTTCTATTTGACCCATAGATATTACCCTATTCGGTGCTACCACTCTGGGTCAGAGAGAACCTGGCAGCGATGGCAATGAAGGGATACTCCATATTCCCCACAGCTCCACTGACTGGATCCTCGCCATCAGATAGTTTAATGTTGTTGTGGGAGGTCTTACCCCTCCACAGAGATGTAATCGGTGTATTCTACAGCCCTAACCGACTGGGAAGAGGTCGGTTTGTGAGCCCAAGTCAAATAGAGAATTTCAAAGCATTCATTTCCACTCAGAAGACTGGCTCAGAACTCTCTTTCTATTGGTACTTTCATCTCTTTGCTCAGTGTTTTGCTAAATTGATATCAAGATAAGCAGACCCTCTCTACTTGAAAGATTGGCGCAACACAATCTTCCAACTTGTAATTTCTCCATCCACCCTGTCGGCTGGGGTTATAGAATAGGCCGACGGCACCTCTGCAAAGGGGTAAAACTATTAATAAGGTCACCTGTTGTCCATGGGTGACGACTCGTAATGCAGGTGGCTGAGTAATTCCTGACCTGGCGGCTTTGGTGATCAAGTAACCTGCAACATTTCTCTTATTTGGCAGTCCCGATCATATCAATCGATTAGTCATGTCTAGCCCTAGAACTTATATGATTGTCCCGAATGTATTTTTAAAATTGTTTTTGTGGCAAACACTTAAACCTATTTTATCTTATATGAGTTAGAAGGCGGTGGTTGTGCGTCAGTTGAGCTGAGATAGTAATACTTAAAATCCTTTAAACTATGTGCAAACAAATTAGAAATAGTAAATAGAAATATTTGTGTTAGATAGTAATACTTGAAACAATGTAACTGTGTGCAAACAATTGATCAATATAAAATGAAATAGGAATACTAGATAAACAGAATTGCTAATGTTAAATAGCAATACTTGAAACCATTTTCCTGTGTGCAAATAAATATTTAAGATTCAATTGAATTATTCGTGTGTGTGATACTTGAAATAATTCAACTGTGTGCAAAAAATGTGCTTTAATTAGTTTAGAAGTAAAATCATCTACAGACTGGTGACTTATAAAACATATATATATATATATATATATATATATATATATATATATAGGATTTGTCATTAATTAACCATTAACAGTTGATATACTATTAGACCAACTTACGTAACCTAACCTGTGTTTTCCTTATATCGCTTTGTGTGATTATCTATCTATCTATCTACGAAAGGTTTATAATATAATCCGACGGCATCAGATCATAGAGAATTTTAATAGTTAAAAAAAGATTTTGAAAAGCAACACTTCTTGAAAAAAAAAAAAGGCCGAAAAGTTTAAATAAGCAATGTATTAAAACCAAAACCATTTTTTGTTAGAAAATGTACATTTTTACTTTAGAAAAAAAACTTTACACATACACAATACATAATACGCGCCTGCTCACACACACCCAATTTGTAATTTGTTACTTAATGTAGTTTTCGAATTTTTTATATATATTTTTTATATATATGTTTCTTTGTTTTCAGCGGCGAAAAGTTGTTCTCTTGCAAGTCAAAGCAAAAAATATTCTATATGAAGAAATGGAGCTACTTAATCTGTCATTTTATTTAAAAATTTGATTTAGAAAATGTAACAGTTATGACTGAAAGTATTAAAAGTTTCAAGCAATTGATAGCCATCACCATGGTGAGAGTGTAAAATCACTTGAGGATCGTTTGTATTTTCGTGAAATTTTTAGCATTTTTTTAGCATATATTCGTATATTCAAAAATAGTTTTTAAGCAGCCCCACACACTTACACACACACACAAATATATATATATATATATATATATATATATTGTTGCATATTTTGTTGAAAATAACAGACAAGAGTTTGGTGTTTACCTTTTTATTCGTCTTTCCTTGTTAGTGAACAATATATTGTAACTGTGGTTGACGGTACCAAACGGGCGACTACGGCACAAGGGCTTTTTAGGGTGGGTTCAGGCGCATTGCCCTTGCCCAGACACGCCTGACATTCCCCAAAATGCCTTTAGCCCCGTCGGCATTCCCTTAAAAAGGGGCGCCCCAGGTGCGCCTCGGGGACGGCCCTCTAAGGCAAGTGTGTCACCGGGTGACGTGAATTCTGGGCTTCCCCGGAATCTACGTCACGCAGCCTTAACCGTTTAACCTCTGCCTGAGACAAGACAAACAGGTCCGCGCCATCGTGCCTCGGTCGGCTGCAGTGCTTCGTATCTACTGGACTTGCCAATTGTTCGAAGGCAGTTTAAGAACTACCAAAAGGCTTTATTACTGTAGTCCGAATACGGCAACTTTCGACCTATTTTAGGTGTATTAAGGACATAGGTGTAGAATTTGTATTGGGCTCAAGAATTTTTTGATGTGGCTGTATTCATCATGAGCACGTGACGTGGTGTGTGAACGAATAGACCGTTGGGATTGGTTTTATTCTGTATAGATAATGAGGCTGTCAGAATTTTCACCAGTGTCACACGCATTTTAGTAAGCATTTGAGTAAACAATGTGAATATGGAAAATTAGAAATAAATGAAAAATTTGAACATGAAAATAAAACTGTTAAAAATATCAAATAAAATCGTTAACCAATATTCAAATATATTAAATCAAAAACTAAAATTCAGGAAAGCATTACTACTATAAAAAAACAAAAAACAAAAAAAGACAAAAAAAAAAAAAGATATGCGATTTAACATACACACCAGTTGAAACAGTCTGTGTATTAGCATCATTTTTTTCAATTTGTTTATTTTTTGAAAGAGTTTGGTCCACTCAAGGAAAGTTGTTATAAGGAAGGTACCAAAAATTATGGAGGGACTGGAGGACTTGGAAGTTGGTGGCCGGGTGGAGACCATCCAAACGACAACATTATTGAGAACGGCCAGAATACTGAGAAGAGTCCTGGAGACTTGAGGAGATTTGCTGTCACTCAAACTCCAGGGAATGACCATCAACTAAAACTGATGTGAAAAACTCTAACGAGTAAATAATAATATCTAAGGACTTAAAACTTTTATTATCCAAGTTAAATGTTCATAAAAGTATGGGATCTGATGAAATACATTCTACAAAATTAACGTATTAATCTAAGCTTTATCAATGCAATAAGTAAACTGAGAAACGTATAGAATATGAAATGAAAACAGTAATTGTAAAACCACTGCATAAAAAAGGTTTAATACATTAAAAAATAATTGCAACCGGTTTTTCTGACATATATCCTGTGTAAGGTTTTTGAAAATTTTATTAAAAATCACGTATTAAATTTTCTAAGGAAGATATGATTTATAATCTATAGGGTTTTGTTGTTGGTAACTGAACATTATCTAATATTTTGGAAAGTATTGATATTCTAAAGAATATTGAATGGAAGGGGATCATGCAAATATTATATATTTGGATTTTAGCAAGGCCTTTGTTCTGGTATCTCATTATCGTTTATAAGTGAAAATGAAAACCTTTAATATTTCTAAAAGAAGAAAAGAAAAGAAAATATTATAATATATTTTTTAGGAAATGGAACGATGAAAGTAAAAATTGCTAACAATTATTCTGAAACACAGAATATGAATACCCTCCAGTGTTCCTCAGGGATCAGTACTAAGATTTTTGTTGTTTTTAGTATTCATAAATGATTTACCTAGTGATATAAAATCAGAAACAAAACTATTTGCTTCTGATGTCAAACTAATTGTCACTCTATTATCAAAGAAACAATTCAGGTGGATCTAAATAAATTGTCATTTTGGGAAGATATTTGGAAATTAAGATTTCATGTAGAAAAAGGTAAAGTACAATATATTGGATCCAAAAACATTAAAGTTGAATATAAATTAATCAACTGGGAAATCAAAGAAGTAAAATAGGACTGCGATTAAGGGGTTGGCTTTGATAAGACATATAAAGCCGACAATCATGTTTTGTCTTTTGTATCGAGGGCAAATGGAATGATTGGCTGGATTGTTAGAAATATTGTTTCAAGGGAGGCAAATGTTTTAAAACTATCATATAAAACCCTAATAAGACCTCATATAAACTATTGTACCCAGCACCTGAGTTCCAGCATCGAGACATGAAAATTAAAGAGTAATATTGAGATTGAAACGTATACAAAATAAAAAATGACAAAACTAATTACAGTTACATGTGGATATTCGAGAAATTAGGACTCACTATTTTACTAGAAAGAAGCTTAAAACTTTTAAGATAATTAATGGAATTTCTGATTATTATAGACATTTTTTCAATATTTCTCCTCGAACTGGAAATTTACAATCAAAACAGATTTCAAAAGCTAAGTCTACGAACTAATTGGATTTTTTTTACTAATGGAGTAATATATATTTTTTTCCAAATAGTGTAATATATTTTTCGAACAAATTGCCTTATTAGCTCACAAAAAGAAATAGTGTGAAAAAAAGATTAAATTCGATGATTTCAGAAATAATGGAAAAAAAAAAATTTAAGTGGACATTTTTGGGAACTATCAGATAAATTACTCAGTAGATATTGTATTAATAGAGTGTATGTTCTGTTGAAAGATACTTTTTTAAAGGTTGATGTGAGAAGAAAGTAAACAGCGGAGATGCCCAAGGAGGCATAATAAACAAATAATGATGAAAACTAAAAGAGATTTTGTTTAGTATGGGATGTCTGTTCATTATAAGTATCACTTCTAATATGGGAAGTCTTTTTTGCGATTTATACTATACATTGTCAGCCAGATATTTACAGATTTACTCATAGGGGTGATGCTACGGTTATTCTGTGAAACCGTTTCCTTTTCCTTCTGCCCGGGTCGAAATTTTCCTTGGTTTATATAATTTTCCGGATGCCTACGCAATCCTCGTGATCACATCACCCGCCTACACGTTGAATACCTCTCACGAAACTTATGAGGCACTTCCACTAGGGAATAACCTGCGTTCTGCTTATTATAGGAAACAAGTTTACTTCCTGTTTTGCCACCCACACCAATTATGCGTCATTTCTAAAGGATCTTCCAGTCAATAACCAACACATGCACTTGTGACTTTTCTATATAAAGGTAAGCGTTGTAAATAGATATATATGTATATAAGTATACATAAACATTATAAAAGAAAATAATAAAATCAAAAACAGAACAGAATATCCAGAAAAACTCAAAAAACAAAAACAAAACAAAACAAAATGAAACGAAACAAACAAACAAAAAACAGATAGAAAAAAATTAAAGAAAATTCTCCTCATTGTTTCAAAGGAGTTTGAATTTACAGTGATTAAGACTGTCAACAAATACAGCTGATAATTTGAATTAAAAAAAAATCAAAGTAAAAAAAAATATTGGTTTGTCGGTAATCAATAGTCAATGAGAGATCATATTTACCAACCCCTCCGCCCGGGCAGGATATGACACAAGGTCAATTTTTAAGCGGAGTTTAACAGGTTTGAATTCTCCTAGACTAGTTGCCTTACCAAGACTGAAGAACCTAGTCTGCCCTACTATTTACCCATAGCTGGAGGGAGAATAATTGGATTCATACCTTTCCCAAGTGCTATGTGAAATGCAATCAGTCAGGTCTAGGATTTGAACTCGTGTCGCCGTGTCCATATCCTGCGACGATAACCATTACACCACGGGCACCTCAATGAGAGATCATCGATTATTATTTTACAATTAAAACCAGACAATCCATGGATTCGTCGAGATCTCGTTGTAACAGTAGTCCATGATGATATTGATGCTTCTATTTGGGAAGTAGTGTAACTTTAATAAGAATCTTGCTATGAAGTGACGTTTTTGTTGAGCTTTGTTCACACACACATATATATATATATATATAAAGAGAGAGAGAGAGAGAGAGAGAGAGAGAGAGAGAGAGAGAGAGAGAGAGAGGTAGATATACACGCAAACATGTAAATCTACACATATGTGGGTGGGGCTTAAACTATGCTGACTGTATCCTATAAAGTAGTATAAAACACCCTCACCCCCCAAAAATGGTATCCTGGGTATGACACTGATCTACATCTGGAACCTTAAGGACCGTTGAGTATTCTTTCATTGCCATTACTCCCAGGTCCACTCTGACCCAGTGTGGTAGTACTTGTTAGGGTCCTATCTATCAGTTGAATTGATCTGTTCAAAACTTATTCCAATTCGATTGAACCGAGTGTAAAATAGAAAATAAAAACAAAACAAAAACAGCAGCAAAAAAACAACAAAAAACAACTTAAGAAACAAAAACACAAAAACATAAATACAAACGTACAATGAATGGGATTTCCTAACTCCAAGGAATAAAATAACTCCAGACGTTTTAACATATCGTTAAAATCAATCAATCAATCAATCAATCAACATATATAGATAGATAAAAAAAAAAAGGTACATAATTAATACAGTTCCCACAAAATTATCATTCAGCTAAAAATTGGACTGGAAACTGCATTATTCTGTAAGAACATTTATATATATATATATATATATGTGTGTGTGTGTGTGTGTGTATGCGTATGTGTGCATTTACCCAATCCCTCCGCCACGAGCAGGATGTAACACAAAGTCATTTTTTAAGCGGAGTTTAAGCTGAATTCAGCATTTGGTTTGAATTCAGACTTTTCCTTCTCCTAGACTGGTTGCCATACGAAGGCTAAAGAAGCAAAATTGCCAAACTATTTACCCATAACTGGAAGGAGAATAGTTGAATTCATGCTTTTACCCAGAGCATTAGTTCGAAGTCCAGGATTTCGATTCGGTTAACCAACTTCATTTTCAACGACGATAACTGTTACGCTAATATATTTCATAAGAATATTAGTAAAAGAGAGATAGATTTAGCTATTTATTACCCCTAGATCTTAAACGAGAACGAATTTTTTTTCATTTGATCGTTAAATATTGATTTGTTTCAATTGAGTCAACAATGTATTGGAGTTATATTTACTTTTCAGTCATCAGAATTTTTCCTTTTTTTATTTGTTTTGAATTGTAAAGAATTTTTAAGCTGACTTCACCAAAGTTAGTTACTAAGGTTACTAATGTAATCTTTGTTAAAGGTGTTATTACCAATGGAAATTTGTTATTATGTTGGTAGCCAATTATGGAGATGTTATAGAACTCTTAGCTATTTCGCTTAATGTGCATTCAGTATGTCGTAGGCGAAAGCAATGCAAATGCTAAGTAGTAAGCGCTTTAGATAATAGCAATTTTTTACAATTCAGTATCGCCCATAAGTAAGTGTACCCATACTAACTTTTTTTGAAAATAAATACGAATATATAGCAGTCCAATAATAAGTAAACACCTTATATATATTCATGTAATTTTTTTTTTTTAGCTACAGTTTCAGTAGTGTAGAGTTTGGAAATAAATAATAGTTCTTAATAATATCCGTTTTATTGGACAATTTTCGATTAAAAATAATAGAATCTTTATCTTTGATTAAAAGAACTTTTCATAAAAGTTGGGTGCACTTATTTATGAGCGATTCTGGACTGTTTACTACTAATCATTTAGTTACAGTGTTTCAGTATAGTCGAGTTTGATAATAATAATAATAATATCCGTTTTGAAATGTATAATTTCCCTATTTGGGCCAGGTTATCTGATGTTTTTCACTTCACTGGCCACAATGTATTTCAATTTTGTTTTTGATCTCCCCCTTCTTCTCCATATTGGCACGAATCACTTGACAAATTCATCTTCGCATCATCGTGGAGGTCTTCACAAAGGTCATTTACGGTCTCTCGGATACCACTCGAAAACCGTAAAGGTCTAACTTTTTTCCGTAAACCTTGCGACATGTCCAGCCCAACGAAACTTCTGTTTTCTGTACTCAGCGAACATGTCCTTCACTCCTATCCGCTTCCGAATTACTTAGCTTGGATCTGCTCATGCAACGATATTTTTCTGAGCATGGAAATAGTGCCGTAACCAGTCTTTAATGTATAATGTTCTATATCGGTAGAGTACTTGTTTATGGATAATATTGTATATAAATGAACGAACATGGAAGGAGATGAACGTAAATTAGAAATAAGTCCAGTTATTCACAGACAAAAGTTCTTTGATCATGACCACTTTATTGTGCTTTTGATGGTATTTATGTAATGTTGAATAACTTGTAAAAATGCTGCTAGTTTCTGGATGACGTGGCCACATTCATAACGAAGATTTTTAGGACAGAAGAATCGGATGTTTTGTCCTTATATGTCGAAGCTGTGGTGAGAATGCTAATTGTATCCTTTGCAGAGTGGTAAGACGCTGTTGTAACCTAACAAAAAGGTTACTGAATGAGAAATAACCAAAATGGAGGTTGGAAATGAAATGGAAATCTTTATAACTTTAACAGAATATAATACATGCTAGCAGCATGAAGAAGGTAAACCACTGCTGGTGGTCTACTACTTAGCATATTTACCATCTTCACAATAGTGTCCAACGTATTTATAAAAAATGGAACATACTCGTTAATGTTCATAGATAGGGTACATAACAGACGCCTCCTCCAAAAAATTGGTGTCCTGGGTATGACACTAAACAGAATCTGATAGTGAGGCTCCAGTTCTGGAGCTCTAGAGAGCGTGAAACACACTTGAAAAGCTAAAACTCCTGGGTCCACTCTTGCTTGGAGAGGTACTACCAGTTAGGGACGCATCTGCGGGTCAAGATCTGTTAAAATTATTCGTATTTGATTGGAGCGTGTGCAAAAATTATTCGTAATTGATTGGAACGTGTGTAAAAATTATTCGTAATTGATTGGAACGTGTTCAAAAATTATTCGTAATTGATTGGAACGTGTGCAAAAATCATTCTTAATTGATTGGAACGTGTGCAAAAATTATTCGTAATTGATTGGAACGCGTGCAAAAAAGAAACTCTTTAGAAACAACAACGCAAAAATGTAATATAAACGTACAATGAAGTCAATTTCCAAGTCTCTAGGTATAAAATAACCTTGGACGGGTTGACATACCATTAATTACGACATATCATGTGGAAGAGAATTGGAATTTAAATTATTTTACGCGGGTGCAGCAAACTCCACGGTTCTTTGGACGTCTTTTCGTTACGCCTTAATATATGTGAAGCTGCGTTGTCGTATTTATTATGTCCTCCACGTCTTTGAATTGTACATTTGAGATTAATTTTCAGTTTAGGATAAAAGAAAAATTGCCTCATTGAACCAAGGCTGATGTGTATGGAGGGTTCTGTACTTGCAAAAAGTGTTTAACAAAATGTAGCAAGAATCGGTTCTGACTTGTCTAGATATTCCTTATTATATATGATCAGCTTTGTATACGCGTTCATTTCAGTTTTAAATTGAGTCAGTCTCGAAAATTTTTATCATACCAACTAGATATGAAAGCTGCAGTCTCTTAATAAGTCTATTATTATTTCCTATCATTTGACAACGCTATATTACAGATCTTCAATGAACAGGAGCGATTAACTGATGAAGCAAACACTGACAAAATTTTCCTAAAAGTTAAACAATTTCAATGTTTAATTATTAGGTTTTCTCCATCACAAAAATTATTTAGTTTCAAATGTAGTTAATAACTGATACAAAACGCTAGTAGAGTGAAGTAGTTTGAAATGAAGTGAACTTCATATCTGCAACGTATATTCTAATGCACTCGTTTCAAATTATCATGGTTCCCCGTAGGCTGAAGTGAAAGTGACTTTGCTTGAAAGTAATGTCTAACGTGGCGAGGGTTATGTCACAGTACCTGAGGCGGTAGTGTCTGTGTAGTGATCTAAATAAAAGCTTTGTTGTCACTTCATGCTGGTTGGAAATGAGAAAGTTTTGACGGTACTTTCTTTTTATAGCCATAAACATAACAACCAATGTATTGTGGTACTATTTACCAACCCCTCCGCTCGGGCAGGATATGACACAAGGTCAATTTTTAAGCGGAGTTTAGCAGGTTTAAATTCAGAGTTCTTCATTCTCCTAGACTAGTTGCCTAACCATGGCTGAAGAACCTAGTCTGTCCTACTATTTACCCATAGCTGGAGGGAGGATTATTGGATTCATACCTTTCCCAAGGGTATTAGTGCTATGTGAAATGCAATCAGTCTCGTCCAGGATTTGATCTCGTATCGCCGTGTTCATTTCCTACGGCGATAACGACTACACCACGGGCACCTCCAATGTATTGTGGTAGATCAGAAGAAAGGCTGAGAATTGAAAATTTTGGTTTCGCAAATCCGAAATTGTGTTGATGACCGATGTACAATTAGTTATTGCTTAATCTGGGAATTCGGAGAGATTATATAAATGTTATAATAAGATATCATTGTATTATTATTATAGATATTGTAATATATGCACATACACATATCTATCTATCTATCTATCCACACACACACACACACACACACATATATATATAGATAGATATTTTAACAAAATTTATTATATTATCATATTGTTGTGGTCTCGGAAAGAGTCACTAATGAAAACGCAGACACGGATATTAGGTAAACAGATTATATTGCACAAGAAAGATAGAGTTACATAGAAAGTCTCGTACTGTTTCGGATTACTCCGGAACTGTTCGGCTAGCAGCGAAATCTCTCATTACTAATAAAGGTGAGAAGAGTCCATGGTAAGATGGGTAAGGCTCCCTTAACGCATATCATGTATTATTATTGATTTATTAAATATTATCAGTTTTATTATAGATATTGTAATATATATATATATATATATATATATATTGCAATAATAAATATATATATATGTATATATACGCATACACACACACACACATACACACACACACACATATATATATATAAAGAAAGAGAGAGAGGGGGAGAGAGAGAACGAGAGTGTGAGAGGGATCTAGCAATAAAATATTGTTGCACTATTATAGATACTGTAATAATAATAATAATAAAATTTGGCAAAGAAAATATGTCATGCTTATAATGAAAAGTGGAAAATGACAAATAATGGAAAGAATTCAACTATCAAATCAAAAAATAATCAGAACTCTTGGAGAAAAGAAAAATTACAACGACTTGGGAATATTGGAAACGGACACCATCAATCAAGCAGAGATGAAAGAAAAAATGCAAGAGTACCCCAGACAAACGAGAAAACCGCTCGAAACCAAACTCTACAGTAGAAATCTCGTCAAAGGAATAAACACCTGGGTAGTCCCTCTTGTAAGATACTCGGGACCATTCTTAAAATGGATAAGGGAGGAACTTAAACAAATGAACAAAAGGAAAAGAAAACTGATGACAATGTACAAGGCTTTACATAGATAGGCAATATGTATCAAGAAAAGGAGGAAGAGGACTCGTGAGCATTGAAGATAGTGTGGATGCTATGGTATGAGGACTCGAGTATTATATTAAGAAGAGTCAAGAATGACAAATTACAGCAGCTAATAACGGCATTGACAACAAACAGAACAACAAAAACTAGGAAATAGAAATAGGAAGAAAACGACTGTATGGATATTTCAAGAGACAAATTGGCGAAATCTCACCCGAGAAAACCTTGACATCAAATGTGAAAATCATAGGAAACAAAGAGAGACAAGTAATTGGACCTTGCCAGAGAACTAAAAAAGCTGTGAAACATGAAAGTGACGCTGATACCAATTATTACTGGAACGCTAGTAACGGTCCCAAAGGCTTTTTAAAGTGAATATAAGAGTTGGAAATCCGAAGACGAATCGAGACCATCCAAACAACAGCATTGTTAAGATCTGCCAGAGTCCTGGAGATCTGAGGAGATTTGCCGTCCCTCAGACTCCAGTGAAAGACCATCAGCTAACGCTGATGTGAAAATCTTTCCAGAAATTGGTACAATCACTAAAGGAATGGGACAAGGACCAGAGGAATTGGAAATAAGATGAGTGGAGACCATTCAAACTACTGCATTATTGAGATCGGCCATAATACTGAGAAGAGTCCGGAAGACTTAGGGAGACTTGTCATTCAAACTCCAGTGAAAGATCATCAGTTATCACTAAAGTGAAAAACTGTGTAAAATAATAGTAATAAAGATATATACATATAGATATTGTTATCAAATATCACTTTAATGTTATAGGTATTGTAATATATATATATATATATATATATATATACAAGAGTCATTCAGTAATTAAAGTGAATTTTTCCTAAGGATTTGGTAATAGAAAGCATTGTTTTCAAGGAGATCAATAGTAATGACTTCTTTCATTACCCAAAAGACTGTACATGGAACTTTTCATTTAACGGAGAGTCAGTGTCTTTTCACTCCATAGACTGCCTTTTTCAGTTAGGCTCGTAATGCTAAACCCATTTTGAGCTCATTTGAAAACATTTTTAGACTAAAATTCGATTTTCCCAATACGCACAAATTATTCCATGAATTTCACATGGTTTATACTTCTCACCCAGCAAAAATTTGATAACGGACTGGAGCACTCTGTTTGGCTTGCCACCATTTTAAATAGCCTCGAACAAATATTTTTGTGAGATAAAGATTATTTTTACTATAAACCAACTCGAAACCACGCGGTATTTATATTTTTTAAATTCATTATGTTTATGTTTTTAAATTTATTTTGTTTATTCTTTTCAAAAATTTCTTCTTACCTATAGAATGACTATATATATATATTAAGAGGTTTATGGTTCTTTCTAGGTCACTTGATGAATTAATGGAGGACCAAATGTTGCCGTATTTTTAAATAGTGCTCATTATCAATGATAGAGCATTTACAAATATATACATGTATATATATATATATATATATTAGTCGAGGGTGACCCGATGGTTCCCTTTTCAATAGCTACAACACCGAGGTGTAGGGGATAGCGCTATGCCTTTCCCTGGATTGCTTCACTTCACTCTTGATCCTTACCTTATAATGCTGGGTATTACCCAAGGCGGCATCCAGTACCATTTTTTTTTGTCTTTGGTATGACTCGACCTAGGACTGAACTCCGGTCTCTCGGACCATTGGCGAACAATAATGAGTAGAGTGAAAATGAAGCCTTCGGGTCACCCTCGTCTAAGGTCACCTATATATATACATATATATATAAATGCTCTATCAGTCTGTCTGTGGATGACAATATATATATATATATATATATATATATAGTACAGTCTGTGACCCTCAGCAATCGTCGGGATACCCTGTGTCACAGACTGTATCATGTAATACAACATATATACATATAATGAATATAATAATAATAATAATAATAATAATAATAATAATAATAATAATAATAATAAGTAATATATTAGTTTTTATATATATTCAATAGCATGGAAATTTGTCTGCGATGACTGGTTTCACGACGTCTTATAAACGACAATCATTAAGTTGGGAACGAAAGATATTGGAGAAATCGAAAAATTTGAAAAATGCAGTCGAAAAAACGCTAGGATTGTATACAACTCTTTATGTGTGAGTGTGTGTGTTTGTGTGTGTGTGTGTTTGTGTGTGTGTGTGTGTGTTTGTGCGGGTTATATTTGCTTACTATTGTGTGTGGACGAATATATAAATGATATTTAGTATGAGTTTGTATGAAGATACATGCACCACGCGGCAAATTTGAGGTTGCTGGATATATGAGGCGTGATGTGTAGCCAAAGTCGCGACAGATTGACCAGGTAACTTTTCTTTATATTCATGTGTGTGTGTGTGTGTGTGTGTGTGGTGATAGTTTTGATTAAGGATCAACATATCATCATCATCATTGCATTACGCAGAAAATAAAGTTTTGATTTGTAAGCATAAAAGACGAATAAGTATGGTGGGTCAGAACGTAATAAATATCGTGGTGATGAGACATGTTATATTGCAATATACTATGGAGTATTTTGCAATATTAGTATTTTATGCTGGAATACGATTTGTGTTAGATTGCAATTATGATTTATATTAATTATGATGTGTTAATGATATATTGTTCGGGTATCCGAACAACGACCACCAAACACTATGACTGGCCCTGCTTAATAACAGAGATATTAGAGATAAATATACGTTAGCACTAAGAAACAAATAAGATGCTCTTCAAGAACAGACAACCTACTCTGAACGAAGAATATGAGAATTTCGTTTACGCCCACTTAGAAACAGCAGCGGAATTCATTCCCACTAAACAAAGAAAAAAATATTGAGTCCCATTGGAGACATTAGCGGTACTGAGAAAAATTAAAAATAGAAAGGCAGCAGGGCTCGATGAAATACCCCCAGAAGTGTGGAAGACCAGAAAAGTCGACGACATACTGCTCTGACACTGTAATGCCGTATATAATCAAAATCCTATAGACAGATGGATGAAGGGATGCATCCTTCCCTTCCCTAAAAAGGGTAACCTCGGATTAGCCAAGAACTACCGAGGTATAACTCTTACGTCCATAGCGGCCAAGATATACAATGCCCTACTACGCAACCACATAGAACCCAAAATTCACAACATACTTAGGAAGAACCAAAATGGCTTCCGGAGAAATAGATCCACGACCGCACAAATTTCGACTATCCGTAGAATTCTTGAAGGTGTACGCACAAAAAACCTACAGGGAACAATATTATCTGTTGACTTTACTAAGGCTTTTGACTCCATTCACAGAGGAAAGATGGAGCAAATTCTTCTCGCATACGGCCTACCAGAAGAAACAGTCGCAGCCATAATGTTGTTGTATAGAAACAGGAAAGTAAAAGTCCATTCTCCGGATTGCGATACAGACTACTTCGATATGGTAGCAGGTGTACTGCAAGGAGATACATTAGCCCCATACTTCTTTATCATATGTCTAGACTACGTGCTTAGAACATCTATTGATAAAATCAAAGAAAAAGATTTCAAGTTAACAAAAGAAAGAAGCAGAAGGTACCTCGCTAAAATAATTACCGACGCTGACTACGCCGATGATATAGCACTTCTTGTAAATGCACCTGCACAAGCCGAAATCCTGCTATATAGTCTGGAACGAGCTACTGCAGACATCGGCCTCCATGTCAACGCACACAAAACAGAATATATGTGCTTCAATCAAACAGGCGACATCTCCACGCTAAACAGTTGCACTCTGAAACTAGCTGACATACTAAATATCACTTATACGTCCAAACACAATAATACGCAAATATAACCTGCAAAAATGCACACGCAAACATACATACACACACACACACACACACATAAAGAGTTGTACACAATCCTAACGTTCTTTCGACTGTATTTTTCGATTTTACGATTTCTCTAATACCTTTCGTTATCTGCCTGATGATTGTCGCTTATAAGACGTCATGAAACCTATGATCGCAAGACAAGCTTCCATGCTATGTATAAATATGTATAAAAACTAATATATATTTACTTATTATCATTATATGATAGCTCTATCACAGATATTGATCACTGTCCAAATTATACCACATTTGGTGTGGTACAAACCCAAAAGTGGGATAGTGAAAACCAACATTGTTATAATATATATATATATATACATATATATATATATATTGTTATGGAAATTTATTTTATTATCATAGATATTGTACTAAAAAAATGCCATTCTCAGTCTGATACAATGTAGTTCTTAAATGCAGCATAATTGAATATTTCCTCGAATCCTTCTCAAAAATAAAATAAAATATAAAGATAAAATAAAGAATAAACTTTTGTATTTATCCTTCGCAACCTTTTCTTTTGAAGAAGCTCCTCATACTGAATTAAAAGTTTGTTAATTTTGC
The DNA here is from genome assembly GCA_963585895.1 of Sepioteuthis lessoniana. Classification (NCBI taxonomy): domain Eukaryota; kingdom Metazoa; phylum Mollusca; class Cephalopoda; order Myopsida; family Loliginidae; genus Sepioteuthis; species Sepioteuthis lessoniana. The sequence continues at coordinate 59,228,329 of OY757910.1, read as the reverse complement.
CATATTCAAAAAATTACATTGTCATCAAATGTCGAAAGGTTACCATTAACATACATTTTCTGAGAACATTTCGATCAGTCTGTGATCATCATAATGGACGTTTTTCATTGAACAGTTGTGCGATTTTAATGCATATGAGGCTATATCGATATCTGAGCATCAATTCTTTGCAGCCATCTTTTAACAAAGTAAAACGAAATCCAGTAAAAAAAAAAGTGTGGTTTCCTACGTCCTCTAATTGCATTAAAAAAGTAAACGTTTATCTGCAATAAAAAATTGACTTTTGCGTTCTTATTTAATTTACAGAAAACGTTTATCAATAATGGGATTGAAACGAGGCGTGCTCATCATTGCACTGTTCTTTATGGTAAGGTTACTGAAACTTTTTTAAAAGAAAAATTGTAATATTCGACAAAGAGTTTCAGTTTTTAAAAAAATCGATCCCCCTTACAAATTATTGCAAAAAAACCCACATGCCAACTAACATATAGATATCAGTGACGTATAGTTATTACCGACATGTACCGAATCAGTATCAATGGCATAAAGATTTTTCAAGGACTTATCTTTATCGTAAAGTAATTACCGCTTTTGAAAACTTTTAAAACGCATGAGTTTGTAAGACGCGTCTCAGCTTGGGCAGTTTGAAATAAAGTTAAATTAAACTACGAAGGTCATTCTTAGCCCTGTTCAAGTTTCATATGTATTCAGATTCTTATTAAATCTCCATATTTTATATTCAATAAACTTAATAGGTTTGTTTCGGTATATGCAAGGTTGAACGTCGTCACTTATTCCTGACTGGGATCATTTTATATGAAGTACCGATAAAAAATTACTGTTATACATTGTTTCCTTAGAAAAGAGATACCGTTGCTGGTTTAGTAGCGATTGTCACCTTGTTTACATTTGAGGAGATATTTACGATTTAATCTAACTAGCCATTAACCCAAAGCTAAACCTTGACATTATAAGACACAGGATGATGTTTTGGGACACGCTTTGGAAAAAAACCTGTCTTATAAGCCGTCAAATTTGGTATTTTTTGCGTCCAAAAGATATTTTACAGAGATTTCCTAAAGTCGGGTCGATCGACTAAAAAGGATCGTTTTTATATCCTTTTTTTTCAAAATATTGTTTTTATTGATAAATTAATTCATTAAAAGAATTTCTACATGCATCTTGCCACAACGAAACTAACAGAATGTGTGTCGATAAAATGTTACACACTCTGGCATTGCAAGGGGGGTAGTTATCAGGAATTAAGATGGATTTTACATCGGGGAACTTTATGTTAAGTATCAGAGGCTTCAATTTAGAAGACCGGCACTTGATGAAATAACCGAGATAGATTATCAAGATATGTTACCATTTAGTGAAGAAACAAGTCCACGTCCATCTCAGCTATGGCCGACTTGCTTCTTTTGAGGTAATGAGAGAGAAAAATCAGAAAAGGTACGCAAAAAAATCTCTTTGCTTAAAAAGTTCTTATAACTGGTTTTCTTTTCTCTTAAATCTTTGTAGAGATGGTATGTTTTGAAAAGGAGTTGTAATAAGATAAAAGATAACTGCCTCCTTTAGATTTTAGTATCTTTCTCGCTCTCTTTCCTCTCAATCTTTGAACGATAAGACGTAATCATCTGGTTTCTTTTCTTTGAACAATTATCCCTTTTATGTCTGTACATTGAACAGTTAGGAGACTTTGTCTCCAACCCTGCCGATGGAAGTTGTCACTTGCCTCGTCATTGAAACTTAAAGTGGCTAAACCACCAAAGTCTTTTACCGTTTATTTCTACTCCTTTCATATACTGCTTCTTCATGTACACATTTCAACTGTTGGGACATGTTTGTGTGTACTTGTTTATACTTTTTGCATGAATGTTATGGATGTATTAAATGCCCTTATATGTCTAATGCAGGTGCCTGTGGTGTAATGGATAGAATTGTAGGAAAAGGACACGGCAACCCGTGTTCAAATCCTGGAACAGGCTTTTTGTATTTCACATTGTGTTCGTAACTTTGGGAAAGGTATGTTTCAAACTATTTTCCATTCGGCTATGGGTAAACATTAGGGCAGACCGTGTTTTTTAATCTTGGTATGACAACCGGTCTAGGAGAAAGAAAACTCTGAATTCAAAACTGTTAAAATTGACCTTCTGTCGTATCCAGCTTTTGCGGAGGGGTTAGGTGAATAAATGTATGTATAAATGTACTTTTTTGTCTATCCTTCTGTGTATTTAGTGCTCGTATATCATTAGATATACTAATGCCAATGTTGGACCTTGTTGAGTGGGGATTCAATTAGATATCCTCTCGAGTACCAACTAACTCACCTGAATCATTTTTCTTCAAATGTATATATATATATATATATACGAGGATCATTAAATAAGTTTCCAGACTTTTTTCGTATGGGCACTTTTATTGATAGTACACACATGAAACTCTAGTCCCATTCGAAGTAATCTCCTCCGGCTGCAATGCACTTGTTGTACCGTTCCAACAACTTCTGGAAGGCCCCATGAGCGTGTCAATGACCTTCCTCACAGCCTATTTCAGCTCCTCAATTGTCTCATAACGACAGCCTCTGAGCTTAGGGAATCACCAAAAGTCACTGGGAACAAGGTCTGGACTATAAGGAGGGTGAGAAACTGTCTTGATGTCCATCTTGGTCAAATAGTCTGTGACAAGGATGGAGTTGTGTACTGGTGCATTGTCCTGGTGGAAATGCCACTGAACCGATTTGAAGAGTGCTGGCCTCTTCCGACGGAATCTCTTCCTGAGCTCCCTTAAAACCTCAACGTAGTAACCCTAACCCTAAGCCTTTGGCTAATCAACTCTGGTGTATTGACTTCCTTACTCCTCGCACACCTCTTATCATCCCTCACAGACTCCCTGCCTTCCTTGAATCTCTTATGCCACTCAAAAACTGATGCTCGATTAATGCAAGATGCTCCAAAAACAGTCTGAAGCCTTCCATACGTTTCTGTGGCATTTTTTCCTAGTTTAAAATACAATTTTATTGCATATCGTTCTTCTAAAGTGCCCTCACATCCAGATTGCATTTTTGAAATTCACCAGCTGTGACTCTCAGGCTTTAGTAGGGTGTATTCCAATTGCTGCTGTAGCTGTTCATTTGAAGCTGAAATCATAAAAATTGATCAGTCATCACATAAGATGTATGGCAATAACATAGTGAATTTTCAAGAGTCTACGACAATTTTAAATGCCTGTACAAAAAAGTCTGGAAACCTATTGAAGGCACCTCGTATATCTTTCTCGCTACTTCGGCGCTTCGTGGTGCTAATTGATTTCAAGCGTCTGCACGATTTTTTTTACTCATTCTGTCCAACTATACAAGCTTCCTTGAGCTAACCGTTGTTTTCAACTTCCTAACGTGAATACAACGGCACCAAGCGATTTCGCCGACAGAAATGATTAACCTAATGATATTTACCTTAGACTAACCTAATGGCTTTTACTTTTGTCATGCTCCCATTATTTCGTCATCCTTTCATGATTATAATATTGAATAATCAGGCCATAGTAAGTGTGTTCAGTTTTCATCAGGTTACCCTCCTTCTGTCCATGTTCCATAACTAAGCTAATATTATTAAATAACTATTATTTAGTAAACTTGATATTTATATTGACTCTGTCATCTTTGGTGGTTGCCACATTGATAGATGTTTTTGCAGATTAGCATACTCTAGCATTGAGCACACTGTGAGAATCGATTTACCACCTCTATTAAACTTCTAAGCGCTCCTCACCACTATGAAATAATTTTAGTCATCTCCTCCTCAACTCACAGTGAGCATCTGGGGAAAAGTAGGAAACTCGTTGGTAAACATTACTTTAACCTCACTTATCATTGGTTGTTGCGTCTAAGTTCAGCTAAGTAAATAACTATAATAATTTAGTTCTGAATAACGACTAATTAGATAGCTAATTCTAGACGATAATACAAGCTCAAAGCAGTTCTCAAATATTTATTTTTTTACTGAGATTTTCATTCTCCGTCAGCGGGGCCTAGAATATCCACTCAGTGGGCAGAAGTGTAAGATTCATAAAAAAGAATGTCTTGCGTATGATACTTAACTGTATCCACAGGTGAGGCTCCGATTTTAGAACTTTGAGGAGTGTAGTGTTATCCTCTTCGTTACCCTTACACCTAAGTACATTATGACCGTGTTTGACAATAATTCTTAGGGTTCCCTTCAACTATCTGTGAATTAGAATGAAGTTGTCAAAAAAGTGAATTCAATAAGTTAATTTTCTTTTTAATCAATGAAAAAAAAACACACAAGATTTTATGATTTCTAGCGGAACAGGTAAAACTAATTTCCTTCGGTATTATTTATACCATCGTCTGCTAAATTAATTTATTAACTATGACTTGGAGTGCTCGTGTATTAAGCTTATATCACTCTAAAGGCGCTCATAACGCAACGGTAATCGTCATTCAAATAGAATACACCGACTGTATCTCTGTTGAGGGTTAAGACTCAAAACAATCTGATGGTGAGGTTCCAGTAATGCTGGCGTTTTGGGAAATGCGTTGTACCCATTCATAGTCATCGCTCCCAGATAAACTCTAGGCCGGAGTAGTTGTATCTGATATGGTCTTATCTATGGAACAAATAGAACTAAACTGCGTACTTATGCTAAACTGAATTGCTTAAAATAGAACTGTTATGACATTTAACTGTGTGTAAACAAATGACTGATGTTTAATTGAATTGTTTGTGATACGTTGCAATATTTGGAACCATTTAACTTTGTTGCCATGCTCAACTGGATTGTTTGAAATGGAACTGTTTGATCATTTAATTGTGCGTAAACAAAAGACTGTACATATATTAAGCTGAATTGTTTGAAATTAAGTGAAACCATTTAACTGTGTGCCAAAAAAAAAAACGAGCTCAGGGTTGTTTAAAAATGTGATCTTCAAAATGTGTTTAGAAATCATATATTTGATATATGTATAAAAAGTATTTGGCATTAAATAGCCTACAATGGTCGATATGTCATAAAATCAAACCAAACCAAACCAAACCAAATCAAACCGAGTTCAAAACCTGAACGAGACTGTTCGCATTTCTTATAGAGCTAATGCACTTGGGAAAAATAAGAATCCAACTATTCCCCACTCCGGCAAAAGGTAAATAGCTCTTTAAAATTGCTATGGCAACCGGTCTAAGAGAAGGAAAACTCTTAATTTAAACAAGACTTGGAGAGGGATGGTCTCCGCCTACATATTCCAGCCCACGGTACACCACATGAATTGGGACCACACAATCTTACCAGGATACGGGATAAGTCTTAAGTCTTAGTCAATCTTGCACAATGTTTGGGAGTCAACGAAGTAAGGATCAAAATCGAAACAAGTATACATTCGTGTAATGAACAGCTTTTTAAGATTAATTTTCAACTAAAAAAATCAGGCGTCGTTCATAATATGCGACATGTTTATGAAACATAGAAACTTACCTTGTTTCTACACGTAACATTGTCGTAACTTCGATCCAAAGTGACCCCGCATAGTTTATACCTTAACAAATGCTGGTAGTTAAAATAATTAAGTTTTTTTATATAACATTGTTCAATTATTCATAACACCTGTGCCAATGATATAGACAAATATAGATAGTTAACAAAGTCACATAAAAACATTATTATCTTAACTTTATTTAGGCATTAACCAGATTACATCGAGATCGCGACTACTTTGTCTATTTCTTGGTATTGATTTTGATTTTATTATCGTAGTTTTGAAAGAATAAGTACAGGGTGGAACGATAAAATTGTCCTAAAGAAAACAACACTACAGCTTTATTTTAAAACTTTTATTGAAAAAATCAATTCAGGTAACTTGATTGTGTAGTAGAGCTGACATCTATTCAATGTAGCCGCCTTCAGCCTCAATCACAGCCTCGATACGGATCTGGAACTGGGAGCATGCTTTTCCACAAGCGCCGGCGGGAGCTCGGCGAATACTCAGCGGATGTCGGCAATCAGACTGGCTTTGGTGTTGTGGGAGGTCTTGTTAGTGATGTTCTCGACGTATGACCAAACGAAGTAGTCCAGCGGGTTCAGGTCGGGGTAGGAGGGGGGCCAGTGAGAGAAGGGTACAAAGTCGTAGCACTCCAACTGAAACCAAGCCTGGGTCTCTTTGGACTTGTGAGCCGGCGCCGAGTCCTGCTGCCACACCCAGGGTCTGCCACCGGCCACCTGATTGCACCAGGAGATCACCACACTCTTCAGCACATCCAGGTCCACTTTGGTGCTGACTTTCAAGCAAACTTCGAAGATGTGAGGTGGCATGATGTGGCCCTCACTTGAAACCACACCAAAGGCCATAACCATAGCTGGAAACTTTGTTTTCATCACCCTGGGCACGTCCCTACTATTCGTGGCAATCCAGATTTGCACATTGTTGAACATTGTGTCACTTTCTGATATGATAGAAGGCTCCTATCGCTCTTGGGATTTGTACACAACTGGCCAACTAGTATATGGTCTGTAACAAAAAAGAGAAAACCGGTTTTCATTTAACGGAAATGGAATCATGTCGTCTTTTCTTGGGCGACAATTTCATTGTTCCACTCTGTATTTGAATCCATTTTATTTATGTCATTGGACGTTGAAAAAATATTTTTGTAGGCTAGCATTGCAAAAATTTTGGTGTCGCCCCTTACACTCAAAATAGGATAAGAATACTTTTTGAGGTTAAGAATTTGGGTTCGTTCATTACACTTGGTCGTTCTCTAATCGAGTATGTACGGCATTTTAACTTGATAACCATTGCCTATCGGCGAGGCGCTTCATACTTATTCTATAAAAGTGTTCCTCTGTAAGCAGGATAATAAATATCTCTATTTACACACGTGCTTGGAGACGTATATTAATTTTAGCCAATACATATAACTTCTGAATTATAACCCTATTAAACAAAGCTTTTGATGGGAGATGAATATCCAATAATGGCTTGTATCCAACGATGACCCCTTTTTTATCATTCTGATTTTTTATCTTGCCCGTTTCCAACAGAATTTCTCTCCAAATCTCCTTTCTCAACCTTGTTTATTCAGCTCTCGTTACACATGTTGTTGCTATTATTATTATTATTATTATTATTATTATTATTATTATTATTATTATTCACCCTCTCCCTCAAACTCCGATTTGAATTATTATGAGTAGTTGGTTGTTCCGAGCAACAGGCACAGAAAAAACAAGATACGTCCATCGACCGACGTATTCGATGCGCTTATTTGCTTCTATTTACATAAGGCATTGTCAGCTCATGTGTATAGAAGGCGAACAGATCGTTGGGGTGGAGTGGGACAGTGGTCACACCCTTCTCCATTCCTAACACCACACAAAAGCAAATATAGTTACTACTAAAGAGACACAAGTATATATATATATATATATATATAATAAAAGATATAAAACTAAGGGATGGTAAAAAATCACGATTCAGATAGTTTCATTGCTAAAATCTTTAAGTGGGCTGGTAAACCACACGTCTTATTCAACAGAATTACTGCAGCCGGCCCCAAATTGCAAAATAAATATTTAGTGTCATAGCGACATCTCGCTACCAAGACTGACAATCGTAGCCGGGAAACTCTGAGTTAGGGATTTTTACCCGGTCTTACTTTTACATTTTTTTTATAATTGGTATCATGTTGTGATATTGTCCATTATTTTTGTGTATTGGACACTGAAAAGATTTTATAAATTAGTGGCGCTTTTAGCGTTGAATTTTAACTATCTATAGTATATTTGTTCTCAAAACATTCTAGAGATTAGCCAAGTGAAAAATCTGAAATTGGTCACAATTTTCAGGAAAACTGGAGATTAGGCAAACTTCTATAAAAAAAAAAAAAAGCACCCTGAAAATTGGTCGCATTTCTATTGCTTAAAATTTTTTTCTTTATATTCTATGCGTCTGAGAGACTTGGCTTCTATACACGTTCGCATGCATATATAACTATCGATTGGGTCGTTTCAAAAGTATTTTAGTTTTTTAATCTACAAAAAAAATATGGAGAACATCTTTATCATGCTTTGGATTTTTTATATATGTTTTTATTTTTTCGACACCCTTTCGACTAAAGCTGTAGGATACGCTAACTGCAGAAGAGGAAAAGTCGAATGGTTGGTCGACAGAATCTTCACGCCAAAAAGGCCGGCACGCGTTAGAGAAACTTGCAGAAGAATGTGAAGTTTGGACAAATCCAGCGTCAAAACAAGATCGCTGAGATCAGCCAGTTCCGGGAAAAGATTATCACCCGTAAAAAATAGTAAAATCTGAAGTTTGGAAAACTCCAGCATTGCAACAAGATTGCTGAGTTCAGCCGGTTCCGGGAAAAGATGACTCACTCGTAAAAAAAGAGAGAAAATCTGAAAAGTTAAGTACAGCTTTTCTTTTTCCAAATCTTATATATTGGAAAGTTATGTGTATTAAAAACAACTGTAAATGTCCCATTTCACTCATAGTTAAAACTATTGAATGAACATTGCTACACGCCTCAGTCCGGCGGCTTAGATACTTTTACTCAAGCAAGAGAAAAAGAAAGAGAAAAAAAAAAAGAGAAAGGAGAAAAAGGACTGTTGAGAAACATTTTTGTTTGACGTTTTCCTGTTGGCTTAATATTGCCAGTATTTTAAAAAGAAAAAAAAGAGAACTGTTTCATAAATCTCATCATTATTTGTTTGATCGTCGCATATTAAAATTTTGTTATATTTTAAATATTGAAATATTTTGATTGTGTTCTTTTCTCTGTTGATTTGACTTCTTTTGACATGTATCTTGTCTCGGCCTCATACCGCTTTCATTCATTCTCGCTAAACATGTTATTGCCTCCATAAACATTTCAAGAGTATTTGGAAATCTGTTTGCAGTTAATATTATCTAACCTAGAAGTTCATTCCTCCATGATCTGAGGGGGTAGGGGGACAAAGGACTTGGTGGTGTATGTGAAAGTGAATCGGCAACCCCTTACCGACGTCTGAGACCAGTTTAACCTCGAATTAGCATCCACATTGTTTGTTTCTCATACGCCTGAAATAGGAGTCTTGACCAGGATTTATTTTGTGGAGTGTCAAGTGCCAGGATGCTCTCGGCGATACACATTCTACGTAATAGCCCTTTACAGAGGACAATGACTGAGATGTCGATCTCTTGAGGTCAGAGTAGAATTCAATGTTACAAAACGCATAAGATTCTTTGCGACTTTAGGTTACAAACGAATCAACCAATCCTGGCGAGCAGACTGGAACTTATAAATAACCATGAGGAAAAAAAATGTCACCTAATGGATTTTGCTGTTTCAACAGACTACTGAGCGACAATGAAGGAAAGCAAAAAGCTGGATGAATACAAGAATCTTGCCAAATAACTGAAAATTTGTAGAACAGGAACGTGACGGTGATGCCAATCGTAGTTAGAGCTTTTGGAATAGTTCCCAAGAACCTGGAGAAAAAACTGGGTGTACAAGGAATTTGAGGAAGAGATGAGGTCATCTAGCACTGTTAAATTGGGCGAAGATACCACGAAAACTTGCTGTCTTTTTCAATTCAATAATAATGATAAAAAGAAATGATCATGCCAGATGCAGTTAAGTGTCATACGCACGACTTCAGCGTTCCAAGAAAAAATCATGCCAGATGCAGTTGAGTACTATTGTCAGGACTTCGACCATCAAAGAAACGATCATGCCAGATGCACTTGAGTGTAATAGGCAGAACCTCGACCATCTAAGAAACGATCAGACCAGATGCAGATAGGCAGGACCATGAAAATCTAAGAAACGATCACGCCAGATGGAATTGAGTGGCAGAAACAGGACTACGATGTTCCAAGAAGCGATCAAGTCAGATACATTTGAGTGTCATGAGCAAGACATCTACATTCTCAGAAACGATCATGCCAGATGCATTTCAGTGTCATAGGCAGGACTTCGACGTTTCAAGAAATGATCATGTCAGATGCAGTTGAGTGTTATAGGCAGGATTTCGACGTTGCAAGAAGCGATTTGGCCAGATGCAGTTGAGTGTTATAGGCAGGATACGACATTCCAAGAAAGGATAATGTCAGGTTTATTTGAATATCATACGCATAACTTCGACGCTCCAAGAAGTGATCATACCAGATGCAGTTAGGTGTCATACGCATGACTTTGACATTCCAACAAGCGGTTATACCACACAGTTGAGTGTCATGGGAGGACTTTGACATTCCAAGAAACGATCATGCCAGAAGCAGTTAAGTGTTTTATGCAGGACTTCGATGTTACAAGGGATGACTGAGTGAATGTAAAGAAAAGTGAAAAACTAAAAAATAGCCCTACTGAGTCAGAAAGCTAAAATAATTCGTGGAAATGTAGGAGACGATGATACTAATCATTGAAAAAATCTTAAATAACCAAGAAAAGAGCTGGGATGAACCAGAAATCCGAAATAAAATTGAACCGCTCCTGATCATAAGACTACTGAGATTAATTATAATAAGGAAAAGAATAAAGGAGACTTGCTGTTACACAAACTTCCGTGAAGGCAACTGTTAAAAAAAGAAGGTATTCTGATAGCTTGTTTAATTAATTTTTACGGAATTTCAACTCGTCTATCGTTGTTTTATGCCAAGAGGTTAAGGAATTGTGTTCATTATACGCTTATATTTATATTTTTCTGAAGTTGTTTAAGTGATTTTTGCTCTTTGTCCAATAGAATACAAATTATTTTGATACGGATCTATTTGACTTCTCAATCTGTTTGATTAGTGGATTGCTCCACTTTACCCTTGATCCTTATCTTATAATGCTGAGTGTTAAGCAAGGCAGAATCAAGTAACATTTTTTTAGTCTTTGGTATCGCTCGACCTGGGATTGAACCCCGGTCTCCCGGACCATTACCGAACACTCTACTCATTCGGCCAATGGCCCGGTTATATCGGCTTTACACGGACCAAAAAAGTTTATATATGCAAAGAAAACTTATACATTTTCCTTCATCTATTTTAGCTTCGTATGACTCGACCAGGTATTGAACCCCGGCCTCCTGGGCCATTGGCAAACACTCTATTCATTAAGGATATTCTACTCACCCCAAATCTCTGGAAATGGAGCCTCATCATCAGATGCACTTAAATGGAATCCTATATTTTTGGAGTTTTACTCTTCAGCAAGAGATGTAGGTAGCATATTCTAAACGCCGTCGACATTGCATAAAAGTTTTTCTGAATTAAACAATTTGGTGACGGGAATGCATTAATAACTGGTAGTTTTGCTTTCGGCCCCAGTTGCTGTGTTTCACGATTTGGAACAACCCATTTTCGGCAGCCAACACCATTTTACTACGCTTTGGTATTTTTTTTTCGTTTTTCCCAGGGCGTTTGTGATTTTTTTCTTATTTTATCATAGCAACAAGTACTCACTAAAAGCCCTCGTAAACGTCGATTGCTGAAACTATAGAATAACAAATGGATTATTTGAGCCAAGTGCCTAGGGAAATACAGACAAAACAAATAGAAAGAAATCGAGGAAAGGAGCCACTCACGACATACATATATGCGTGTATGCTTCTCTCTCTCTATTTCACACACACACACACATACACATAGAGCATCTGCATAATCTCCCAGGTGAAGATTTTAAGCAAATCGGTCTTTTAAAAATATTTTCCTTTATTCTGCTTAAGGAGAGTAAGAGATTTAAGAATGTGACCAATATTCAGTTTTTCTGAGAAGTGTGACCAATTTTCGTGTATTTGTAGAAATTTGACCAATCTTTATTTTACCATGGAATTGTAACCAATTTACAGATTTTTTCTAGAAGTGTGGCCAATCTACAGTTTTCAGAGAAGTGTGGGTAAACTTCAGTTTTTCCTTAAAGTGTGACCAGTTTCTGGTTATTTTATAGAAATGTGGCCAATGTTCATTTCACTATAGAAAAGTGACTAATGGTCAGTTTTTTCCGGAAACGTAGCCAATCTCAGTCTTCATAAAACTGTAACCAGTTTCTTCATATACTCGTATAAATAGAGCTAACTTTCAAAAATTTATAGAAGTATTTACAGTCATTAGGTTTTCATGGAAATATAGCCAGTTCTTGAAAGTTCCTCGCATTGAGGTCAGTCTTCATGTATTTATAGGGGGATGAAGCCGACCTTAAATTCTATAGACTTTTGCTTCTTCGAACGTATTAATACTCGCTTCGATTCCTGAAATGTAAAAATGACAGCTAATTCGAGTTGTTTTTTAAAGAACAAAATAAAATAAAATAAAATAAAATAAAAAGAATTAAACAAACAAAAGCAGATAAAGAAACAAAGAAACAAGGACAAATGGAAAAACCAAGAACTAATCGCTTTTGAATTGTGAGAGTGAAGTGTTCGCCGATCAGCAAAAGATTTACTTTCATCAGCTCTGTGCGGACACTTAGTACCGTCTTACTAACAACGATAGCTGATATGTATATATATATATATATATATATAGAGAGAGAGAGAGAGAGAGTTCAGTGCTGTCGAAACTCTTGGTAATAGTGATGATGTATTGGCTCTAAAAATAGCTTCTTTTTAGATTCGACATATTTGTCCTTCTTCCAACATATTGCGATAAACAGTTTCACGATTTCGCCATCATCGGGCAATAGTACATGCTGAAGGATTTCGAATATTATGAAATTTAGTCAGATAAACTACACAGAATATAAAATGGAACCGGATTTACATTGGAGCTGAAGTATATAAAAGACTGAAAGATATATTTGGAGGATTTTTTCAATGTTCTTTAATTTACAAAAAAGGTTAGGATTCCTTATAAGTCCTTAATTTCTAAGGTTTTATTTTTATATAATTATAGAGATACGAGGAACCTATTTAGATTTATGTATTCATCTAACCTCTCAGCTAAGAACAGGAAACGACACAAAGTCAATTTTTTAAACGGAGGTTTGAATTCAGAATTTTCCTTCGGCGATACAGATTGCCATTCCAAGGTTAAAGAGCCCATTTTGCCCAACTAATTAACCTCAGCTGAAAGAAGAATAGTTGGATGCATCATTTCCTCAAGGGATTTAGTGTAATGTGAAATGCAAACAGCTTCGTCCAGGATTTTGAACCCGTGTCGCCGTGTCTATTTTCTTCGACTATTATTATGCAAAGAGTGCCTCCTGTTTACATGAATCGGTGTTTCATTAATCATTTTTCCTCACACACTGGCATATTCAGTTTTATTTGTTTAAAACTGAGTTAGAAACAGACATCCAGAATCCAAAAGTACAAGAAAAAACAAAATATTTACATTATATACCTTCATATTTTTCGAGTCATGACACACTGACGGCTTCGTGATAAAGAACACCGTCATTTCTTTGTTACAAAATTACTCATGAAACTACCTGTTTCATAACAGCTGTTAAATTTAGTGTATGAAATGTCTATCCAAATGCAAATAATATTATTGGAGAGCAGTAATAGTAATAGTTTCCAAAATTCAATTTAATGATCCTTTCCTTCATTATTGAGGTAATTTGGTTATTGCTAATCGCTTAGAGAAAATGATAATGGCCACTTGTTTATTCTAATAGCTCTTGTAAAACTAGGTTATTTAGACTTCTAACGGCTTCTATCTTAATGGCCAATCACCCAGTGATAGTTTATGATCTCTTATAAAATTCAGGAGGCACACTTAGCGTAATGGTTATCGTTATCGGACATGGGATCGGCTACTCGAGTTCAAATTCTTTTAAGAGTCTGTTTGCATTACACTTCACGCTAATGCTCTTGGAAAAAGCATCTGTTCTCCGCCAAGCTATAGAAAAATAGTTGAACAGACTGTGTTTTTTAGCTTTTCTTAGACAACCAGTCTAAAAGAAAGAAAAATTCACAATTCAGACGAGCTCAACTTAAAAATTCACCATGTGTCACATTCTGTCCATGGTTGAGGGGTTTGGTAAATACACAAAATTCACTTGATTCACTCAAGTCTGACATAAGAACATGTTCTGGAGAAGTTTATTATAAAGTAACGTGTGCCCAGCATAAAATATGCGAAATTACTACCTTCTCCAATTCCACAATTATTGATAACAAGATCCCCAAATATCGTTAATGATAATCGCGTTAATATTTTTATCACGTTCATGAAATATTTAAAAAATAGTTTCTTAGAATTTACTAAACTTTCACATAGTTTAGCAAATAGGCCCTTGGATTTATTACAATACTTTTTACTAATTGAACACTGAGCATGGATCTCCTATAATCCGAGTCTATTTTCCTGGTTCTTTACAATTGTTCTTCCGTCTCCGGTTATCCTTAATATTACCGCCACCTTCATATTTCATGGCTTTTTAAGCTCTCTACCTTAGTGTAGGCATTTTCCCAGTTTTAGGCTTTTCTTTTTAGATTCTATTGTATCACCGTCATCCCCATTTTTAGCTCTCTCGTTAGTATTTGTTCAACTTTTCGATTTCTTTTCACTCTATTCTCTACTAGAATGGCAAAATCCTCTTGTAGATAAGTTCTTTTCTCTTTATTAATCAACACTCGGTCGTGTCTTCTGGTCGGCATTGGGTGGTCTGTTTATATTTTAAGATACCAAAGAATTTTGTGAATCACGTTTTCTTGGACAGATTTTGGTTTGTGTATATATAATTTGTTAGTAAGGTAAAATTTTAATCTTTTGCACTATTTTCAGTAGTTTACCTTTCCTACCCTGTCGTGTCTAGTCTTGTACTCCTTTGGTGCCAGTTTGAACAGTATTCGTTACTTATGGAAGTCACCTTCTCATCTCTGCTTTCATGTATTTCACCCCTTAAGAGTTTTTCACATCAGCGTTAGCCGGTGGGGAGGGGGATTTCACCGGAGTCTGACTGACAGTAAATCTCATCGGGTCTCCAGAATTTTTCTGAAAATTCTCGCCGATCTTAATGCTGTGGTATGTATGGTCAAGATTCTTCCCCTGATTTTGAATTCTTCCAGTCTTTTTCCCAAGCATTTAAAGACTATTCCAAGAGCACCAACTACAAATAGTCTTACCGTCACCCACATAGCCCACATTGTTATTTATATGACTATTTTTCTTATTATCATCATCAAATTTTAAATGCATAAATGGTAGATCTTTTTTCTCGATTTTCTGTTTTTACGCGTGCGTTGAGTATATATATATATATATATATATATACTCATACACATGCATACACATCAATATACTTTTCCATCAACGACTCGTGAGTTCTTCCTCTCAGAAGTAGCCTCTATCAGTACATATGTATACTTATAAAAGCCTGTTTTTCATAAACGAAGAAGCTATAAATATTTCCTAACGGAAAAAAAGATCAACTAACCAGTGAATATCTGTCCTTGCAAAGTAAACCACCGCAATGTCTAAGCATTCATTATCAAAGTTGAGACGGATGTAGAAATAGATTTACATCACATTTAAACCAAGCAAAGACTCAACAGACATAAGCCAAATAAGAAGAGTATTCTGAGCCCAGATCTCGCGGGTCATTCGTGTAGTCACGTCTGCTTCCGATAACGTCCGTGACTTTATCTCGTTTGCGCAGTGATTGTAGCTCATCTCATTACCTTTTGTAGAATCACGGATTCAAGATTTTTTTTACTACTGGCATTTGTTTATGTTCGTTTCCAAAGCTTTTGTAGATGGAGCACTGGTTGTATGTGGGCGCCTCCCGTTCGGCATCTTCGGATTGTAGCCGTGCTCCTCGGGGGGTGAACGAGAAGTGACGCGAGATCAAAGGAAAAGAATTGGCAGATCAATGAGACTCTGCGAGTCTGCATGATGTGGATCAAGCTGCGAATGGAGGTTATTTGGAATATAGAGAGAACCAGGAAAAAGCATAGTGCTGCAAGAAGCGAAGAAAAAGGGGATATAGAAATGAAATAAATGAACGTTGGAGAGAAAGGGAATAAGAGAAGACAATGGAATCAGTAATAAAAGTGAGTGAGTGAGTGAGTGAGCAATTGAGTGAGTGAGTAAACAAGTGAGCAACTGAGTGAGTGAGTAAACGAATGAATGAGTGAGTGAATGAGTAAGCGATTGAGTAAGTGAGTATTTGAGAAGAGAATAAGGGAAAGAAGAAAAAATTATAAAAATCTCAGAGTCAATTGTATAAAACAAAGTGACAAAGAAATAGGTAATTTGGAAAGAAAGAGAGAAGGAAAGAGGGGTGTAGGATAAGAATAAAGTCAGTTAGAGGGAAGGAGAAGATTATTAAAGCTTGGGACTGAGTAAGAGTTAATTGAATGCGAAAGTGGGAGTAAGAAGTGAGCAATTAAAAAGATAAGAGAACAGGCGTAAAAATGGAAAAATAAAGATAAAGACAATTAGAGAAAGCGATAGATAGATAGATGAAGAGAGAGAGAGAGAGAGAGAGAGAGAGAGAGAGAGAGAGAGAGAGAGAGAGAGAGAGAAGTACTGAGATCAAAAAAAGAAAAAATGTGTGACAAAGGAATCAAGTAAGAAAGTCGCTAGGAATTAGGGAGATTCTGGAAAAGGAGGAATCACTCTTTTTCTGTCTGTCTGTCTATCTGTCTTTCTCACATACACAGCAACAACAACAGCAAAACAAGGAAAAAGTGACGATGTTTTTACTAAGAAAGAATGATCTATATGGAAAATTCTAGTAAAATAAGAAAATAAAGATAGAGAGAGAGAGAGAGAGAGAGAGAGAGAGAGAGAGAGAGAGAGAGAGAGAGAGAGTAGTTTATCTTGTTAAAAAATGACGTTTTGAAAGTTTGTAGTGAGAGAAGAAAATAAGAGAGAGAGAGAGAGAGAGAGAGAGAGAGAGTGGGGAGGGAGGGTCAAGGCAGTGAACAGTAGTGTAGTTTATCTAGTTATTACATGTAAAAAAAAGGATTTATAAAGATATTTGTAGTGAAAAACGAAAAATAAGAAAGAATGTAAAAAGGTAAGATAGATAGAGGGTATATATATATATATATATATATATATATATATATATATATATATATATATATAGTAGTGTAGTTTCTCTAGTTATAACATGTGAAAAAAATCATATGATGTATAATATATAAGTATAATATATAAATATAAAAGGGAAAAAGGAAGGAAAATTCAAAATAGAAACGGAAGATTAAAAAAAAAAAGGTTTTGAAATATGAAAGTAAAGTATGTGTTATTTTGTTTAGTATGGCACAAGACAACAACTTTGGTGCCCTTTGTGTATATCGAACTCGTTACTAAGAACTAAAGGTTTACTTGATCAGCTGATCAACCATTATTTTACTTTGAGGCACCTCAGAAAATGAAAAGATTGAACTGGCGAATATAAGAAAAATACGGATTGAAAAATGAATAAGTGACGCTAATCAGTTTTTGGTGTAGGTAGTAAAATCTATTGAAGAAAGAGTTAGTAAAGACTACATAGAAATGGTAGCCTTTTACGAGACTAAGAAAGGTTGTTAGGGAGTAGGATGACGATAGGGGGCGAAAAAAAAGGCGAGTTCGAATATAAAAGACTGAACAATGCCACAAACACTGAGAATAAAATGATTAAATCTCAAAGTGATTTTTAAAAAGCCAATGCACGCGCACACGCATGTCTGTATGTGCGTGTGTGTGTGTGTGTGTGTGTGTGTGTGAGAGAGAGAGAGAGAGAGAGAGAGAGAGAGAGGGAGGGGAGGGAATTTACTTTCTGTTGTTTAAAGTTTAATTTTGTTAGTAGTTAGGTTTTACAGCCTTGATGGGTTATTTAATAGGGGAGGATTAGTTCAAGTAATCATATAGTTTTAAGTAATTATCCCTATTTAATAATAATAATAATAATAATAATAATAGTATCCCGGCAGACCACAGAATAAAACTGAAAGAATGGGAAAAGAAGGATAAGTACCTCAACCTTACTAGGGAATTGAAAAAACTGTGGAACATGCAGGTGTCAATTATACCAATTGTAATCGGTGCCTTTGGAACAGTAACTAAAGGATTACTAAAAGGACTGGAGGACTTGGAAATAGTCGGACGGGTGGAGACCATCCAAACGACAGCATCATTGAGAACGGCCAGAATATTGAGAAGAGTCCTGGAGACTTGAGGAGGCATGCTGTCACTCAGACTCCAGTGAAAAACCATCCGCTAACGCTGATGTGAAAAGCTCATATAATAATAATAATAATAATAATAATAATAATAATAATAATCCAAGAGACGACGTTGACAGACTATGTGTATCAAGAAAAGAGGGAAGACGAGGACTTGCCAGCATTGAAGAAAGTGTTGATACATCGATACAACGATTCGAAGACTACATTGAAAAATACGAAGGAGGACTGAGTACAGCCATCAGAAACGATACTGACAACACGATGGACAACAGAATGACCATAAATAGGAAACAAAAATGGAAAAAAAAAACTCTATGGGCGTTTTAAACGACTAATAAACAACAGCTCACACAACAAAAACTGGACCTGCTAAGAAAAGGAAAATTTGATAGCAGCACAAAACAATGCCATAAGAACCAATCATGCAAGAAATTTAAATCTGATCATAGGAAAAAATGGTATATGCACAACCTAGCAGCTGTCCAAGAAAATGACACGCATAAACTCCTATAGGACTTTGGCATACACTCGGATCACCTAATCTCGGCCAGAAGACCAGACCTAATGATAATCAACAAAAATAATAAATGAATAAATAAATCAATAAAATAAAAGGAGAATTTGAAAAATTGTGGATTTTACTGTCCCGGTTGACAACAGAATAAAACTGAAAGAATGTGAAAAGAAGGATAAGTACCTCGACCTTGCTAGAGAATTGAAAAAAACTATGGAACATGAAGGTGACAATTATACAGATTGTGATAGGTGCTTTTGATGCAGTAACTAAAGGATTGATAAAGGGCCTAGAGGTCTTGGATGTTGGCGGACGAGTGGAGACCATCCAAACTACAGCATTATTGAGAAAGGCCAGAATACTGAGAAGAGTCCTGGAGACTTAAGGAGACTTGCTGTCACTCAAACTCCAGTAAAAGACTATCAGCTAACGCGGTTTGTGAAAAACTCTAATGAGTAAAACAATGTAGGTTATGAAATGATGGAGACGAAACGATCACATAATAAGCGAATGCAGCAAATTAGCACAGAAAGGGTATAAGACTAGACATGACTGGGTGAGCAAGGTGATCCGCTGAGAATTATTCAACAGATTCAAATTTGACCTTATTAACAAATGGTAAATGCACAACACAGAATCTTTCCTGGCGAAAATCAAATTGGATTTTGGCGTACAAATAGATCACCTAATCTCGGCCAGACAACCAGACCTTATATTAATAAAAAAGAAAAAAAGAAACTTGCAAAATTGTAGACTTTGCTGTCCCAGTTGACCATAGAGTAAAATTAAAAGAAAATGAAAAGAAGAATAAATACCTTGACCTAGCTAGGGATTTTACAAAAACTGTGAAACATGAAAGTAACGTTTATATCAATTATTTTTGGTGATCTTGGTACAGTCACCGAAGGATTATTAAAGTGACTGGAGGACTTGGAAATAAGAGGAGGAGTGGAGACCATTCAAACTACACCATTATTGAGATCGGCCAGAATACTGAGAAAAGTCCTGGAGACTTGAGGTGATTTGCTGTCACTCAAAATTCAGTGAAAGGCCATCAGCTAACACTGATGTGAAAAACTCTCAAGGAGTAAATAATAATAATAATAATAATAATAATAATAATAATAAATGTGCTTTAAATGAAGAATCAATTTACTAATAATCTGAGAATAATTATTTCAGGAAAAGCTTCATTGTTGGAGGACGAAATTCTATTTTAGTAAAAATATAGAACCATAACACGTGATAGTACCAAATTTCAGAATACTGGTTTGAAAACAAACACAAGTAAGGTAAGAACAAAAATAGAACAGGAAGGAAAACTCTTAACAATGTGATGGCCTTGGACTTTAACTAAGTTAAAACTTAACGGGAAAGGTTTGTGTTTTTTTTTTGTGGCCTGCTGTTCATGCACAGCCATCACAGCTGTTCTTGGTCACATCTGTGTCAGGTGCGCAGATCATAAACAACCCATGGGCCTGGTATAGCCACATTATACCCCCCATGATAAAAATGTTAAATCACAATATTACACAACGTGGGACCCAGGTAACAGACCTGGGTGTCATGATCGGCAGGTGTTCTCTTGATAGCCAACATGGGAGACCCGACAGTCATCCTACGAATGTTGGCTGCTCTTATTTCAGGTACATAAACGACGACGTAACAAACCACAACGATCAGAAACCTAAACGCAAAACATGGACTAGGGAAGATAATCAACTTGCACTAGTAAGCTATTTCAGGAGCAACCCTTCACAAAGAGGATACAGGAAAAGAATGATAGAGATCTGGCAAGAACTTTCGTCATTTCAGACATAAAAAAAACACTGAAATAAAATTATAATACAGTACCAAACACATCAAGTGGTATCAAACAAAAACAACCCAACGAAAAAGAACTGCAAACCTCGGCAAATGAAAACACCACACCCTCAAACGATACACTACCAAACAACCAAGAAGAAACACTATCAATAGAACAAAAGGTAAATCTAGAAAATGTAAAGAGATTCATGAGTAGTGAAAAGACTATTCTACCTTCATTAAGAAACATAGAATGGAAAATACTTAAGACAGAAACGGATAAAATAAATTACATACTACTTTACATACCGACGAATAATATAACCGAGTTAAATGAATTAATCTATGCAGGAGCAAAATTAGTTTGTGAGAAAATTGAGATCCCCTCAAAAAGTACGAAGAAACAGTCACTCCGGGATGGGAAATTCGACTGGAAACGCAAATAATAAAACTTCGAAAAAAGCCCGAATGGTAAGAAAGAGAGGCGCTGAAATAAGCGGGAAAAAGGAACAGGCATCATGGGGAAAAATAACAGTACAACTTGAGAAAATAAACCAGAAAGTACTGGCCAACGAAGGAAGATAAAAGAGATATCGACAAAAGCTAAAACAATAAACACAAAACAGGACTTTCCAAAACAATGAAAGAAAGTTCTATTAACAAATAGGAGGGAGTGACACGAAAAGATACCAACAACAGGATATAAAAGAAATCGAACGATTTTGGACAAAAATATAGCAACTAAAGAAACATAACGAAAATGCTGAATGGATAAACAATATTACAAGAGAACTAGAGCGACTTGAAGAAGGCCCCAAAATGGAAATACACATCGACTTATTCAAAACGACACTAAAAAGAATATCAAACTGGAAAGCGCCAGGCCTTGATGGAATACATGGCTTCTGGTTCAGGAAATTCACCTCCATTCACGGCAGACTAGTACTAGAAATGAACAGATGCTTACAAGGCGCGCAAGTACCTAAATGGATGACCAAAGGAAAGACTACATTAATCCAAAAGGACCCTAGTAAAGGAACTGCTCCAAACAATCACAGACCCATAACCTGCCTACCAATGATGTGGAAAATACTAGCAGCACAAATACGGGAAAAGATCTACTACTCGCTAACAAGCCGCAGATTGTTCCCTGACGAACAGAAAAGATGCCGCAAAGGATCCAGAGGCACAGCAGAATTACTCTACATAGATCAACACATCCTAAATGAGAGCAAGACAAGACTGAAAAATCTAGCTATGGCCTGGATTGACTACAAAAAGGCATATGATATGGTCCCACAAAGCTGGATACTACATTGTCTCAAAATGTACAAAATATCATATCAAGTCATAAACTTTATCGAACAGACCATGCAAACCTGGAGAGTGGAGCTGACAGCAGAAGGAAGAAGCATAGCTGAAACAAAGATCCAAAGAGGGATTTTCCAAGGAGATGAACTATCACCCTTACTATTCATAATAGCCATGATGCCACTGAACCACTTACTCAGAATTGCACAGCCGGATACAAACTCTGCAGATCGCAAAAGAAGATCAACCACCTAATGTACATGAGTGACATTAAATTATTTGTAAAAAAATGAAAAAGAACTGGAAATTCTCTTACACGCCGTTAGAATATACAGCCAGGACATAGGAATGGAATTTGGCATAGGAAAATGTATCATGCTCGTCATGAAAAGTGGCAAACGACATATGACTGATGGAATGGAACTACCAAATCACGACAAAATTAGAACGCTCGAAGAAAATGAAATCTACAAATATTTGGGTATCTTGGAGGCTGACACCATCAAACAAGTGCAAATGAAAGACACGATCCGAAAAGAATATCACAGGAGAACGAGAAAAGTATTTAACTTACGGAACTAAAATAAATGGATCAAAGAACAAGAAAACTAATGACTATGCATAAGGCATTACACCCCAGAGACGACGTTGACAGGCTATATATATCTAGAAAAGAGGGAGGAAGAGCACTTGCCAGCATCGAAGACACCGTTGACGCATCGATACAACGGCTCGAAGACTACATAGGAAAACACGAACGAGGACTAATTACAACCATCAGAAACGATACGGACAACACGATAGACGGAAGAATGACAACAGCCAGGAAACAAAAATGGGAGGAAAAACAACCCTGTGACTGCTTTAAACGTCTAATAAACAACATCTCATACCAGAAAACCTGAACCTGGCTAAGAAAAGGAAACCGTAAAAGAGAAAAGAAATCCCTCCTAATACCAGCACAGGACAACCAATCATATCAAAACGAGAATAGATAAGACGGAACAAAACAGTAAATGTAGGCAATGCAATGACAGAGACGAAACGATCAATCACATAATAAGCGAATGCAGCAAATTAGCACAGAAAGAGTATAAGGCGAGACACGACTGGTTCAGCAAGGTGATCCACTGGGAAATGTACTGGAAATTTCAATTCGACCATACAAATAAAATGGTATATGCACAACCCAGCACCTGTCCTAGAAAATGACACGCATAAACTCCTATGGGACTTTAGCATTCAAACGGATCAACTAATCCCAGCCAGAAGATCAGACCTTATAATAATCTACAAAAAAAAAAAAAAAGAAGAGAATTTGCAAAATTGTGGACTTTGCTGTCCCAGCGGACCACAGAATAAATCTGAAGGAAAGTGAAAAGAAGGATCGACTATTGAGAAAAGTCCTAGAGACCTGAGGAGACTTGTTACTTAGACTAACGCTGGTGTGAAGGACTCACAAGGAGTAAAATAATAATAATGATAATAATAATAATAATTACCACAGAATAAAACTGAAAGAATGTGAAAAGAAGGATAAGTACATCGACCTTGCTAGAGAATTGAAAAAACTATGGAACATGAAGGTGATTATTATACCAATTGACATTGGTGCTCATGGCACAGTAGCTAAAGGATTATTAAAGGGTCTAGATGACTTGGAAGTTGGCGGTCGAGTGGAGACCATCCAAACGACAGAGTTATTGAGAACGGGAAGAATATTGAGGAGAATCCTGGAGACTTGAGGAGACTTGCTGTCACTCAAACTCCAGTGAAAAACCATCAGCTAACGCTGATGTGAAAAACACTAAAGGAGAGAAATAATAATAATAATAATAATAATAATAATAATAATAATAATGATGACAATAATAATATTATTATTATTATTGTTTGCATAAGGTGACATGGTTTCAAGTATTCCCATCAAATCCTAATGATTTATACACAATATAGTTTCAAGTATTTCAAGCATTTTTATGGTTTCAAGGAACTCATAATAATAATCCTTTGCAAACAATTATAATCAAGTAATTATTCTTAATACAAATAACATGAACGCAGTTATATGGTTTAAAGTATTCTTATCTAATATTGATGATTATCTAAACAATCTATTTGATCCAAGTGTACCTGGGATTAATGACAACAAAATGATGACTCCTCACTCTCAGATCTCCAGAACAGGAGCCTTGCCACTGGATGTAATATAATGTCATACCCAAGACACCGTTTCTAGGGAGGAGTATTAACTCTTTGCATGAGTTATAGTCGGCGTTTACTAAGTCCACCTGGCAATTTAATTTTTTGATTTGCTGTAATCATAAAATGTTTATTCTTTTGACAATTCTATTTCCAGATCTTGTGTAGGTATGTATTTACCGAAATCTTCCGCAATGGGCAGGATGTGATACAAGGTCAGTTTTACGCGGAGTACAGTTGGTTTGAATTCAGAATTGTTGCTTCTCTTGAACGAATGCTGTGCTAAGGCTTATGAACTCAGGCTGCCTTAACAATTTACTCATAGTTGGAGGATTCAGGCCTTTTCTAAGGATATTAGTGCGAAGTGTAACACTAACAGTCTCGTTCAGGATTTGAACTCAGGTCACCGTGTATTTGTGTGTGCTTGTGTGTGTGTGTGTGTGTGTGTGTGTGTGTGTGTGTGTGTGTGCATAATATTTACCTCTAGATCATTTAATTTAAAAAAAGAAAGAAATGGAATAAAATTATGAAAATCTTACATTGCGTCTAATGTACTGGTATTATGAAGAGAAAACTAGATTGAAGCTATGAGAGTCGAATGATTTCGAGTGGACGTTAGTCCAACATAAATTAAGTAAATTAATAAGAAGAGAAGAAAAGAAAACGATAAAAAACGAGAGTAGGGAAAGGAAGCAGTGTTAACGATAAAAAAAGATAAAACAGAAATGAAAAAACAGAGCAAGTTTAAGAGGAAATAAAGTCAGCAACGAAGCATACGCACGTAATGTAAGCGATTAGTGAATTGACATAGAGAGAAAATTTCGAACGACATCGGAACTGAGACGGAAAGAAAAACAGAAAAAAAATCGAGTAGATAATTATAGACAGACTGCTCTATAAACATCGACAGCTACACAAACATAGACAGACAGATAAACAGATAATTCTGATTAAGTTGTGAAGAGTGCATAAAAATGGTTTGAAAGCTCATCTTGTGGAACAATTCACTAGTATGAGCTTGGTCACCAGTAGATGCTCCTCTCTATACAACAAAGTCTTCTACTATATTACACTAAGCACATCATTGTAAAAAAAAAAAGGAGTATGTCGCTTATCATAGTGCTATGATTGGCAAGCTATTTTAGTGCATAGCTTTTATTTTAATATTAGATTTTAGTCGCATTTCTGAAAAAATCAAGAAATGAATAATCTGATAAACTATGATCTGTCCGAGTCAATGAAATGCATAAAATTCTCTGAGACTTTGAGATGTGGGCCAGAATATCATACCTAGTTTCAATTAACAAGCAAATAACTTATCATTTGGTGGATTTTTCCGTTCCAGCAGTCAACAGAGTGAAAATGAAGGAAGACCATAAACTGGGCAAATGCCTGTATTTCACCAAAGGGCTAAAGAAGCTGTGGAACATGAGGATGTCGATCATATCAATCGTAATTGGAGCCCTTGAAACAGTTCACAAGAATATTGATTTTCCGGGCAGGTAGATTATTCTAGGTATTTTGGGGGGGAGGGGTGTTCTTGTGCTTGACTGTGACATCGAAGTAAGTGAGTTCGAATACCTGTCGCGCTATTACGTTCACATTCGGACTAATACCTTGGGAAAAATAGGAATCTTCTTATCTCACCGGCAATGTGCCATTACTGTTTTTTGACAAAGATGGGTTGTTGCATGCATTGAATAACCCACGAAGGTTGATATGTCATTAAACAAAGAAACAGAACCAAACAATTCATCAGCAGTTAAAATCGCAGAGTTTTTTCTTGAATAGTAAACTGGAATTTTGTGAATGTTTGCGCTAACAATAATAACTGAAAATTTTTGAGAAATTTTGGAAACTTTTATTGGTATATATATATATATATATATATATATATATATATATATATATATATTATCTTTGAATTAAAAAATAGGCTTCAGTCTTGATACTTGTTAAGCATGCCACGTATATATATATATATATATATATATATATATATATATATATATATATATATAGTAATTAGAAATGTTACCTTGAAAATAAAAACGTGATCAAAATTGCCCAAAGTATATTACAAAATATTGATGAGTTAGTGGCTATTCAAAAAATCAGTATTGATACTTTTTGGCAAAAACCAGAATTGTACAAGTGTATCATACTTCATACTCACCAGATTCAGTTCTGTGTGATTCTTTTATGCTGAAAATTAACCTGAAGCATAGTATCTGAGAACGTTGAATACAAAATTTTAAAAAAAGTCAAAATAGTGATTGCAGAACAGCTTCACACAAGGAACTATTTTGAAGAATATCAACGTTTCGTTTATTGTTTATTTCTGTGTGTAATTACAGCTCCAGTTTCAATATTTTATTAATACGCCTCTCTCTCTCTCTCTCTCTCTCTCTCACACACACACACACACACACATATATATATATATATATGTATATGTGTGTGTGTGTGTGTGTGTGTGTGTGTGTGCGTGTGTGTGTGTAAGCGCTCGCGAATTATTAGTGGCACATTACGGACGCAAATAAATACTCAAACAAATTATTATTGATCCTGGTAAGACACAATATCTTAGAGATACTACCTTCATCAACCAATTATAAATAAATTTCCGACGTTCAAACAAAAATAAATAGTTACATAAATTATAAATGACACTAGACTTTGAACACTTCCACGAACAATACGACCAGCATACGGAAAGAATTTCCATGAATTATTGGCCCACGATGCTCAAACGCGAACATCTATATTGCATAGTTTTCTTCAGCAACAAATGCCGATTTGAGAAAAAAAAATTATCAAGACAGTCTCGATACTTTTTGTCAAATTCTTCGACAAAGGTTAAACAACCCCATCTACAAATTATATACAAAGAACTCCTTAAGTAAGATCTTTCGTAAGATAAAAGAATAACTGGACACAAAGCCTTCGGATTAATAGACCAACCTACGTTCGAATAACACCTCAAATCACCTGCAAGGCATCCTACAAATAATACAAATTCTTCATCAAAATGACTTCACTTGACTTTCGTCGGAAAAAAGGACTTCACTTAACTCTCGCAAAAAATTACTTCACTTCACTCTCGCAAAAAAAAAGAACATTTTACAGACAACCAGAAAAACGAAAAACATGAGGACCAAAGAACAAACATAATTTTTACTCCTTCATGGAATTCAACAGAAACATCCGGTACAACTACAACTGCTACTGTTACTACTTCATAGCGAAAGGGACGTTTCTTCCTTGACAATCTCTTCTTCTTGAAATCCATTTTTTGCACAGATGAGACATACGAATTTTTACACTGACTTCACTGCCCATATGAGCATACAACATTCTTCCTTAGGGCGCCTCGGGTAGTGTAACGGTTTGCAAGCTTGGCTAGCAAACCTGCATGAGTGAGTTCGGGTCTCATTGGGTGCCCCATTCATTCGGCCTTGTGCCACATCTAAGCAAAAAGCTTAGTAAATTGCTACAACATTCTTCCTAACAAATCAGGAAACATTAGCAAAACTACATTTCATTGGACAGTCGGCTACAGTTGCAATCATAATTCGGCAAAATATATTTTCGTGTTAAAAAGTATTTAATCAAAACATCTAACATGCTGAGAACGCATTGACTGACAAAGTCTGTGAGAAGAAAAAAATTGATTCAACAATATTCACACTCGCTTCCTTTGAGGCGGCTGGACGGCACTTTAGCTATTACGCCACCATTCTAAAGTCAATAATCATATAACACCGTAAAATTATTGAATTTAGCATCATTTCAAACCACAATGCGATCAAACATCTGGCTTTTTCAATTTATCTCCTTATTTAATTAAATTAGCGCTAAGATTTCCAAAATCTTTTATCGAAAACAATTTTGTTTCATATCGAGATAGAAATATTCATACACGTATTTTGCATGCAATACAGAAAAAAAGCCATGTTAAAAAGTATGATAAATAGAGTGATTGATTTTAATGATATGTCAACCCATCTAAAGTTATTTTATGCCTAGATGTTAGGGAATCGCAATCATTCTACATTTATATTTACATTTTTTGTAGTTGTGTTTATTAGGGTGATATAAATAGATTAAAATAGATTCTGTATGCCTGGCTTACAAGCATACAGAAAAACAGCAATTTAAAAAATATATATAGCGGAAGATATGAAAGAAAGAAAAGAAGGAGGTGCAATAAAAATAGCAAAAAAAGAAAAAAAAAAAGAAAAAGACGGAAAATCTTCCGAGTGATTAGAACAGAAAGGATCAACAGATTTACGAAAGGATTTCATTGGCGACGTTCAAGAAACAGAAGAATTAAGATGGGTGGATTAAACGAACCAGTGAAAGAGAATAAAAATTGGAAAATAGATAAATTGTCTAATGAAGAGAGAAAGAAGGGGTATCCAAGCTTATCAAAGGGAGAAGTAGAGGCATTCCAAATGGCCCAGAAAAGAGAGAAGGAAAAAGAAAGAAATACAGAACGAGGAAAGAGGTCTAAAGCACTAGACAGAAGAAGACAGACTGACAGAAGCAAAATAAAAAAGTATCAATGGGTGACTGGAAAGATTCAAATTTATAAGGGAGAGAGAGAGAGAGAGAGAGAGAGAGAGAGAGAGAGAGAGAGCGGGGGTGAAATAGAGAAAAAGAATTAAAAATTGAGAAATGCAGAAAAAAGAGAGAAAATGAAGGAGAAAGAAAGAAAGAAAGAAAGAAGCGTAGCAAGAAATAAGCAAAAAAGAAAAATTAAAAACAAAAACAAAAAAACAAAACACGTAAACAAAATAAAACAACAAAGACGAAGAAAAAATAATAAAAAGCAAAAAACAAAACAAAAACAAAAAAACAAAAAAAAGTGGGACGAAAAGACTTGCAGGCAAAAGATTAAAAAATGACCGACAGATGAGAAAAAGGAAGAAAGAAAAAATTAAGTTGTGATGGAAAGGATCAAATATGCAGAGAGAGAGAGAGAGAGAGAGAGAGAGAGAGAGAGAGAGAGAGAGAGAGAGAGAGAGAGAGAGAGAGAGAGCAGGGGGGAAAAAGAGACAATTAAATTGAGAAATATAGAAGCAATAGAAATGCAAAATGAAGTTATAAAAGGTAGAAAGAAAGAAAGAAAGATAAAAAATGAAAGAAATCGGGATAAAAGACGAGCCGAGAATATATAGGGTGTTTCAGAAAATTAATATCTTTTCATAATTTAATGACTAGACCAATTGTTATTTAAATGATCTCAAATTTTAACAGCATGTGTCGAATCAACTTAAAATTCTGTATAATGTTATATACATAGGGTAGAATGAGAAGTTATCTGAAAAAAGAAAAGAAAAATGAAAACATACTTTCAAGGATAAGAAAGACGGAAGGAAAAAAGGAGAGAACGAATACCTTATTTGAAGAAAAGAAGGATTAAAAATTATGAAATTGAGATTTTGCAAAAATGGAAGCCAAAAATGGAGAAAAGATGAAAATTTCTTCAGCCAAAGAAAGATCCAGAGATAATTAATCAAAAGCGTGATATATAAAAGCAGGAAAAGGGAGGTGGATGAGCGAGAGGATAAAGAAATACAGAAAGAAAGGGAATAAATAGGGAGTGAAAAACTGAAAATCAAGAAAATGGTGATGGGAAAAACCATAGGTAGATATGAACAGGCTAAGATATATATATATATATATATATATATATATATATATATATATATATATATATATATATATATGAACAGATAGAGACGAATATGAAATGAAAGATAGATAGATAGATCTAAATTTTAAAAATATATTAAAAAGTAGATACATATGAACAAATAGAGACAAATATGAACAGATAGATTATGGTCCGGGAGATCGGGGTTCAGTCCCTGGTCGAGTCATACCAAAGACTCAAAAATAGTACTTGATGGTGCCACTCAGCATTATAACTTTACTTATATATATATATATATATATATATATATATAGAGAGAGAGAGAGAGGGAGAGAGAGAGAGATACATGCGTATATTTTGATAAAATGGGATATGTATTTGAAAAGAAGGCGAAAAGATTTTTTCGATTAGATATTGAGAAATAAGATTTACACCAAGAAAAGAAAGTCAGACAATGAATGACAGGGATGAATGACGAGAGAGTCCTAACTCTCTCGTCATTCATCCCTGTCATGCAGCCCTGTCATGCAACCCTCGTGGAAAGAAAGAAAGAAAGAAAGAAAGAAAGAAAGAAAGAAAGGACACATCTTGAAAGAATTGAGACAGCAAGAATCAAAGAAGAAAACCTGGGAGTAAAACAGGAGGAAAAAGATAAATTCGAAAAGAGGCCTCAAGAAAAGAAAAGAAATAAAAAGAATAAATACATTAAAGAGAGAGAGAGAGAGAGAGAGAGAGAGAGAGAGAGAGAGAGAGAGAGAGAGAGAGAGAACGGGAAAATTTAAAAAGAAAGAAAGAGAAAATTTAAATAATTTGGGTAGAAGTGATTGAAAATAGATAAGAAATGCAGAAGTACAATGTGGAGGATGTGTCGTTCAAAAATAGTTTTGACTTCATTCAAACAGATTGACAAAGAACTGTTTAAAGATATACGCTAAGGAGCATTAGTGAATACATTAATATACAGACAACTAATTGAGATTAGTATTAGGTAACTCTGAAATTACAAGTGGGAGGAGACAGTTGGATTTGAAATGTTTTTTTTTTATCTGTACATCTATATAAGCAACCGGAAGCAAGAACAAAACAGTTTCATAAGAGAAATAAATACAAAAATAAATTGATAGAAATTGAAAATAAATGAAAAGTAGATGAATATGAAGAGAAAAAGACAAATATGAACAGATAGATAAATAGATAGATTGATTGATAGATATGACCAGACAATCTTTCTGTCCCTCTCTCTCTCTTTCTCTCCTTATCTATCTATCTATCTATCTATCTTTTCATTTATCTCTTTTCACACACACACACACACACACACACACATGTATATATGAACAGAAAGAGATAAATACGAAAAGATAGATAGATAGAAAGATAGATAGATTGAAAGAAATTGAAATAAAATATCAAAAGAAGTTAGACTGACAGACAGACAGATACAAAGAGAGATAGATTGATATAAACGGAAAAAGATATTAAAAGTAAAGATGGCGACTGTAGTCGAGGGTGACCCGAAGACTCCCTTTTCAATAGCTACTACACCGAGGTGTAGGGGAAGGCGCCACTCCATTCCCTAGATTGCTCCACTTTACCCTTGATCCTTACCTTATAACGCTGAGTGTTAACCAAGGGGGCTTCAAATACCATTTTTTGAGTCTTTAGTATGACTCGACCTGGGATTGAACCCCGGTCTCCTGGACCATCGGCGAACACTTAATGGAATGAATAGAACGAGGTTTATATGGAAAGATAGAACTTAAAAATGATATTAAAAATTGTTAGATATCATCATCAAATAATGCTGATAGCATGAAGTTCTCTGACTCTTTCTTGACATCCACCCCTTTCATCAATTGCTCTGAACAGGTCCTATAGACTAAATTCAAGGTCGGCGCATAGTTAATGTACGTAAACCCTTGTTGGTCAGCTAACACAGACACATATATGTGTAGGAGTCTGTACGAGAAAGTCACTTATGAGTCCGTCCGTTACTTTTTCAGTAGTGTCCAGTATGTCTTATTCGTCTTCTCGGATGGTTTGTGAGACGGGTGGTAATTAGCCGTACAGCTGCTGTTTTGTAGGGGATTGCTTTAAGGATTTGTTCAAAACATCCCGTAGCATTCTCGTGAAATTCCCATCAAACTTTTTCTCCGTGCGTTTCCTCATCGGCCAGGTGGTACATCCATACAACAGTACAGACACAGCCATAGCTTGGAAGAAATCCCATTTTCTTTTAAGTTTAAGTAGTGCAATCACACAGTAGTACTGACACTGCTATAGCTTGGAAGAAGTCTTGTTTGATTTTATCAAAGAGATCAGATTTCCACATAATAGATAACCAGTCAATAGCAGAACATACTTTTGCTTGGTGTATGTTGTCATCGCTTTCGGTCGATGAGATATTGTTGCCGCGTTATGTGAACGGTTCAGCTAATCTTAGAGGCTTGCTAATTAACGTTGAAATGGCTACATCTGGGTTTAAAACACATGAACTCTGTTCTATTTGCGTTCACACAGAAGCCAATGCCTTCTGCTGCTTGCTTCAGACTATGCAGAAGGGATTAGGTTTGGGCAGTGTATTTGAGAGAGGCACGAGATCAACTGCGTAGTCTGCGTCTGTCATTGTTTCTGCTTCTTGCATTTGTAAATTTGAAACTATTTTACTTTATTAAATCTATTGATGTTTGCAGTATGTAATATATACAGATTATATATAGATATGGTACTAATGTATCTTCAGTGACTATGTTGAAGAAGTTTGTATCACCATCGGGAAAGAGAACCATTGCTTTCGTGTTTCGTAAAGCATTATTGTAACAGTAACAAATTCTTTGAGGAGACCATATACTAGTAGGATTTGCTCCATCTTTCCTCTGTGTATAGAATCAATTTTCTTCGAGAAATTCACGAACAATAAGGGCTGCCTCAAGATTTTTTTTGCATGTACTCATTCAATAATTCGATGGATTATGTTGTTGTGGATCGATTTCTCCAACAGCTGTTCTGATTTTTTAAAGAATTTTCTTGACTTTAGGTCGTATACGATTGAGAAGTAGGACATTATCATATTTACCCAACCTCTCCGCTCGGGCAGGATATGACACAAAGTCAATTTTTTAAGCGGAGTTTAACAGGTTTGAATTCAGTTTTCCTTCTCCTAGACTAGTTGCCTCACCAAGGCTGAAGACCCTAGTCTGCCCTACTATTTACCCATAGCTGGAGGGAGAATAATTGGATTCATACCTTTCCCAAGGGTATTAGTGCTATGTGAAATGCAATCATTCCAGAACTCGTGTTGCCGTGTGCAATTCCTGCGACGATAACCAATACACCACGGGCACCTCCAAAGAAGTAGGACATTATAAACTTTAGGCGTTACAACAATAAAAAATATGCCTCAATAGATCTTAGTGATTCCGAAGTCGCCTTTCCTGAGGAAGGGAAGGATGCAGTATTTTGTCCATTTCTGTCTTGTGCTTTGTTTATAGGCAGCATAGTATTTTATCGAGTACTGTAGCTTTTCTTTTAATTCTTTTCAGAACTGCATCAAGTTCTTCGTTCGTAAACTTTCCAAGGTTGGCTTCAGTTGGCTATTGATATTTCTATTGGTAGGTTTATCAGTAAAATGATCTTTCCACTTCTGAAGTCTTTCTTCTAGGCGGGCGTTCGTTTGCTTTCGAGATGCTCTTTCTCCCGTTTACTTCATTTACAGTCTGCCGTACTAATCAGGATTGTCTATCTATCGAATTTCTGATTTTATGAATTTGGATGTATTCTAGTTTTCGTCTTGCTATATTTTAGTTCTCTCTGGGATTTCTTAAGTTTTCAAACCTGAAATATAGCTCTTGCGTAAAATTATCAATTCAAAAGGGTGACAATTTACCCAATTCTCCTTGTATATATATATATATATATATATATATATATATATGTAAATGTGTTTTGTGTGTGTGTATATGAACAGAAAGAATGAATAGAATGAGTTACACCTAAAATAATTATGGGTAAAAAGTAGGTAAAAGGAAAATATACATAGAAATTTAAAAAGTATAGATATTTAAAGTAAATAGATTTATCAAAATACATATTCCTTGAGTCTTAGGCAATCTTCAATGCTGACGATTTTTTTTCGTTTTTTTTCTCGAAACAGTAGAATAAGCAGATTTCGTCCCTTCAGAGGAGTAATAACTCCTCTACCTCGTAACCAGTGTCCTGGATATAACACTAAACTGCATTTTATGTTGAGGCTCCAGTCCTGCAACTTTAAGAAATGTTGACAACCCCTTCATTGCCATTATTCCCTGGTACACATTGAGCCGGAGAGGTAGTATCTATTTGGGTCCCAGGTATGGGTCAAATAGAAATATCTAATTATTTTCTGTACTTGAAGCATTGAACTGTATGTAAACAAATGTCGGATGTTAAATTGAATGTATAGTATTACATAGTAATACTTGGAACCCTTTAACTGTGCGCAAACAAATTTGCTCAGGTTTTAGATGGTTTAGTCTTGAAAATAAGGACAGTCCTGGTCCTTGTCCAGGGAATGGGTCCCCATCGTGTTGTGGCTAATGTACTCGACTTTTGTAATAATCGAGTTTGAACTCCAATCAAGCTTTTATGTTCAGTTTAGGACTAATACCTTTATGAAAAGTATGAAACCCTTTATCCCACCTAGGGGTTAAGTAGAACCTCTACTGTTCTTCTACAAGGATAGCTTTGGCATTTGATAACCTACAAAGGTTGATATGCCATTCAACAAAGACATAATTAAACCAGTACCTTTATCGTCATTTATACTCAGGGAATCGATTTTGTTCTCTTTAGACTTTTCTTGTTTATTTCTTGACTCCTTTTCGTAATCATATTCATCTTTCTGTATCGCTTTTGGTGTCTTCAGTTTTCCTTCCTTTTAATCTTCCTCTTCTTCATCACCCTCTTCTTAATTCAACTTCATACTTTCCCCTAAATTCCACTAATTTCCAAAGTACACCCTACTTCTGTCTTCTTTTAACCTTTTTCATTTCTGTGAACTTTGATGATTTTCCTTGTTCTTTTTTTATCTTCACTTTTTTCATTTGGTCATCACTCCATTTTTTATTGCTCTAATTTCTCTTCTTCCCATTCACGAGGCTTGGAATTTGCTGACTGCATCTTCAGCATAAGAGTAAGACTTCATTAAAAAAACAGGGTGTGCTGAGTATGACACCAAATTGCATGTAATGCTGAGGATTCCAGTTTTAAGGATGTGGTGAGTGTGGAGTGTCCCTTCTTTGCAGTTACTCCCAGATCCACTCAGGCCCGGATCGGTAGTACCTGTTAGGATCCAATGTATGAGACAAATAGATTGGTTTAAAAATAATCTGTATTCAATAAGACAGTGAATAACAACAACTACAAAAACTCTTTGGAAACAACTACACAAAAAATGTAAATATGAACGTTCAAGGAGCGAGATTCCCTAACCACCAGAGGAATTGACATGCCGTTAAAATCAACCAATCTCTCAATCAACTGATCACTACTTTCTATGATTTATTTTCCACCCACCTTCTCCTAATTTTTGTCATATTTTTCTTCTCTTTTATTTCTTCTTTCTTTTTTTAAATTTATATTTCCACAACTTTCAGCAATTAAAATATTGTACATTTCTTTAGAGTTAACAATTTTCTTCTTCTTCTTCTTCTTCTTCTTCTTCTTCTTCTTCTTCTTCTTCTTCTTCTTCTAATGTTGTTTCAGTAATAGAAATCAGGATTAATTTTTTTCCTTTTCTTTTACATTTATAATACTGGGCGTTTAAAAACAATTCTGAAAAATCCTGCACGTTTCTTTGTAATAAAGAACTTTGTATAATGACACTTTATTTATTACTATAGGTTTCGTTGTACTTACTCCAATATTTACATCTCAAATGACATCAATTTAAGAAAAAAATATCCTACGTATTCTTCTCCTTTGAATTTTAGATTCTTCTTCATCCATGATTTTCTTCATGATCAGCATTTTTACGCTTTTGCTTCATCGACCACCACCACCACCATCACCACCACCACCTACACTGCAACAACAACAATAACAACAACAAATCTTTTTTCTTTATTTCTTTCTTTTGTTGATATGGATTTTGCTGCCTTTTCTGTTAAATGATTTTTTTGACAAATCTACTATTGTTAATGACCTCTTCCTCTATTTTATCCTCCTCCTCCTTCTTCTCATCGCTTTTATTCTTTGATAGTATTTATTTTTTCTGTAGACATAATACTACTTCAGGCATTGTTGTTGTTGTTGTTGTTACCCTTGTTGTTGTTACACTTCTGTTTCTGTTCTTCCTTTCTCGCCGTTCCTTTGTCTTTCGGTTATGGGTTGCCTGGCATATTTCGTGCTCCAAACTCACTGTTTCTATTGATTTTATTGGATGTAAGTGAAATACCAACGACACGAATGGCAGGTATCGGCTGCCTGGCCAGAGCGCTGCACGACATATGAAGTTTTTCGTACTTGAATCGTGTAAAAGGTAAAAAAGAAATAAAATTTGAATGAAAGTGCCGTCAAATGGAGTCATGTGCCAAAAAACGATAAAAAGTAATTACATATGAATATATATAAATAAGAGGTCAATCTAGTATGAAATCATCATCATCAAAGCGGCTTCATTTGACTCTTACTCACTCACTCACTCACTCACTATTCGTCTCGATCAGCTATTGCACCTGGTAAATTCTCAAGATGGTACCTCGTGTCTGCACAGATCTGACTAATGTAAGTTGATGCTGGTCGGCCAGTATTGGTTTATTCATGTGTCGGAATCTATAGGGGAACATCGTTAATGAGTTCGTCATTATTTTACCAGCAGTGCTCACCATGTCTTGCTCATCATATTTGGGTGGTTTGTACGATGGGAGGTAAGTGGTTGTACACTTGCTGTTTGGGGTGTTATTTCCAGATTTTTTCAAAACAGCACGCAGTATCCTTGTTGTAATTTCCATTTAGCTTTTTCTCTATACGTTTCTTTAGAGTCAAAATGTTGCGCCCATGAAATAGTACTTTCACGGTTACAATTTGAAATAATTCTCGTTTTATTTTATGTGAGAGATGTGACTGATTTTTTAAAAGGTTTGCAACCCTGATTGAAAGTTAGCACGTTAATGTTGACACGTGTGAAAATATCTGGTTGATTTTCTCTTGGCTCTTAAAATTCGAGAATGCAACATAAGAATATTCAACAGTATTACGTCATCAGACTTCAGGGTATCCTGAATGTGACACTAAACAATATCTGTTGATGAGGCTCCGGTAACCCCTAGGACAACTCTGACTTGGTGTGAAAATACCAATTTGGGACACATCTCTAGCTCAAATAGATCTTTAAAATGATCTGTATTTGATAGG
This sequence comes from Sepioteuthis lessoniana, assembly GCA_963585895.1. NCBI lineage: Eukaryota > Metazoa > Mollusca > Cephalopoda > Myopsida > Loliginidae > Sepioteuthis > Sepioteuthis lessoniana. The sequence goes on along the minus strand of OY757910.1, from coordinate 59,191,331 downwards.
ACCTTATATATATATATTTAAAAGAAAAACAAACCTCTTAAGAAACTGTGCAAAAATGTAAATTCAGATATGTGGATAATTCGACAGAAACAAATTAAAACAGATTTATTTTTGGAGAACGAGTTCTATTCCGGCAACAAGTTTTTCGGCGCTACAACGTATTTTTGACTGGCCGACAGACTGGAAAATAAATCCTCTTTTGGTCGACAAATCCTTTACTTCTTGTGACTATTTCTTGTTCCTCCAAATCAAAACCCAGTTTCTTGCTCATTATTTGGGAAGCATTGACAACATGCAACAGGTAGGAATAGATCGAATCAATAAAGTGTCTGTTAAAAACTTCCAGAAATATTTTCAGGAGTGAAAATAATGTCTTTTTCAGAGAAGCTACTCACAAACCGTGATATAGTTATGGAAATTTATATATTCATATATATCTGTTCACGTCTACTTTACGATTACGAACCACCGATTATAACTATTCTTATTTACTCTTTTGAGAGTTTTTCACATCAGCGTTAGTTGATGGTTTTTCACTGGTGTTTGAGTGACCGCAACTCTCCTAAAGTCTCCAGGACTCTTCTCAATATTCTGGCCGATCTTGATAATACTGTTGTCTGGATGGTTACTACTTTCTTATTTCCAAGTCCTCCAGTCCCTTTACTAATAATGTGAACATTATCCAAAGTGCATCAAACACAATTGGTATCACCGTCACTATCATGTTCCATTCTTTTTAGTTCTCTTGTAAGATTTATGTACTTAGCTCTCTTTTCTCTTTCTTTTATTTTCCTTTTGTGGTCCGCCGGGACACCGAAATCACTTATTCAGCAGGTTCTCTTTTTCTTTTGCTGACTGTCAATAAGTCTGGTCGTTTAGCCGAGATAATTATAATAGTTTTTTCAATTCTCTAGCAAGGTCGAGGTACTTATCCTTCTTTTCACATTCTTTCAGTTGTATTCTGTGGTCAGCCGGGACAGCAAAGTCGACAATTTTGCATGTTTTCGTTCTTTGTTGATTATTATAAGATAGGGTCTTCTGGCCGAGATTAGTTGATCTGTTTGTATGTCAAAGTCCCAAAGGAATTTGTGTGTGTCATTTTCTAGGACAGGCGCCGGGTTGTGCATATACCATTTGTTGGCATGGTCGGATTTAAATTTCTTGCAAATTTCCCTGTAGATCACCTTGCTGACCCAGTCGTGTCTAGCCTTGTACTCCTTCTGTGCCAATTTGCTGCATTCGCTTATTATGTGATTGATGGTTTCATCTCTGTCACTTCATTGTCTACATTTGCTATTTTGTTGCGTCTTATCTATCCTTGCCTTGATATGATTGGTTCTTATGGCGCTGTTTTGTGCAGCCATTAGGAGAGATTCTGTTTCTCTCTTAAAGTTTCCTTTTCTTAGCCATGTCCAGTTTTTGTCGTATGAGATGTTGTTTATCAATCGTTTTAAACGCCCATGGAGTTGTTTTCCTTCCCATTTTTGTTTCTTAGTTTTTTTCATTCTGTTATCTATCGTGTTGTCAGTATTGTATCTAATGGCCGTTATCAGTCCTCTTTCGTGTTTTTCTATATAGTCTTCGATTCGTTGTATGGATGTGTCAACGCTGTCTTCGATGCTGGCTAGTCTTCTTCCTCCCTCTTTTCGTGATACATATAGTCTGTCAACGTCATCTCTGGGATGTAATGACTTATGCATGTTCATTAGTTTTCTATTTCTTTGGTCCATTTGTCTAAATTCATCTATCATCGAGTATCTATCGAGGGGTACAGCCCAAGCATTTATTCCTTTGATAAGGTTTCTGCTAGAGAGCTTTGTCTCGAGTAGTTTTCTAGTTCTCCTGAGATATTCTTTTTGTATTTTGTTTTTCATTTCCACTTGTTTGATGGTGTCAGCCTCCAGTATTTGTAGGTCTCATTTTCTGCGAGCGTTCTGATCTTGTCTTGATTTGGTTGTTCTATTCCGTCAGTTAGATGTCGTTTACCACTTTTCATGACGAGCAGAGTGCATTTTTCAATGCCAAATTCCATCCCTATGTCTTGACTGTATATTCTGACTATGTGTATTAGGGTTTCCCGTTCTTTTTCATTTTTCGCAAATAGTTTTATGTCATCGATGTACATTAGCTGGTTGATCTTTTCTTGCGATCTACTAAGTTTGTATCTGGCCGTGCATTTTCTGACTATGTGGTTTAGTGGCATCATGGCAATTATGAATATTAGGGATGACAGTGCATCTCCTTGGAAAATCCCTCTTTGGATCTTTATTATTATTATTTTACTCCTTGTGAAATTGTAGACCAGTTTTGATTGGTAGTTTTTCACTGGAGCCTGAGTGAAGGCAAATATCTTCAGGTCTTCAGGAAGTTTCTATGTACTCTTGCTGAAATCAGCATTATTATCTGGATGGTCTCGATTCTTCCTCTGATTTGAAGTTTCCTCCCAACCATGTGGGCTGGGGTAGTAGAATATACCGATCGCATCTCTGCGGAATAGTAAGAGCAACTTACAAATGATCTAGATATTACACTAAACCATCTGATGGTGAGGCTCAAATCCTGGAGCTTTGGAGAATACAAAGTACCCCTTCATTGCCATTGCTCTAAAGTACACGCTGACCAGGAGTGATAGCACTTGATTGGGTTCCATTTATGAGGCAAATAGTACTTTTTGACCCTTTAAGTGTGAGCAAACAAATACCTGATGTTTCTACTGTTAAAATTTCAAGTGTTAAATAACAATACTTGAAACCATTTAACTGTGTGTAAAACGAATGAGTAACGTTGAATAGAATTTAGGGTTAGATAGCAATAATTGTAACCACTTCACTGTGTGCAAACAAGTGATTAATATTAAAAAGGAATTATTCATATACGATGGGAATACTTGAAACCATTTAACTGTGTACAAGTAATACTCAATTCTTAGTAAACAAATTAGCTCAAATTCTTTTTTAAATAAAATTACCTATAAACTATTCACTTTCAAATCGTATATGTATATCCATTTAACTGGGCAAAGAAATGACTGATGTTAAATTGAATTGTTAATATTAAATTGTCACACTTGAAATCATTTAACAGTATGGCTCGTTTAAAAATGTTAGCAACAAACTATTTGTTTACAAATCTTATATTTAATATATGTATAAATAAGATTTGGTACAAAATCACCCACAAAGTTTGAAACGCCATAAATCCAATCAAACAAAACAAAACAAAAAAAAAAAACCGATTTCCCCAATCTCTTTCCCATTATTTTGAGGATCGTTCCAAGGGTACCAACTGCAACTGATATTAACGATTAACGATTAACGATACCATATTACACCTTTGTCTATCTTTTTGCTTTCTTTTATTTTCACAGAATGGTTCAATGGAACAGCAAATTCCACTAGTTGACAAGCTCTTTTTATCTTATTAATTAATACTATTTCTGGTAGTGATCCTTTTGTATCTATGAATCCCAAATAATTTTTGCGTCTCAGTTTCTAAGACAGTTCCAGCTTTGTGTATATACCAGGTAGTTGACCGTACTATTTTGATATTTTTATTATTTTCATTCTGTGGTCAACTGCAATGGCAAAATCCACTTGTTGACGTTTTTTTTATCTTGGTAATTACCACTACATCTGGTTTTTATAATGAATTTTATAATCATTGTTATTATTTATACAAAGTGTAATGCATTACTAATGACTTAAAAATAAATTTTGCGGTTGATTTCTAATAACACTCTTTATCATATGAGTTACCTTTGGTCAGCAGATTCCGATATTCCACCTTAATCTCTTAACCGCCTAAAAAAGAAATACATCCAAATTTGGTGATCAAAGTAATATTAGTTCACCTCTTTTAGATAATTTACAAAGGAAAATTTTCATTTAGAAAATAATTGTGAGATTAAAGAGACAAAGACTTCAATCTCGTAGGAGCTTTGTATCTCCTCTCAGTTGTTCATCAAGATTAGGTTTCTCTTCTGTTGGAATCAAAACTTAATTTTAATTCCGAAAACAAAATAATGAAATAATCGTGAAACAATTCTAAAAATAACTAGTTGCAAAGCTACAATAAATAATCATCATCATTATTCATTACAGAGAGATATTAAGTTCTGATTTGTAATTATGAAAATTAAAGCTATAAAATTTTATATATATATATATATATATATATATATATATATGTGTGTGTGTGTGTGTGTGTGTGTGTGTGTGTGTGTGTGTGTGTGAGTGAGTGCGTGTGTATAAACGATGGAGAACAGAAACTATTTTAGCCCAACGAAGAAGGCAGTGACCTACAGACATGAAGCTTGCATGCTGTTCCACAAATTCATGAATATTAACCCATTTAAGCTCAAGATAATGGATATGCACACACACACACACACACACACACACACACACACACACACACACACACACACACACACACACACACACACACACACACACACACACACACACACACGTATATAGGCAGTATAACGCAGAAGTTAAAACCATACATTTCAACTAATAATTTCCCTCTCTTGCCACCAAAATGATTAAAAAAAAATGTTAACTCCCTTTTAGGATTACCTTTATGATGTAATTTCAAACAGTTCCGAAATGTTAACCAGCCCAAGCAAGACATTCTAGGAATCTTCCACTTGTCATTAAGGAAAATATTAATATTCTATGGGAGTATCTTTATGAGAAAAGCGAAACTGATATTACGGAGACCACTTGGGAAAGATTCCAATAATATGTTGAGTGGAATGCTGAACAGTTGGAAAATTTAAAACACTAATATCATAAAGAATCTCCCACTGAAATGTTAACATTTTTTAAACACCTTGTTCACGTTGAAGAATTACACTTAGTTGCAATATGCAGTTTTGATTTCTCTTATGTGGTTTAGATATATATTATCCCAGTTATCGAATATTCTCTTGGAAGATACTCCAATTTTAAATACGGCAATTATATATATATATATATATATATATATATATATATATATATATATATATGTGTATGTGTGTGTGTGTGTGTGTGTGTGTGTGTGTGTGTGTGTGTGTGTGTGTGTGTATGTGTGTGTGTGTGTGTGTGTGATCTGTGCTGATAAAACGACACAAAATGGGTATAAACGGGTATAGATAATTTTGACGTCATTATGGGAGCATTCGGCTCCGCTCAAATTGCTGACCTAGTCGGTATATTAGATAAACTTGGAGGAATCATAGATTTAAAGAATATCGCCTTGCATCGAGATGATGGTTTTATTTCCACCTATAAGAGTAATGGCCTCTAACATCTAAAATACAAAAGAAAGTTATGAGAGCTTTTAAATATATGGGGTTAAAAATAAAAATTAGTTCGAACTTTATAGTTAATTTCTTTGGTGTCACTTTTAATATGAATTCAAATTCTTATAAACCATTTAATAAGACCAATGATTTACTGACATACATTAATGTTAGTTCTAACCACCCAACATTCATAATTAAACAAATTCCTGATGAGATTAATATAAGAATAAATAGATTATCATCATCTAAAAAGATATTTAATAATCACAAAGAATTCTATAATGAAGCCATACATAACAACGGTTATAAAAATGAACTTAAGTACTTATAAACCAAAAAATATTGCAATAATAAGGATAACATTTAAAAAAATCATATGACTAATAATAATATAAATATGAATAATATAATGAGCGAAAACATTAATAAAAGTAGGCGTCGAAAAATTATCTGATTTAACCTCCTTAACTCTCTAGTTCTAACCACCCGACAAATAGCCCAACGAAGAAGGCAGTGACAAACATTTTTAAAAGGATAATCACCTTAGCAAAATAATTGATAGAAACAATGTAAAAATTCGTTTTTCTTGTATTTATAATATTTCTAGAATAATTTACAACCATAACAAAAAATTAATAGACAAACTATTCTGGAATAACAATGATAAATTAATTGTAAAATAAAAAATGAGTGCCCCCATAGGGAATAAATGTAACCTAAATATTATGTACCAATCAAATATCTCAACTAAAGAAACTAATAATAAAAGCATACATAGGTATTACCGGTGTAAACTGGAAGTTTAGCTATTACAACTACCTCCAATCATTCAAAAATGCAACATTAAAAAATCAAACTGCCCAATGTAAATACTACTGGTCTTCGAAATAGCAAGGATTAATACCTATTATAAATAGTAAAATCATTAAAAGATAACAAACAACTTAAATAAACTCAATATAAGAACTATTTCTTTACCTTCTAAAACAATCCGCGAATTAGTACACTCCAGCCCTCAATGTAACATATTTTCAGACGCCGGGGTTTATTGTATCCCTAGTTGTAAGGATTGTAAACTTAAATACTTCGGCGAAACATCTCGGAAACTTCATGTTCGCTTGAAAGAACACAAAAGAGACATAAGAATTGGCAACTTAAACAATGCATTATTCCAACATATTTCTCAATCTAATCACAACTTTGACTTTAATTCTGTAGAGATGCTCATTTACATCCATAGTAAAAGTCTAAGACGAATTTTCGAAGCCGCTGCTATCTCATTCTTTAATTCCCTAAATACTCGTCCTGGCTTTTATAGTATTTCTCCTTACTTGAGCAAATCCATTTTAAATAGCTACAATATATTCCATCTTTAGTTAATATTTTCCACATATATCATAATTTTTATGCTTTCTATTTTTCTTTTTGTTTTTCTTTCTTTTTTCTTTCTTCTTCTTTTTTTCCCTTCTGACTCGAAATCTTTCTCGGTAAACAAACGTAACATAAATTCTATACAATATTCCTAATAAGTCAAATGACGTAATTTAAAACAACAAACGCTGATTCACCAATTAAACGGTTAACTTTTTTTTATTATACAAATTTTCCCCTATGTTTTTGTATTTTGCATTTTTAAACATCCATCATTGACTTAAAATCGCTAATATCAAGCCTCATGATGATGGTTCAGTAGAACCGAAACACTATTGTGTCGACTTCTCAATAAATCTCTCCTTCCACTTGGATCGTTGTTATCAATTTTTCTACATATTGTCGGATTACAATGAAGGAATTGTCGGCCGCCCCTAGCGTAATGCAAAGCTCTTCGTAAGAATTGAGCACTCTGGTAGCCGATAGGGTATTAAAAAAATGTAAACAAAGGCTGCTGCTGTTGTTGCTAAAAATAAAATACCTTAAAATTTCCTTAGCCAACGTAGTCCGCTGGTAGCCGTGTGGTCTGAAACCTTATTCTATCGTAAAGTTAGACGGGTTTCGATCCCGGCTTCGAGCGTCCTGCGGGTCTAGCCACACTGAAGAGTTCTGATAGAACGAAACAGTCTGTCTGTGGATGACAATATATATATATAGATCTTCGAGACAACTGAAACGCTCAGACTACTGCGATAATAAGTAGTCCCCGTGGTGTAATGTCAAAAGTACTGACTGGACAGCAGCTTGCAAGTGAGTTCGAACTCCAGTCACGCAATTACGTTCACTTTCAGACAAGTAACCTTGAGAAAGGTATAGAACCCCTTTATAATCCCCCCGCTATGGGTTGAATAATATGAGTGCTATTCTCATACAAAGAGGACTTACGCCTTAAATAACCCATGAATTTGATATGCTATTGAACAAAGAAGGAGTCCGTAACCTGACGCGGTTATCAATTTTGATCTTTAATGTTCACCATATAATAGTCATTGTATGGTATTAATGGAGAATCGATGGGAAAATTGTGTTTATATATATATATATATATATATATATATATATATATAAGGATACGATAGCATAATTAACGTATATGGGCATATATATTTACATAAGAGATCTTTCATAAACCCCCTGTAGTCTTTAGCCTGGCATAACTTGTTTTTAAATACATCAATAATCCTATTTCAGCCGTATTATTAAAAAAAAATGCGTAATTTCCCAATTTTTATCATGATTTTTCTTGTCTTTTGTTTCCCTTTTATTTTTAGCATCTGTCTGATTCTGTCAACCCTCTAATCACACGCATGTAAGTATTCAACTGCAAACACACCTTAGTATAATTCAATAGGAAATCATTGGGCTTTGATTAAGATCACCTCATGGGTTCTCTCGTTAAGATCTCAGATAACTATAATAGATTTTCGAGACAACTGAAACGCTCAGACTACTGCGATAATAACTAATCATAGCTTTTATTCCCGATAATAATTTGTTGATTAAATGATCTGATTGTTTAAAGTAATTATTATTATTAATATCAATTTAATCCTTGTGAGTTCTTTCACTGGACTGACAGCAAATCTCTTCAGGTCTCCAGGACTTTTCTCGGTATTCTAGTCGATCTTTACAACGCTGGCCAGGATGGACTCTATCTTTCTTCTGATTTCCAACTCTTCCAGTCTATCTTCCAAGCATTTGGAGACCATTCTAAGCAAAAACAAACAGATATATTTGGCCCATCGATGGGATCCTAACAGTTACTATCATCCCTGGTGAGAGTGGATCGGGGAGTAATAGGTGTAAAGAGGTAGTGTACACTCCCCAAATCTCCAAAACTGTAGCTTCACCATTAGATGTAGTTTAGTGCAATACTCAGGACATAGTGAATAAATTATGGCACATTTTTTATTGTCTAATGATCGCCATATAGAAATGAAACTTTTATTAATGGATTGTTTTAAAAATAACCATTGTTACTTTTCAATTGTCATTGGATACTTCTTTAATTTGCTTAGCATGTCAGCGTTTTTTCTTCATTGACAACGAATATGATCAATCAATCTCTCTTTCTTTTCTTTCTCGCTCTTTCAATCTTCCGTATATATATATATATATATATAATGAATGACTTCCACATCTTTACCAACAAAATTATTACAACTCAAACATCTTGTTTACTAATTCAACTTGCGAGAAATATACAAGATGTGTAAAATAATAAGGTAGTAAGACATCTGTACGTTGTTGGGTTATAGTGATGTACGCTTGTACGACATTTATACCTCTTTCTAGCTCTACATAGCAACAGCCCTCTGACAAACTTAGCAAAAAAAAAAAAAAACCCCAAAAAAACAACTAGTAACAGCAGGTTTCATTTCAGAGTACTTTCCTTTAAACGTTTTATGTCAAAATATACCTACAAATCAGCTGAGGTTTGATGCTTTCTTCTACAGTCTCTGTTATAGAGTTAACTTTTCCCCCTCCACACACACACACACACACATACACACACACACACACACACACATATATATATATGTATAGATAACCTGTTTTTGATATTGCAACTACGTCGATTGTTTTTATTGTCATCTTAAACATTTTTATCATTCATTATAAAACGATCAATCTTATTGATCTTATTCTTTTATGTAGACCTCATTGCCACACACACACACACACACACACACACACACACACACACACACACACACACACACACACACATATATATATATATATATATATTGTAAGGTGGTATAAATTAAATAATAATATAATACCATAAATGAAGTCCGATAAGAACGCCGATAAAAGTGTTTACATTTTTGAAACACTATATATATATATATATATATATATATATCTTTAAAATTCTTAACTTTTTTATCGAAGTTCCTTTATGATTTTATATTCTCCACCCGTTCACTATCCCTGTCAACACATTGTTAGAATCTTTCCCTGGTGGTTCTGTTTTCTTAATAAAGATACTCCCATAGAAATAACAATTTTTTAATCTCCTGTGGCAGATTTCAAGACAGGGATGGTGAATATGTAGAGACTGTTGGAAATTATATCATGAAGGAACTCCCATAAGAGCAATGATATTTTCATGTATCAACTTCAACGCATGCGCGTGCACGCGTGCACACACACACACACACACACACACACACACACACACACACACACACACACACACACACACACACGCGCGCGCGCGCGCACACACTCACTCACTCACACACACGCACACACACACACACACAAATAAATAAATACACATACACACACATAATTACATACACATATATAAGTATATATATAAGGAGTATATATATATATATATATATGGAAGTAAATAAAGTTAAAGTTAGCGACCATAGTCGAGGGTGACCCGAAGGCTCCCTTTTCGATAGCTACTACACCAAGGTGTAGGGGAGGGCGCTACTCCATTCCCTGGATTGCTCCACTTTACCCTTGAACCGTACCTTATAATGCTGAGTGTTAAGCAAGGTGGTATCAAGTTCCATTTTTAAAGTCTTTGGTATGACTCGACCTGGGATTGAACCCAGGTCTCCCGGGCCATTGGCGAATGGAAAGGAATCCGACAGTATGGAGAAAAATTGAAAAACAAAGTAATTTAAAAGTGATGAATTTATTAGGAGGAAAGTCGACGTTAAAATGTTTCGGTTTTAATGAATCTTCAAGACTTTAAAATGGTAAAACAAGTGTTAATAGAACTACGATGGATGTTTTTGTATTTAATTAAACTTCCATCGTTGTTCTCTCAACACTTGTTTCACCATTTTAAAAGACCGAAGAAGGTTCATTAAAACCGAAACGTTTTAACGTCAACTTTCCGTTTAATGAATTCATCACTTTTGGATTACTTTGTTTTTCAACTTTTCACCATATATATATATATATATATATATATAAATAATCTAAAGGGCTGATATACCATGAAACACCAACCAACAATACAACTAAGCTTCTTTTTTTTATCGTCACATACTCTTTGCGCAACCATATCCGTTTCTTCTCACATGCAATTTCTTTTGTTTGTCTCTTGAAATGTCAGTACACTTGTTTTTCTATGTCTAATATTCCAATGTAATACTCGATTATTGTTTTTCTCTTGATTTTTGATTTTGTTGTTTCCTACTCCAGTATTTTTTCTTTTGTTTGTTTTATTGTACATTTTGGTTATCATGAAAAAATTATTTATTGCTTTGTGTTACACATTTCTTATGGACTGTGAAACACTGAGTAATGAATGCTTTATTCTTTTTTCTTCCTTTGATAACAAAATCTATACAATTCGTTATTATAATTTCTTCTTTCTTGATTTTCTGCTTGATGCAATCCTTTACCAAATCTTACGGCTGAAATTTTAGTTAAATGAATGTTTGAGTCATGAAATTATTGAAGATTTGAACGTCGCGTCTATTATACCACATTCTTTGCAGTGTTTGTGTTAATTTCAATGAAAATAAATAGGAAACCTTTCTTGCAAAACATCCCAAATAAATGTATGTATGTTTATATACAGTGTGTCTCAGAATAGAGGCAATGATGATTTTTTATAACTGAGACAAGAGACTCTATGTCAGCTGGTGTGATTTTATATTTGACCGGGATTCTGTAGAGGTAAAACTAAAGATCCTTCTTTGCAACGATGCACGTGGAAGACCAAGTTTTTGTGAATGTCTTCGGATGGACATTTTCGGACTCATTCCGAGAGGAATGGATTTCTCACCGCATCCACATTGTCACGATATCATGCAGTCAACTTCCGGCCAGATCAGGGATTTTCTGCCTTTTAGTTGAGATTGCTTACTGACCCTGAGCCTGGAAATTTGTGTACACAGCGATAAATTTGGCTTTTTGGGGGATAATTGTAAAAGTTAAACTTCTTGCGAAATTTTTCTTGCACGGTTTTTGAATGATTTTGTCTCCAAATAAGTCGTGATGCAAAATATTTTTCCTCTCTTATCCAAGGCATTGTAATCGAGAATTAATAATTGTTATAGTATACTTTTTTTCAAGTCTGAAACAAAAAGGAACAGAACCTTATTTTAGGAGAATTATTAGGAGTCACGTGGGTCCAATACATATTGAGCATTCCTATACTTGCCTTTTAAACCTGAATCTCTTACATACGAGAATCATTAAATAAGTTTCCAGACTTTTTCGAATGGGCACTTTTTATTGATAATACACACATGAAACTCTAGTTCCCTTCGATGTAATCTCCTCCGACTACAATGCACTTGTTCTACCGTTCCAACAACTTCTGGAAGGCCCCATGGAAGTCCTCTTGTGTGAGCGTGTCAATGATCTTCGTCACAGCCTCTTTTATCTCCTCAATTGTCTCATAACGACAGCCTCTGAGCTGAGGGAATAAGCAAAAGTCACAGGGAGCAAAGTCTGGACTATAGGGAGGCTGAGGAACTGTTTTGATGCCCATCTTGCTCAAATAGTCTGTGACAAGGATGGAGTTGTGTACTGGTGCATTGTCCTCGTGGAAATGCTACTGGCCCGATTTGAAGAGTGCTGGTCTCTTCCGTCGGAATCTCTTCCTGAACTCCCTTAAAACCTCAACATAGTAACCCTAACCTTGACCCCTTGGCCAATCAACTCTGGTCTATTGACTTCCTTACTCCTCCCACTCCTCTCATCATCCCTCACTGACTCCCTGCCTTCCTTGAATCTCTTATGCTTCTCAAAAACTGATGCTCGATTCATGCGAGATGGTCGAAAAGCAGTCTGAAGCATTCCATACGTTTCTGTGGCGTTTTTTCCCAGTTTCAAACAGAATTTTATTGGATAGCGTCCTTCCAAAGTGTTCTCACGTCCAGATTGCATTTTTGAACTTCCCCAGCTGTGACAATCAGGCTTTAGTAGGGTGTATTCTAATTGCTGCTGTAGCTGTTCATTTGAAGCCGAAATCATAAAAAATGGTCAGTCACCTCATAATATGTATAGCAATAACATACTGAATTTTTAAGTGTCTAAGACAATTCTAAATGCCTGCACAAAACAGACTGGAAACTCATTGAAGGCACCACGTAATTAACAGCGCATAATTGTTAATATATAGGTATCTATTGAACATAGCTTAATTAAGTATACTTGTAAGGTTGTGAGAGATCAACTCAATGGATTGTACTTTAGGATCTTGTGCTTGTCTAAGCTAAGTTTAGTAAATATATATCCTCAGAGATATTTTCAAATGTTCCCCATTGATCTATTGCATTATAGATGCTTAATATTTATTGAGGTCGTAAGAACTAGTTACTATGTGAAGATTGAACTTACAAGGTGACCTGTTTTTGTTGCACAGGATAAGACTAGGCTAAACTTAACAAATAAACTCGGATGAACTTAACATAGTTGTTTCCTTTTCAGTTTTTCAGGGTGCAGACTTGATTGATATAAGATAAAAAAAGCAAACAAACAAAAAAAACAAAAACAAAACAAAACAGGGCATTGCTTTCAGAGTCTCTGTTGACCTGGCATTCCAGTCACTAAACAAACATTTTTAATCCTCGTTCGCAAACATCCTGTTGTATTAGCACACTCAAGATCCGTGAACAGATCGCTTCAAGCTTTTCTTATGAAACTTGTTTTGCTCTTTTATGTTTGCCTTTTTTTCTAAAACGTAACTCGAGGGCTGAAGCAAAGTGAACTCACATTGACATTATCCCGCCGGCTATTGTCCCGGAAACTGTTACCGTTCTTTATTGACCAGTAAAAGAAACGTGATAAAAGAGTCTGACTAGTTTTTAGAGTCCCACGCCATTTTCGGTTGTATATAATATACTACCGAAAATGTCAAGAATAAGCAAAAATAAAAAAAATTCGGAAAGTAATGCCAAATTTTTGAAAAATCATAAAAACTTGTCCAAATGTAACACCTGTTAAATTTATTAGTCCAAAACTAGTTATCATAATTATCATTATTAGTGGATCTGAGTTCAATCCGTGTGTATGGCAGTTCTTGAAAATTCATACGGCCTAGTTAAATGGAAGAAACTAGTGATACATCAAGGGCAAATTAACTCGGGAATTACCAACCAACCATTTTGTCTAACGGTCGTAATTTGAATTATATATACATTCCATAAAAGCAAAGTATGTATATCCCATCAAAGTAAAGGATTGTTTGAAGGGGTGGAGAAACCTCATGGCGAAGTGGCTAGCGTGTTGGACTGTGATATCCGTTGTAAGCGAATGCGAACTCCATTTGCGCTTTAACGTTCACTTTCGGAATAATAATTTTGGTAAATATATGAACTCCTTAGCCCCCCCCCTGCTATGGATTAAATAGTATCACTACTGTTCTACAAGGAAGGCTTTGGTATTAGATAACCTTTAAGCCATTAAACAAAGAAACCAAACCAAACCAAAATCGGAAAAAAAATTTTTTTCATTATCTTTAGAATGTGGAAGAAGACAGGAAAAAATATGCACGACTTCGTGTAAATATGAATTTAAATGTTTTGATATAACATCCAGCTTATGCGAATTGCATTACATCAAGCCTCATTTGAAAGAAAAAAAATTATTTTTCCTCCAAACTTTCGTGAATTCAAGCATCATGGATCAGAAAAAAAGACTCCGCTCAGGTTAGAACTCGAAGCCTTGAATGGACTGCATATTTACTGATTAAATCACAGAAACCAAACAAATTCAGAGCGATGATTTTATCTTGGAGAGTATGTACTTATAGTTCACTAATCATAGACAGGTGGTTATCATCGATGGTAATAGATACGGTGACCCGAGTTCAAAACCTGGATGAGGCTGTTTACATTGCACTAATAATAAAGTAAAGTTGGTGACCGTAGTCGAGGATGACCTGAAGGCTCCCTTTTCAATAGCTACAACACCGAGGTGTAGGGGAGGGCGCTACTTCTTTCCCTGGATTGCTTCACTTTACCCTTGATACCTACCTTATATTACTGAGAGTTAAGCAAGGAGGTATCAAGTACCATTTTTAAAGTCTTTGGTATGACGCGACCGGGGACTGAACTCAGGTCTCCTGGTCTATTGGCGATCACTCTACCTACTAGACCAATACCCTCCAGTTATGGTTAAATAATAAGGAAGACTGAGTTCTTTAAGATTGATATAGAAACTGGTCTAGGAGAATGACATCTCTAAATTCAAATCTGTTTAACTCCGCTTAAAATTGACCGTGTGTCGTATCCTATTTGTACAAAGGGGTCAGGTAATATACTACACAGATTATAAGCGTTGTAAATCTTTACGTGTCGGTTATACATATCCGAACTTATAAATAATCTAGATGACTGAAAATTCTTGATTTTAGTTAGTAGTTTTTCTGAACAATAGTTTTTAGTGAAACTCTGAATTGTGCATGGACATCACCTTTTTATACCTACCTTCGTTCGATATTTTATTTTTTCCTAAAATGAAAATTCATCTTAAGGATAAAATTTGGGGACGTAGAGAATATTAAATGAAATACAACCTGGCCTCACACCATATCAAAAGAATACTTTCAGAGGTGCTTCAATCAATGAAAAATTCACTGAAATGTGTTGGATGCTAAGTGGGTTATTTTGAAGAAAACTGACGTTTCATTTATTGTTCATAAATGTTTTGCTAAATGAAGTTTCGGTATCGATTCTTTTTGGTTGTTCGGTTGGTTAGTTGGTTGGATTTTATGGCATATCAACCCTTGTAGAATATTTAATGCCAAATCCTGATAATACAAATATGTTAAAATTATTTGTATGCAAATAGTTTGTTGGTAACATTATTTTAAAACGAGCCAGAACTCTTTTTTATATGCAGTTAAATGGTTTCAAGTATTGCTATTTATTGTTTGTACACTCAGTTAAATGGTTTCAAATATTAATATTTAACACGAATAGTTTTATTTAATATAATCATTATTCCAGGTGAAAAATTGAACAGTTCTATTTGACGCAGAGATGGGACCCTAACAGGTTCTACCAATCCTGGTCAGAATGAACCTGGAAGTAATGGCTATGATAGAGTACTTCACTTTTCCCAAAGCTACAGGACTGGAGCCTCACCATCTGAAGGCATTACCACATAATCATTACTCTAGTTGGGGTGTCTTACCCTTCTGCAAAGATGCCAACTGGCCTGGATTTTTTTGCACTCAGCCATATTAAAGTACATATTTTAATTATGTTGTCACTTTTAAAGTTATTTTTCTTTGGCAACACCAGTTATACATGTTAGTAAATTATAAATAAAATGAGAACAAAATCTTTGAATGATGAATAAAAACTAGGAAAACGACACCGAAGAAGTAAAACGAAAAACAAACACAAAAATAACAAAAAACAAAATTAAACTAACCCCACACAAAAGAAAAAAAAGACAAAAACCAAAAAACAAAATAAAAAACCGCACACCCTAGAGACTATCATTTAAATAGGTGCATTTGCATCCCCTTCGTCTTTAACAAAACACACAAAAAAGGGATGCTTGAAGCGAATCAATCCAGGATTCTGTGATCAGGATCTTGTACAAATAAACACTCGCATCCTATAAAATAGTAACTGTACAGCCACTTACTTCCCATCTCACAAACCATCTTAGTAAAGCAAGGATGATATGCTTCACACGACTGATGAAGTAAACGTATTCTCCTATGAACTCCTATGAATGGACACATTAGTGTTGGCCATCCAGAAAAAAAAGTTACATTTATCAGCTCGGTGTGGACACAGGGTGTCATCTTGAGAACTTGCTAGTTCAATGGCCGATAAGGAGGGATAATTAGGGAGAATCAAAGGCATGCCTTGATGATGATGATGTTGAAAAAAAAAAAAGAAATAAACATTACTGGGTGTTGAATGGAAAGTAATTGGTTTCAAAGTAACTATTATTTAAAAGAATGAAAGGAAATCAATAAAAAATGGCCATACAAAAAGATCTTAAGATGAAAGCGGACAAAAAACAAAACGTTTCGAAAACAGGTGTCACTTCTCATTCTGTTTGTATTTCATGTTTAGAGCTTAACGTTAATGGACAGCAGCCTGTTTCTTCTCCATCCATCCATCCAGGATCTGCAACGATTGGTCAGACACATAATAGCCTTAAACAAGGAACTTACTTTTAATGTCAACAAGAAAAAGGCTCGAAGTATCAGATGTACGAATATCAATACTGAAAATGATCCTTACTAACCTGAACGTGCACTCGCAGCTTGAGACAAAAGCTATTTCCCAATGAATATAGGGGTGGGGTTCATACGATTCTTAAAGGTATTAATACAAAAGTGAACATAATATTAAGACTGGAGTTCGAACTTGCTTACTACGATGTCACAGTTGGGCACCTCGGGTTGTGTAACGGTTTGCAAGCTTGACTAACAAACCTTCACGAGTGACTTCGATTCTCACTGGGTTCCCCATTCATTTGGCCTTGTGCCACATCTAAGCAAAAAGCTTAGTAAACTACTACTACGATGTCACAGTCTGGCATATTAACAACTACGCCACAGAGTCTAGCTTTTTAAGAATCGTATGAACCCCACCCCAATATCCCCAGCTATGAGTTAATAGTATCACTGCTGTTCTTCTACTGGAATGTCTTTGGCATTAAATAACCCACGAAGGTTGATGTCATTAAACAAAGAAACCGAAGCAATCCAAAAAATAAAAGAAAAATAAACTTAGAATAAAATCAATGAAAAGAAAAACAAAAGAAGAAAAATGAATCTTTTCAGAACTTGTGTCTATGTGGCAATTTTGTGCGTATTGTTGTTTGGTTTTGCTGTTTGGGTTTTATGGCATATCAACCTTTGTAGGTTATCTATTGCCGAATCGATTTTTATGCAAATAATCAGTTCTATTTCAAACAATTCGGTTTAGCATGAGTACACAGTTTAATTGTTTAAAACATTTCTACTTCAAGCAATTCAGTTTTATCAAACAGTTTTAATTCAAACAATTCAGTTTAGCGTAAATACGCAGTTTAAATTTCAAAACAGTGCTATTTCAAGTAATTTAGTTTAGCATAAGTATGCTGATTAGTTCTATTTGACCCTGAGATAGGGCCCAACAGGTGATACCACTCCCGGCCAGAGTGAGCCTAAGAGAGATGGCAATGAAGGGGTACTCTGCATTCCCCAAAGCTCCAGCATCACTGAAACCTCACCATGAGATTGTTTAGTGCCATATCCAGGACACTTATTGGGGGTGTTTTACCCTCTGCAGAGGTACAGTCGGTGTATTCTATAACCTCAGCCGACTGGGCAAGCGTGTTGCTGTGTACTTCTTAGTGTATATATATATATATATATATATATATATATATATATATATATATTAATGAGTGGTTGTGTGTGTTTGTGATTTTTTTGCTTTTGTGCATGTCTTTTTGTGTGTGTTAATATTGTATTTGTGAGTTTTGTGTGTTTCCCTGTTTTTTCTCTGTTTATTTGCGTGTGTTTCACGCAGTTTTAGATGTGTATGTTTGTTTTGTTCGTTTTTTCTTTGTATGCATATGCATGTTTTTTCATGTCTGTATATGTGTGTGTTTGCGTTTTGAATATACGACGTATGTCTGAAAAGTAACATGACTGGTGCCATAAACGATTCATTTTATTTCACAATTAAAAAAAAAAGAAATTACTTAATTTCACCTTCAAAGGAGTCCTCTTCGAGTTTAATACCCCTTCCAAATCCTCTCTCCCATACTTCTGTATACTGCTGTAAAGATTCTTAGCTCTGTCTTTACGGCTCTCTTGATGGCCTCTACGCCTTCAAAACGAGTCCTATTAATGATCCCCTTGACATTAGGGAAAAGAAAAGTCACATGCATCATGATCAGGCGAATAGGTGAAATTGCACCGCTACTGATCGTCTAAAGGGATAGCTTTGGCATTGAATAATCCTCGAGGGTTGATATGCCATTAAACAAACAAAACAAAACAAAACAAACCTTGGTGTCGTTGAAGTGACAACCTGGGGAAATAGAGATAAAAAGCTGTAGTTGTTTTTTTACACTTTTCCAGTTCCCTGTAGTAAGAAATAAAGAAAAAGAAGAAGAAAAAAGAAAGAAAAAGAAAGAACGGAGAAGAAAGAAGAATGACCGAAAGAAGAAGAAAGAAAGGAGAGAGAAATAAGAAAGAATGAAAACACAAAGAATCAAAAAAAGAAAAAAAGAGAGAAAGAAAGAAAGATGAAAGAAAGAAGAAAGGAATTGGAAAGAAAGAAAGAAAGAAAGAAAGAAAGATTATCAAATGTTAGAGCTGAAAATATTGGCAACTAGACAACTCATAAACCAGTTTAGTTCCAGTTGTTACAACGATCCATGATGATACTGATGCTTCTATTTAGGAAAGTGTGAAGATTTATAATTAGCTTTTAACGGCCACAGTGGGTAACTGCAATAATTTGAACTGCTTCGGTCATGCAATATAAAT
This sequence comes from Sepioteuthis lessoniana, assembly GCA_963585895.1. Taxonomy (NCBI): domain Eukaryota; kingdom Metazoa; phylum Mollusca; class Cephalopoda; order Myopsida; family Loliginidae; genus Sepioteuthis; species Sepioteuthis lessoniana. Next base: position 59,172,162 of record OY757910.1, on the reverse strand, counting down.
GCCTCGAAATAGCACCTACTACCAAAATATTGCAAAACCTTTGACTCACCCTTGTAAATGAAAGCGCTTCTATTCCACACCATAGAAACCTCTTACAAATATGACTGACACTTTTTATATCACATTTGTAAGAGGCAGTTACTGTCTTGCTGATTCATTTTTTTAAATCCCAAGTCTAAATTTTTTTCGCTAAATTTGTATATATTGCTCATAAACTTTGGCAAATACGATTTACATAGGAAACATTTCTTTTTTGAATATTTTCGAATGCCGAAGGTAAACTGGATAATAAAACGATCAATTCAGTTTTTAAATTGATGGGTGTGCCATATTGTTTAGTTCAAAGATAGGATGTGTATTCAAGTTACGATGTAATCATTTTATGTATATTTTTATATGTCGTTTAAAAAAAAAACACACAAAAAACTCTAAAAAATTAATAAAAAATGAAAAACCTTCTCAAAAATAAAAATTAAAATTAATCTCATATAAAGATAACAAGTTGAAAACCTGCCCAATAAGCAGAATGTTAAATTGCATAAACTGGGAATAAATTTATCCATTCCACTTTTTAATTACAGCAATAAACACACGCATAACACTAAATGATGTCCTCCTGAGAATCTATAAATTTATATACGTTGTTCAGAGGTTAACGTTTATCATGATATTCCTTGACCTGCTTGGCATTTAAATAATACACACACACACACACACACACACACACACACACACACACACACACACACACACACACACACATATATATATATTTATATATATATATATATATATATATATATATATATGTATATATATATATACGTGGTGCCTTCAACAAGTTTCCAGACGTTTTTTGTACAGGCATTTAAGAATGTCATAGACTCTTGAAAATTCAGTATGTTATTGCTATACATCTTATGAGATGACTGACCTATTTTTATGATTTCAGCTTCAAATGAACAGCTACAGCAGCAATTGGAATACACCCTACTAAAGCCTGGTGAATTTGAAAAAATGCAATCTGGACGTGAGGACACTTTAGAAGAACGATATCCAATAAAATTCTGTTTTGAACTTGGAAAAAATGTCACGGAAACGTATGGAATACTTCAGACTGCTTTTGGACCATTTTGCATAAATCGAGCATCAATTTTTGAGTGGCTTAAGAGATTCAAGGAAGGAAGAGAGTCTGTGAGGGATGATGAGAGGTGTGGGAGGAGTAAGGAAGTCAATACATCAGAGTTGATTGGCCAAAGAGTTACTATGTTGAGGTTTTAAGGGAGTTCAAGAAGAGATTCCCTCGGAAGAGACCAGTACTCTTCAAATCAGGTCAGTGGCATTTCCACCAGGACAATGCACCAGTACACAATTCCATACTTGTCACTGACTATTTGACCAAGATGGGCATCAAAACAGTTTCTCACCCTCCCTGTAGTCCAGATCTTGCTCCCTGTGACGTTTGGTTATTCCCTAAGCTCAGAGGCTGTTGTTATAAGACAATTGAGGAGATGAAAGAGGCTGTGACGAAGGTCATTGACACGCTCACACAAGAGGACTTCTATGGGGCCTTTCCGAAGTTGTTTGAACGGTAGAACAAGTGAATTGTAGTCGGAGGAGATTACTTCGAAGGGGACTAGAGTTTCATGTGTGTACTATCAATAAAAGTGCCCATACGAAAAAGTCTGGAAACTTATTTAATGATTCTCTTATATCGAATCTGCTGAAAAATGAATGCCTTCTTTAGGAAAGGAAAAATCAGTATAGAATAAATATTTAATTTGTATTAGTACCTCTATAAATATAGATACCTCTATCAAAGTTTTGTCAAACTGTGATTACACCGTTTACTGTAGTATGATATTTTCTCAACAGATGGCGTATTCATCCTTAAGATATTCGCACAATTTTTTCCTTTCCTAAAATGAGAAATAAAGCTTTGGAGCGAATTTGTATAACACACCAAAAATAGCAAATCTTTGCAAGATTTTTATTAGAGTGTTAATCTTAAAATTATTCTAACGAGTACAAAAATTTCCTGTTCGAGTTGTAATTGAATGATGATTTTGTGCGATCAGCATTTGCAGCGAACAACTCTTCTTAATCACTAACATTATTGATATCAAGATGAATATGAAAAGCTAATTATAATCATTCCCTCTCTCCTTAATAACAGTATCATTATCATCATGGGTCGCTGTTATAACTTAAGCAAAACTGTTTTACGGTTTGTCTAGTTATAATAATTTTAGTTCAAACACTTTATAATCATATGACATACTATCTTCCAACATTAATTTCAAAACTTAAAATTCTTGTTTGTTAAGCCCAGTCGGCTGCAGAGGGGTAAGACCCACCTCATAAACGTGTGACCCAGATATAACACTAAACTGCAAAGGTCCAGTCCTTTACTGTACGGTCCACTCTGGCTCGGAGTGGTAATACCTGTTAGGTACCTCACAATTGGGCAAATAGACCCATCTAATCCTTTACTATACTGGAAACCATTAAACAGTAGCAATAATAGAATTATTAGTGTTAGAGAGTAATAGTAAAGTGAGTAAAGTTGGCGACCTTAGTCGAGGGTGACCCGAAGGCCCCCTTTTCAATAGCTACCACACTAAGGTGTTGGAGAGGGCGCTACTCAATTCCCTGGATTGCTTCACTTTACCCTTGTTCCTTACCTTATAATGGTGAATGCTAAGCAAGGCAGCATCAAGTACCATTTTTTGAGTTTTTGGTATGACTCGACCTGGGATTGAAACCCTCTACTTATTAAGCCAATGACCCGGTTTACATGTGTACAAATAGAACTGTTAGAGTGAGTAATACTTGAAACCATTCAACTGTGCGCAAACAAATGAGCCTTGACTCGTGTAAAAATTGTTTCCAAGAAAAAAAAAACATATATATTTAATGTATATGTATAAACAGGATGTGGCATTAAATAACCTACAAGGGTTGATAATTCATAAAATACAATGAACGAACGAACGAACCAACCAACCAATGAGATCTATTCAATCATTTACTATACTTGAAACCATTTAATCTTATTCAAACAAATGAGCTTTGGCTCGTTTAAAAATGTTACCAACGAACTCTTTACTTTGAAATCGCACGTATGAACAGGATTTGGCATTAAATAACCAATAAGGGTTGATATGCCATTATAAAAATAACATAACCTAACCTAACCCATCTTGTTTTTTTACTATTTTGGTTTATTTTCTGGGGATTATTTTCACAGTACCAACCATTTTTGTGGCCACTTGGTGGTTGCTGGTTTAGGGAGGAGTGCCGAAGATAGTGCTGATAGTATTGGAAGTGACAGAAAGGAGGAAAATAAAAAAAGAGACAAAACTACAAAAAGGATTTATGTAAATGAGTGTTAAGCAAGGGAATTCAAAGAATCCGGATTTAAAAGGTATCTCAGAGTAGAATTGATTCTTTCAATATGAAGTATTTAGGATCCATCCATTTTTTGAAAACCTTGATATGACAGCATTTGATGGCCTATAAGATACCCATCTATTTTAAGAAACATTGTTAGATGTCACTTTGAATGTTACCGGATCTTTATTTGACCCAGTTGAAAACAAATTTTTCTGTTGAAAAATATGATATACTGATACATGGCTGATAAACTGATTGATTTTAATGGCATTTCAACCCGTCTAGGGTTATTTTATGTTTTGTGGTTAGAGAATTCCATTAATTGTACGTTCCTATTAACATTTTTTATATAGCTGTTTTTTTAAAGATTTTTTTTTTGCTCATGATCCTATGGAATGTGAAGGATTTTTGAGTAGATCTATTTGGCCCATAAATGAGACTATATTCCAAATATCTCAGATCTTCAGAACTGAACTCCCGGCATCAAATGCAGTTTAATATCATGACTAAGAAACCCCCTTTTTTGGAGTGGCATCTTACCCCTCTGCAGGAGATACAGGCCCACCATCAAGACAATTTAATAGATACTGGAAGTATTGGTTATGTTATTAAGCAGGCTAAGTTCTTTTAAACATAACACTTTATTGAATGAATGTAAAAAAAGCAAACAAAAAAAGTTTTTTTTAAACCAAAAAAACAAACAAACAAACCAAAGAACAAACTAAACAAAGTTTGTTTGCCGAATTTCTGAATTTAAAATTCAAAAATGTCTATTCTACTCGGTGTACTCATTGTATTTCCACAGAATATATGCATAATAAAATATAGATATCATTTTGACGTAAATCGTTGGTGATTTCTAATTTAGTTTTAAAATTTGCTCAAATAAAGGAAATGTAAGCTTACAGTTATATGATGCGCGCCTAGCGTAACGGTTATTGTCGTAGAAAATAGAAACGGCAACTCAGATCCGGGACGATACTATTTGCGTTTCACTCGGTGCTTTGAAAAAGGGATGAATCCACACATTTTCCCTTCAGCTATGGGTAAATAGGAAAGGGGACTGAGTTCTTTAGCAATGGTTAGACAACCTGTCTAGGAGAAGGAAAACTTTGAATTCAAATCACCTGTAATCCGCTTAAAAAGATTAGGGTAAGTGAAGTAATCATTTTTGTAGGTAAATATGTGTTTATCCAATTTTTGAGAAAATTTTTATCAATTTTTCAGGTGGGTGAAAATTTGCTATCATTTGAGGTGTACAGAGCGTTTCAGAATAATTTATATCATTTCATAATTTGATAAATTGACCAATTCTCGTTCAAATGATCTAAAATTTTGACAGCATGAGTAGAAACAACACAGAATGTTGTGTTTTATGTTTAAATGGCTTTTCTTTTCCAGGGAATAGTATTTCTATACACGGATATTTTAAACATTTTCCGACAATCTATTGTTCACGTTTAGGGGACCATGTCATAGGACATTTTGTAGTCAATCTATGCCATGTCTACATTTTTCGTTTTGACCTAAAGGTTGATTAAAATCATAGGTTGCTTATGAATGATACTAATATTTAGAAACTTGCACACTAGAGATTTTTGTGGATTCAAGAATACCATACATTCATTGCACTTTTGAATCTACGATTTTCTATTTCTTAAAAGACAGCATAATTAAACATATCAATCACATGTCTTCATTAACTACTTTTGCAAAAATAATTCCAGTCACGTGATCCGGTAGGGGTGGGGAAGAGAGAAAGAGATAGATAGTCAGAAACTCTGGCTGTAGAATTACAACCATTCCTATTATATTCATTTTTTCTTTAACCTTTTTTTACTTTTGTTTGCTCATCTTTTTTTTTACTTAGTTATAACTTATAAAATTTCGAGGGTTTTGAAGACTGAATTTTAATTTGATATCAAAGCAAAGATTGTTTAGATATTTTTTTTATGAATGGGCAAATTCCAATTTAAATCAACGGATATAAACTTAGAAAGTTTAGTTCTTAGCCTGGGTTTTGATTCTCTTTATTCGGATCTGGTCCCAAACATCACTCTTCACTGTCATTAAACGTTCTTCAAACCAATACTAATTGGTTGTTTTTACGGCATTTCAAGTGTCAATAAATCTCCTTGGATGTCCTGGACTCTTCTAAGTATTCTAACCGATTTCATTTGAGCTGTGCAGTGTTTATTCTTTCTCTCATTTGAATTTCCCTTAGTCTCTTTCCGGATTTTTTGAGATTGTTCTGAGGGATCCAAACATGATCTTTATTACTTTCATTTTTTTAACTCTCTAGCAACGTCTAGGTTTGTTTCTTTTTTTATAAACTAAAACTACATCTGCTCTTCTAGCCTGGATTAAGTGATTAATTTATTATTAATATTAAGTCTCCTTAAGTCTCCAGGACTCTTCTCTGTATTCTGGTCGTTCTCAATAATGCTGTAGTTTGGGTGGTCTCCATTCGTCCTCCAACTTCCAAGTCCTCTAGTCCCTTTAATAATCCTTTAGTTATTGTACCGAAAGCTCCAATCATATTTGGTATAATTGTGCATATACCATTTGTTCGAATGGTCAAATTTAAATTTCTTTTGCATCTACCAGTAGATCACCTTGCCCACCAAGTCGTGTCTAGTCTTATTGTTGTATCGTTGGTTCATTAAAGGTATTCCACAGGTATAAGCCGAAGAGTTGGCAAGTCTATCAGAAAGCGATTAACGCTTTTTCCCCTGAAGTAGTCAGACACCGTCCATTTATATCTTTACCGGTGTCATACTAAAAAGAATCACTGAGTGTATAGTTCCGGTATGACACTTATAGTAATTTACAAAGCTCTTTGCTTCGATGTGGCACAAGGCTGAATGAATGGGGCGCCCAATGAGACTCGAACTCACTCGTGTAGGTTTGCTAGTCAACCTTGCTAACCGTTATACCACCAGAGGTGCCCCCGGTATGACACTTATACATATTCCTTTTCTGCTAGTTTGCTGCATTCGCTTATTATGTGATTGATGGTTTCATCTTTGTCACCGCATAGCCTACATTTGCTATTTTGTTGCGTCTTATCTATTCTCGATTTGATATGATTTGTTCTTACAGCGTTGTTTTGTGCTGCTATTAAGAGAGATTCTGTTTCTCTCTTAAAGTTTCTTTTTCTTAGCCAGGTCCAAGTTTTCTCGTGTGAGAGGTTGTTTATTGGTCGTTTAAAACGCCCATAGAGTTGTTTTTCTTCCCATTTTTGTTTTCTGGTTAATGTCATTCTGTTGTCCATCATGTTATCAGTATCGTTTCTGACAGCTATAATCAGTCCTCCTTCGTGTTTTTCTATGTAGTTTCGAGTCATTGTATCGATACATCAATGCTGTCTTCAAAGCTGGCAAGTCCTCTTCCTCCCTTTTTCTTGATACATATAGTCTGTCAACGTCGTCTCTGGGATATAATGCCTTATGCATGGTCATTAGTTTTCTTGTTCTTTGGTTAATTTGTTTAAGTTCTTCTCTGATCCACATCAAAATGGGTCCCGAGTATTTAATGAGGGGTACAGCCCAGGTATTTATTCTTTTGATTAGGTTTCTGCAAGGCAGTTTTGTCTCGAGTAGTTTTCTAGTTCTTCTGAGATATTCTTTTTGAGTTTTGTTTTTCATTTCCACTTGTTTGATGGTGTCAGGCTCTAAGATTCCCAAGTACTTGTATTATTTGCCAAATTCAATTCCTATGTTCTGACTATATATTCTAACTGCGTGTATTAGAGCTTCCAGTTCTTTTTCATTTTTGGCAAATAGTTTGATGTCATCCATATACATTAGGTGATTGATCTTCTCTTGCGATCTGTTGAGTTTGTATCCGGCTGTGCATTTTCTGAGTATGTGGTTAAGTGGCATCATGGCTATTATGAATAGTAAGGGTGATAGTGCATCTCCTTGAAAAATACCTCTTTGGATCTTTGCTTCAGCTAAGCTTCTTCCTCCTGCTGTCAATTCTACTCTCCAGGTTTTCATGATTTTCTCCATGAAGTTTATGACTTCATCTGATATTTTGTACATTTTGAGGAACCGTATCATATGCCTTTTTGTAATCAATCCAGGCCACAGCTAGATTTTTCCGTCTGGTCTTGCTCTCGTTTAGGATGTGCTGACCTTTGTAAAGTAAATCTTCTGTGCCTATGGATCCTTTGCGGCACCCTTTCTGTTCCTCAGGGAACAATCCGCGGCTTGTTAGCGAGTAGTAAATCTCTTCCCTTATTTGTACTGTTAATATTTTCCACATTATCGGTAGGCAAGTTATGGGTCTGTAATTGTTTGGGGTGATTCCTTTGCTTGGGTCCTTTTGGATCAACGTGGTACTTCCTTTGGTCATCCATTCGGATACGTGTGCTCTTTCTAGGCATCTGTTTATTTCTTGTGCTTGTCTGTCGTGAATGGAGGTGAATTTCTTGAACCAGAAACCATGTATTCTATCACGGCCAGGCGTTTTCCAGTTTGATATTTTTTTAGCGTCTTTTTGAGTAAATCGATGTGTATTTCCGCTTTGGGACCTTTTTCGAGCCATTCTAGTTCTCTTGTCATATTGTTTATCCATTTACTCCAGTTTTTCACACCAGCCGATGGTTTCTCACTGGAGTTTGAATGACAGGAAATCTCTTTAAGTCTTTAGGACTCTCCTCAGTAATCTGGCCGATCTTAATGATTCTTTAGTTTGGATGATCTTCCATCATCCTCTTATTTCGAAGTTTCCCAGTCCGGGTATCAATTCTTCGGTGACTGTACCAATAGCACCAATTAAAATTGATATCACCATCACTTTCATGTTCCACAGTTTTTTCAATTCCCTAGCAAGGGTAAGGTACTTTTCTGTTTTTAGATTTCTTTCACTTTTACTCTGTGGTCAGCCGGGACAGCAAAGTCCACAATTCGACAAGTTCCATCTTTTTGTTGATTATTACTAGGTCTGGTAGTCTGGCCGAGATTAATTGATCCGTTTGTATCACAAAATCCCATAGTAGTTTGTGCGTCTCATTCTCCAGAATATATGCCGAGTTGTGCATATACCAGTTGTTCGTATTGTCAAATTTCAATTTCTTGTACCAGTGGATTGTTAATATTATTTATACAATATGAGGTATTGACTGGTGCTAAAAACTTATGCAGAGTATGATACATTTTTTAATTTTATTTAGGAAAAGGTTATCTAAAAAAAGATTTGAAATAAATTCAAAAGTCAATTTAAAGGTCAAAGTTAGCAATCTGGAGGTTTTGTTCATGCATTGGTCAATTTTAAATCATGATATCGCTTGCTCATCTGATGGGGTTAAAAAGTCAAATCTTTTGATAGATTAATTGGATCTTTGATTATGTTCTGGTTAAAGTGAAAAGAGATATTTCCTTCACAAAGCGTGGGCTGTGATCCTTAATTAACCAAGCACCTATATTGTGGTTTGATTGGATGACCAATTAAAATCTGCTACGTCGAAGCGATACTCTTCCCATAGACGCAAATCCGCGTATCTGATTGGCTGATTAGTTAAAAAGTAGTAAAATAATTCGAAATGATCTGTGATTGGTCAGCCAATCGGGAATGTTTGTTCCCAGGGGAATCCTCGATAAAATGGATGTTTAGGGTTAGAGGAAAGAAGAGATGTGATATCCGTACCGAAGACAAGAGAATAAGAAAATAAATCTCTCCAAGAACTAAAGCCTTTCCAGCAAAGGCCTCATTCTCCGAAAAGAGTAAAAGCGACAGACTGCACTAGCCAAATACCTCAATTGTCTGTCTCTCAAATACAACAAAAGTGACAATATATATATATATATATATATATATATATATATATAGGCAACATCTCCACACAAAAGGGTGGGCCTCTGAAACTAGTGGACAAGTTTACCTACCTGGGAAGCAGCGTTTCATCAACCGAAAATGATATCAACACGCGACTAACCAAGGGATGGATAGCTTTCGATAGACTATAGGTCATATGGAAGTCAGACTTGACTGATAAAATAAAAAGCAGCGGTCGTGTCGATATATGGATGCACAACATGAGCGCTAACAAAACATCTGGAGAAAAAGCTTGACGGCTATTACACAGGAATGTTGTAAGCCACATTGAACAAGTCCGGGAAGCAACACCCTACAAAACAGCAACTGTACGGCCACCAACCAACCATCACAAAAACTATCCAAATTAGACGAACCAGTCACGCGAAACACTGCTGGAGAAGTAAGGACGAACTCATAAGTGATGTACTCCTGTGGACCCCTGCTCATGGACGAGCAAATGTTGGACGACCAGCTAAAACCCATACACAACAGCTCTGTGGCGATACAGGATGTAGCCCGGAAGACCTTCCTGGGAGCAATGAACGATAGAGATGGGTGGCGAGAGAGAGTCAGGGAGATCCGCGCTAGCAGCGTGACACGGTGATGATGATTGTTACACCATTGTTTCAATAAATAGTTGTTCACAGAGAGTTTTCTGGTCCTTGAGTTGGTGACACCAAGGTAATTTGTTCCAACGAACCATCCCTGACGTCAGAAGAAGTTCCAGATAGATTGTGTCATTCCCCGTCAGTGGATCTTTCAAACACAACGTGGGTACAGAGGGAGTTGATGAATAAACTTGCTGAAACGCATACAGTAGTTATGGAACTAAGGCCTCAATCAAGTACCGTGACTAGCATAGGATCACATTATTATTATTATTATTGATTAATTGATTAGTTAATTAATTAACCAATAGATTGACTGAAATCTATGTTTTTAACGGACGTTATTTTACAAATTCATCAAAATTTTCATCATTATCATTATTATTATCTAAAATATTTTATCAAATAATGAAAATATTTAATGACGTCAGTACCTAAAAAGCATCGATTTTAAGACACCACAAAAGATGTGCTGGTTATATTTTTATAATCGGTACTTCAGCTTGATAAACTTGATTACGCTTGTGTATCTGTGTGGCTCAAGTCCATGGACACCCAAATAGCTGGAAATAAAAAGCTGCAATTTGGCACAAAATACCACTTTTCAGTCTATATTAATCATGAATTTATTGTTAATCTAGAATTAATCTAAAAAATGGACCGATGGATAAATAATTGTGAGTTACTTTTTTCCTGTGGCACCATTCCGCTTCAAACCGCATCAACATATTTTTTACTCCTGAAGCCTGAAGTACATTTCGTTTTTATTCAATTTAATCATTTAATTCTTGAATGAAATTTGATCTATTGTGATTCTTAAAGTTTACTCTTACATTTCTATGTAATTATTTTAACACTTTTTTTTATTTTCATTAAAAAAATTCATTTTCGCTTATACGCATTCTTTTTGCTATTACAATATAAACTAAGTTAATCGTAAAAAAAAGCCCTTAAAACGATTATTTCTATCATTTTTTCAAATCAACAAAAGCAAAACATTTAATCAGATAGAATTAAAAATGAATTCGAAAAATTACAATAATACATAATGAAAAAAAATTGCTAATATCGTTTCTATATTTACATATACTTGTTTATGTGTTTGTTATACACGGACATTGAACGAATCATTTTTTATTTATCAAAAACATTTTTTTGTGAAATAAAAACTCTTTCTTTTTTACCTTACTTAACAGCAAACAAACACAAACGAATTTTTACTTTTTATCCATTTTGCAAATTTCAAGCGTAAAATGATTTTTATAAAAAAAAAAAAAATCAAATTGAAATAAAAAAAAACAAACCAACATTGGTATATTATAAATACGCTGTCGTCGTATTTTTAGATATTGAAGAACATTCTATTTAAAGATAAAAAGTTTTAAAAAATCAATTAATTTAATTGCAATAAATATTATCCATGCTCCAATTATTCTCTGATAAAAATTAAAACAAAACAAAATAAAAAATAACAGAAGAATTGTACACGACTATTGATAATTTGTTATAATCCGCGCTAATATGAAATAAAAGACAAAATATTCTTTAATAGAAGCTTCCACACAAAATTTTGGCGTCAACATGGTTTTCTTTTTCATATATTAGTTAATTTGATCAACATTTTAAAAAGACAATTCTATTAATAAATACATTTTGTTTATTTAAACAAACAAACACTTTCATTTGTTTACTTATATTTTGAAAAATGTTTTCCAATTGATAATTCTTGTTTACTTTTTTCACTGTAGCAAACCGAAGTGTTGTTTAAATATGACAATCCCGAATAAATAAATGTGATTAAAATGGTGAAAAAATAAGCATCGATCCCTCTAATCTAGCGTATGATGCATTAAACTAATTTTGAAGTACTTAACTTCACTTAAACATGCACACTGTTAAATGATTCGCACGGTACCAGTAGGAAAAACATGTAACAATACCTAATCCACGTGTGTCACCAAATGTAAAAATAGAATAAGAACTCATATGTCATGGTTTTTAAAAGGAATTTCCCCCTGTTTTACCGCAAAAAATCTTTTGAGTATATACTGACCAAAATCTTTAGTACTATAGTAGCAGTCTGACAGTTCCCAGTTTTATACCAAAAGTAATCAGTCCAAAACTTTGACAATGTTAAATAAGTTTTATCGTCTTAGGAATCTTAAGACTAACAAGCAAGTAAGCATTTCAAAAAGAATTATAAAACATTTACGTACACGGTACAAATACAAATATTAATACTAACACAACAACTCTTTTGTAAGCTGTTGCTTATTACCAAAAAGAAATACATACAAAGACAACATCTATTTAAACTCAAACTCCTGTTGTTTGTTTTACTGTTTACTTTTTATTTATAATTCATTTCAGCATTAACATTTTATCACGGCAACCGGAAAACTTCTCTGCTACATTATTGAGTTACATTTCATCATGAACCAGATATGCATTATTCGCTACAACGTTCACTCTATCCTCATAACAAACTATTTCGCAAGAGTAGTGGGTTCGGTTCTCAGAGGCCGTTACATAACTATATAATTGTGGCCTTGTGTCAATCTGAGCTAAGCTTAACAAATAATAAGTTTTGTACCATAACCTACAAAATATCTGTGGAACATGTTTACGGATGGAAATATGAATTATTCTTTTTGTCTAGGCGACACGCAGATGAATAACACCTTTTTTCTTTTCTTTTAATATCAAGGAATGATACAGTTTGCTGTTTATTCTTATAGTGAGGGTTGATAATGAAAATAATAAACAATATAAACAGTATATTTCTCTCTCTGACATCTCCGTTATTCCAATCTGACAAATCCTGTCTAAATCTTACACTTGTCACATAAAAGAAACAATAAAAAACAAACCCAATACTCTCATGAAAGTATAAAGAAAGAAGTATTGGTGGAACGAGAGGTTATATGTGATTCATCTTTATCTGCTAACCACTCAGACATGATCACTTGGAATGTGATTATCGCCTGAGCGCATGCATTTAACGAAAAACAAAGAATCTGATGCGAGCAAATATAAGCATAGAAATACTCTCGAATGTACCTATATGCAGGGATACACACGTTTCTCGCATATAAATTTACATACATATATGCATACATACATACATCTTTGCGTAAATAGATATAGAATTATCATATTCATTTAACGAGTTTTCTATATCTATTTATCTATCTATCTATCGCAGTCTTGTCATATCTACCATAGTCTACTCATATCTGTCTGTATATCTCTCTACCGATAGTTTCGTACTACGTTTTGACTAAATGTTGAAAATGAATATGAGCGTGCTATCTTCCAAATGGGATGAGTTTTCCTGATTCGAAAATAAACACTACAAAATATGTCATTTGATGTCGGTTTCAAAAGTGAACCATAGCATCAGAGGGAAATACAAAACTATTTTTTCTAGAAAGCTATCCTCCGTTATATATATATATATATATACGCAATGGTATTATGAAGGTAAACAAAGAAAGAACTTATAATTGATTTGTTGTTGCCGAAAAGAATCTCTTATAATGAGAGTTAGTGAAACTGTAGTTTGCTTCTGGTAGAAAAATTGTATATTATAAGGTTTCCAGAATCTTATAAATTACTAAATAAAAGATCGGAGTTGATGTCAAAATGCCGCCCTGACAGTAAATATTCACTTTACACTACGTGACTTATCAAGCCATCCACGTTATTATCATGTGACTCAAAAAGAGTAAAAAAAGTATAATTCTTTTGACTAGGTCAGATCTGAGTTTCGAGTTTTTATCCAATTTACAGATTATCAATCATATGGATCCCTGCGACCAAATAAAACAGATTTCTCCCAACCAGTGGCTGTGCTAATACAACTGTATGGATGCACCACAACGAAATGCATGGAGAAAAAGATAGATTGGAACAATATAAGAATGCTACTGATTGTTTTGAACAAATCCTGGAAACAACACTCCCCAAACCAGCTACTGTACGGCCACCTGCCTCCATCAAACAAACCACCTAAATAAGCGGAACAAGATATTTGGGACATTGTTAGAGAAGCAAAGACGAACTCCAGTGGACTTCTACACGTGGACGTGCCATTGTTGACTGACCAGCAAAGACTTACATCAGCTAAGCGCAGACACTGGATATAGTCAGAAGGATATGCCAGGAGCGATGGATGATAGGGAGAGATATTTTGAGCATAGTAAATATTTTATAAAGGAGAGGTGCTTTTAGCGTTGAAAAATTTTGAATCATAGAATACAATATATAGTTTTACTATATTTTGGTACGTGCTAGTACCTGCTGTAGTTGATAGTATCGTGGTAGTTGGTGCGCTGATACGTTGTACATTGCTTCACTCCGTGTGTGATTTGAAAGCCACCCATATAAACGTGCTACGTTGTCTAATTCGAACTGGGCCAAAAAGTCGCGGAAGCAACCAAAAACATTTATTGCGCAAAAAATTGAAGGTGCAGTTGATCACAGTATAGTAACCAGATGGTTCAAGAAATGTTATATATATATATATATATATATATAATTTCTTCATATATATATATATATATATGTAAGAGTGGAACGGTAATGTATTTAAGTGGTCAATTATCATTAATCAGGTTTAGTTGCATGTATGGATGTTAAACGTAAAATAATAATTCACTTTCATGCAGTGCAAGCAATGATATATATATATATATATATATATAGAGAGAGAGAGAGAGAGAGAAATAGTAAATTTTCGTAAATCTAAGAAGAAGATAAAAATAAGTGGAAAAATGAATAAACCAAACCCTTACAATGGGTTCAGTAGTAATATTTTGTTCTTTATTCGAGAGTCTGAAAAATTTCTTCCTTGGATAAAGAACGAAATATTACAACTAAAATCGTGAGTTTTTGTTTTATCCACTTCTTCCACTTACTTTTATCATCTATATATATATATATATATATATAGTAAGTAAAGTAAAGTTGGCGACTGTAGTCGAGGGAGACCAGAAGGCTCCCTTTTCAATAGCTACTGTATGGGAGGGCACTACTCCTTTACTCTTGATACGTACCTTATATCGCTAAGTGTTAAGCAAGGAGGTATCAAGTACCATTTTTAAAGTCTTTGGTATGACGCGACCTGGGATTGAACCCTTGTCTCCCTGACCATTGGCGAACACTCTACCCACTAGGCCAATGAGTCGGTATATATATATATATATAGTATTATTTGGTCCAGTTAAACCGGATTTGGGAGTAATTCTATCAGGACCCCCCCAAAAAACTTTCAACAGTGAACATTTAAATTTTCCTGGTAAAGAGCTCAATGTAACTGATATTACAGAGCAATAATTTCTTTAAGAAAAAACAAAAACCGGTCACATTAGGATTATAAATTTATTTCCATCTTGTTATGGGTTTTGATATAAATCAAAAACACCAAAAATGGATAAAACGTTTTATCCATAAGATCTGAAGAAGTCCTGTTATTTTTGGTGTTTTTGATTTTTCAAAACCCATAACAGGATGGAAATAAATCGATAATCCTAATGTGACCGGTTTTTGTTTTTTCTTAAAGAAATATATATATATATATATATATATATATATGTGTGTGTGTGTGTGTGTGTGTGTGTGTGTGCTTATGTATATATGAATTTGCATATTTACCACCCCTCCGCATGAGCAGAATGTGACACAAAGTCAATTTTCAAGCGAAGTTTAACAGTTTTCCTTCTCCTAGACCGGTTGCTATACCAAGGTTGAAGACCCCCTTCTACCCAACTATTTACCCATAGCTGGAAGGAGAACAATTGGATCATACCTTTTCCGAAGGTATTAGCCCTTTGTGAAATGCAAGTGCTCTCGCCCTGAATTTGATTTTGTATTGCCGTATTCATTTCCTACGACGGTTTTCATAACATCACGAACGCCGTATGTATGAATGTGTGTGCCTGTGCTTGTGTATGAAATATTCTATCTTGTATTTTGTACTGGTTTGTATAATCAGGAGTAAATTTGCCAACTTCTTGCAGCAGCCAAGGTCTGAATATAACAATTCAGGAAGAATTCAGTTAATAAAAAGCGTCTCTGTGACCTAAAAAATCACAGAAATACACATTTACATATATTAAATGAAAAAAAATGGATTTTTTTCATTGTATATGAGAATCTATCTATCTATCTATCTATCTCAGTCTTATCATATCTAGTCTAGTCTATTCATATCTAAGAAGAAGAAGAAGGGGGGAGAAAGAGGTAAGAGAAAGAGTTATAAGTAGAAGACTGTATAGAATAGATTAAGAAGAGACACAGCAGAAAGCGAATGACGTGGGATTTAAAGGGTTAAAAGGTTGCCGTTATCACAGACAGTATGTCTCTTGTAATATTGTAAACGACAGGATTGTTATTTCGCCGTGTAACTTATAAAATTAATCGAGAAAATGAGACGAACTCTCGGCAATGACTGATGATGATGATGATGATAATAATTCCGGCTCACTACGAAACCAACAACAGTTCATGAAATATAGAATGGTAATAATGCGTGTCAATTTATGCGATAATTCAGGAAAAATGAATCATAATTTTCTTTTTTTTTAATTCACTAAGGAATGATTATTTGTTCTTAATGTATAGCTTGGTTATGGAGAAAACCAAATTGTGTGCAATGAATTAAATAAATTAAATTACTGTTAACTATTGCTTATCCACCTACACACATACATGTGCGAGAGTAGGTTTGTTTTCTTTGTTTAATGGCATATTAACCTTCGAGGGTGATTTAATCTCAAAGCCATCCTTGTAGAAAAAAACATGATACTATTTAACCAATAGATGGAGGGATTAGGGTGGTTTATACCTTTCCCAAGGGTGTTAGTCCGAAAGTGAATGTAATAATGCGACTGGAATCTAATTTCGCTTACTATTATGTCGCAGTCCAGCATGATCGCCACTTAGCTGCAGAGACTTTCACTCCTTTGATAATAGGCAAGAATGTACTCGTGAGAGTCGGTTAAAAGTAAATATATCTTCATGTTAACTCAACCGATGGTATTTTAGCATTCAAATGAAAGTTGGAAATGAAACTTGTCAAATCTGTTAGGATACGCTGACTGTATCCCCTACTGAGAGGCAAGAACCTCCGACACCAAAAATGGGATGTCCTAGTCATGACACTAAATAGCATCTCATGATAAAGCGCTAGATGCCATTAATCCTATGTCTCATCTGACTCGGCGTGATCGTACCTGTTAGGGTTTCCTCTATGAGCTCTACTAAAAAAATTATTCGTATTAAATAGGACTGAGTTTAAATTTTTTTTAGGAAACAACTACACAAAAAATTTAAATATGAATGTACAATGAAGGCATAAACTAACCCCAGAGGGGTTGACATACCGTTATAATCAATTAATCAGCGATAAATATTCAAGTGCATTTTGGCACAAATGAAACTGGGTTGTTTGCTGTGTGTTTTCACAATGCTTCGGTTGAATTCTTCTGAAGCCTTCGTCTGGCGCATAATTCCACAATTACACCAGAAGAAAGTTGTTGAATGAATCGGTCAAAACGATATGGCAACAGCATTGACAACCAAGGTGTAGAGCTTTGTCCGAACAAAGCTTAGAATCGGAACGAAAATTATTCAACTACAAATTTCAAACATTTCTCAGATTATCAATTTAATCAAAACATTGTTCATGCCAAATCTTGTAATGCAGTAGATTTTTCGATATTCCCTGCAGTTATGTTGCATCTGATGGTCTGCAGAAATCACTAAGTACTTTTTTTCCGCGCTTGCTTCACTCTTTGCCAGCCGAGTCCGCTGGGACTTAGACTACACCGACTGTATTTCTATAGAGAGGTAAGACCTCCTCCCCAACTAGTGTCTTGCATATGACACTAAACTGAATCTGATGGTGAGGCTCCAGTCCTGGAGCTCTGGGGAATGTTGAGTACTCCTTCATTGTTATTGTTCTCAAATGTACTCTTATCTGGAGTCGTAGCACTTGATAGGGTCAAATAAAACTGTTTGACATTTAAACAGTGAGCAAACAAATGACTCATAAATCATTAGAAATAGAACCTTTTGACCATTTAACTGTGTTGTAAACAAATGAGTGATATCTAATCGAATTGTTAGTGATACAGAGAAATATTTGGAACATTCTTTGTGCAAACGAATGAATAGTGTTGATTAGAATTATTAGTCTTAAATAGCAATACTTGAAACTCGTCACCTGTGTGCCTAAATTGAATTATTGGTATTACATCGCAATACTTTGAACCCTTTGATTGTGTGTAAATGAATGAATAATGTTGAATAGAATAATTAATGTTGAATAGCAGTACTTGTAACCACTTCGTTGTCTGCAATCAAATGATTAATATTGAATGGAATTATTTGTGTTGGATACCAATAACTGAAAGCATTTAACAATGTTGAAACAATAGCAATACTGGTATGCAAACAAAGTAGTTCTAACGCGTTTAAAAATGAAATTACCGACGAACTATTCACTTACAGATCATATGGATATCCATGTAAATGTTCAAACGATGATTGATGTTCAGTTATTGTACGCCATAGCAATATTTGAAACCGTTTAACTTTGTGCAAATAAATGATTAAAAGTAAATATGATTATTCATATTTGATAGAAATACTTAAAACCATTTAACTGTGTTCTATAAAAGAGCTCAGATTTGTTTAAAAATGTTATCAACAAACCCCAAAATCATATGTATGTATAAACAGGATGTGGCATTAAATAACACTTAACGGTTGATATGCCATAAAACCCAACCCAACCCAACCCATTTACCCTTTGGACCTAAAGACTAAAAAGTCATCGTTTTTGAAGGCTGAGTTTTCGTCTTCGTGTTAACAAGATTACAGACCAGATTGGAAGAATGCCGTCAATTCTTGGAATTTGTCTTTTCTTAATCTCTGACATTGAAGGCGTTAACTTGTTTCTGTGCCATAGCCATTTCTTCCTTTTTTTAATGGTTTGGTGTTGTCACTTGATACAGGAGGCCCTAAGTGCCAAAATAAAATTTTTTAAACCCTGGTTTCTATATAATGTTAAAATCTACACTCGGTTTGTCTATTCAATTAATCTTTGAGAAACTTATATATGTCACCTTTTTCACCTCACGAACTTTCGATCGTGGTTGTTTCATGTCTATTATTTTGATCCCATTTCAGAAGGAGAGAACGTTTTCTTATCTCTCCCCCAATACGTTGAGCCATGTAAGACATGATTGTTTCATTTTGGATAATAGCTTGCCAATGCTTTCAAATCTAATCTTTAGAGACATTTTTCTTTTCTTATATTTTCGACCACGACTGCATAAAATGTTATGCGAACTATAAACAACATAAATCTGAAGAATACAAAATATGTCAATTTCAGTTTCTTTCTTTTATTCATTCATTCTAAATCTTTCTTTCTTTCTTTCTTTCTTTCTTTCTTTCTTTCTTTCTTTCTTTCTTATGTAGCAGTCATAAAATAAGTACACCTTTTCTATTTAACTCTGCATTATATGTTTGGTTACAGAGTTTCAATGCCGTACTATTCGATTATAGATAATGCCTAATAATATCCGTTTTCATGGCATAATGTTCTAGTAGATATAACAAAATCATGGAATCCTCGTTTCAGAAGAAAATTAACTTTCATGAAAAAATGTTTGAAATATAGATATTTATGGTTGATACATATATACATACATACATACATACATACATATATACATATATATATATATATATATATACAAGGGTCATTCAAAAAGTTCTAAGACTCACCCAGATTTGTCTCACACCTCTCACCTTTGTATAGGCCTCGACAGTTTAGAAATTAAGAAAGAAATCTGAATTGGTTTGTCTAGTTTTAAAGGAATTGTTAGTGTGTTGCCACAACAAAAATGTTCAGCCATGGCAATTATTTGTAGGTGAGGGCCTCACCTACAACGTATAGAATGGGCCATTCTATACGTATAAAAGCTTTAACATCGATATTGAGCACTATTTAATAATACTGCAAAATCTGGTCCATTAAGTGAGCTAGTGAGAAACATAAACCTCTACTATATATATATATATATATATATATATATATATATATGTGTGTGTGTGTGTGTGTGTGTGTGTGTGTGTGTGTGTGTGTTTGTAAGGTTTAGAATGAAATTTAACGGTATAAGAAAAAAGAAAATAATATAGAAAATGAAATTGTTCTTGTACCAAAACATGTCAATTTAATTTTTCGTATTGTCTTATTTTTCTCATATATATATATATATATATATATATATATATATATATATATATATATATATATATAGAGAGAGAGAGAGAGAGAGAGTTTATAAATAGAAAAAGAGAGAAAAACAGAACACTATTAATATGTGCATCCATTTTCCATACACATTACCGTCTATCTGTACAAACATACAAAACACTTGCATACCGATACACATCTGCGTACACATGGATTTCTTTTTCATATATACATATACGCACTCAATCGAGTTCACACATACACTTATCTCTAAGTTACTTGTATGAAGCTGACAATATATAATCTGACATATACATAATGTTCCTATACTCTAGCTTTATACAAGTGTGCACATATAACATACATACATCCCAGATTTTTGTTGAACGTTAACACAGATCTAACCGTGTATATGTAATGATCATGAGGTGCTATACACGGTATTATGGATATTAAAAAAATATACACCAGAAAGATCTTGTGTATAGAGTAAAACTATCAAAGAACAATTTTAAAAAAATCTCTAAACAGAACACAATAAAGAAATGAAAATTCATGACTGAAGAAAATTACTTCAAATACAAAATTGTATTTCGTGATGTTTACAAGTCTGAAGTTTTGCTGAGTTATTCATTAAAAAAATTGTTCAGAAGAATTATTTGAAAATAAGTTGTAAGATTAACTATTTTCTGGCTAAATTTTACCAGTTTAAAGGTAATTTACTTGTGCGAGTCAAAAGTTTTGCAATATTTGAGTGCTAGTTTTTCTTCTTTTTCCATATTCTTTTTCTTTCTAGCTTCTCATTATATAACCTTTCTTTCTTTCTTTCTTTCTTTCTTTCTTTCTTTCTTTCTTTCTTTCTTCTAACCCTTTTCCTTTTTGTTTTTTGTTATTTCTTCACTTATGCTTTACGAATTCGAACTTGGTTACAACGCCGTTGAAGCAACTAAAACCTTTTGTTGTATAAATTATTAAAGCACAATTGATCACATTATAGTAATCAGATGGTTGAAAAGATTTCATTCGGGTTGCAAGAACGTCGACGATTAAACAAGGTCAGAGAGGCCAAAAACTGTGGATCCCGCAGTCGTGCTCGAAGCCATAGAAGCAAGTCAGAGAGTATCAGGCGAGCTCGGCATCTCACCTTCCAGTGTGGTTTTTCACCTGCATGACCTCGATAAAAGCTTCCGGAGCTGATGAATTGTACTTCACGTTACCAAATATTGCCAAACATTTGATTCAGTCTTGTAAATATAAATTTGAGACAAATTACGCAGGATGTTAAAAAAGAAGCTACATTTACCTAGTCAGAAATAAGCAATGAATGAAACGCAATGAATGAAACGTTAATTTTCTTCGAAAAGTTCATCAGATGGAGAGGCCCCAGTCCTAGAAATCCGGAGAGTATGAAGTCGCCCTTCATTACCATTATTCCCAGGTCCACTCTGATCCGTAATAGCAGTATGTATTAGGATCCCAATCTATTGGTTAATTAGGTATAGTAAAACGTTATTCGAATTGGATAGGACCGTGTAACCCCACCCCGCAACCTTTTAAGAAACAGCTACAGAAAAGATGTAAATAGGAACATATCATCATCATCATCATCATGTCATGCCGCTAGCACGGATATCCCTGACCCTCTCTCGCCACTTTTCCCTATCGTTCATCGCCTTTGGCAGGTCTTCTGGGCTACATCCCGTATCCTCACATAGCTGCTCTATGTATGTTCCAGCTGGTCGTCCTGCTTTAGCTCGTCCATATGTGGGGGTCCATAGGAGTACATCACTTATGAGCTCGTCCCTGCTCCTCCAGCAGTGTCCTGCGTGCGTGGCTCGTCTAACTTGGATAGTTTTCGTGATGGGAGGCAGGTGGCCGAATTGTTGGTGCTTTGTGGGGTGTTGCCGCCAGGAATTGTTTAATATTGCTCGCAACATTCTTGTGTAGTTGCCGTCTAGCTTCTTCTCCAGCCGTTTTTGAAATATCCCAAGATGGGTTGACATACCTTTAAAATTAATCAGTCTATCAATCAATGAAAATAGTTATCGTGGTATTCAATTTATTGCAGTGAATTTTCGATTGGCCGAAATATGTCGGACCCTCCTTTTTTGATATGAAGCTTCATCGTCCTATTTTTTCTGATATTCATAAAAAATCTTAGTCTTGAAATGCATTTTTATTATAGGAAAATAAATAAAAGGTTTCATGGATAGTGTGGAAAGTGCTCTACCAAAGTTTCGCTAAAAACTGTTAATGATTAAGTATCGAAATTGGTTGTAGATTATTTTAGAAATTAGCATCGACTTGTCTGGATTTGGTCTTGACGCCAAGAAATCATTAAATCGCTGAGTTATGCACACGTCAGCATTTAAGATTTAGATTTTGAAATAAAAAAATCAAAAGGGCTGTCTCGATACTTTTTGATTACATATCATAAATAAGATATAGCCCGTATTTGGCTGAGATATGAATGTCTCGATAAAATTAAAAATCCCTTCTTGTTAACATCAGAAATATAAAATCAATAATGATTTACGAGAATCAAGAGTGAAGTTGGTCCTTCGGAACATTCATGTCAGTAATACGATATAATATTTATTCAGAGGATTCGAACGCCATTTTTTGTTGAAAAATTGATATCAACTATTATCACAGAGACCAAATAAATATGTTCATTAATGGTCAAGTCATGCTGAATGTACTGGTTCTCGCTAGATCACTAAAATTAAACAATGATGCACCTGTTCAATACTTAGATGGGTGACCGCCACAATAACAACAATTACTGTAAGTAACCTGAGGCCTGCATGTTATTTCAAAGTAAAGCTTAGTAAATAAAAAGTTTTATTATATTGATTTACGGTCAAGTCACACTCAAAGTACCGGTTCCCATCAGATCTCCAAAATCAAGTAGCAATGAGTTTGTTCAATACTTAAATGGGTGTCTACTTATGCAGCAATTCGTGCCGTTGGTAACCTGTAGCTTATGTAGCAAAGATTTGTAAATAATGATATAAATGTTCATTGACTATGAAAAAAATTAGATTAATTAAATCTTTTTATTGCAGTAAGTGTTAATTCCCAAGTCATTTGTCCCAGGTAACATCGTTTACTTCTGCTTATACTTTTACTATTTGAAAATTATAGTATAATTTAGAAAAAGAAAGTTAATATTTTGTCAGAGTATGATAGAAATCAGAAATGTCTTGTTTCTCATTGTGCATATGTCTTGCCTAATTGGGGTCAAGTCTTTTTTTTTTTGTAGAGAAAACATTAAAAAGAAAAAAAAAGCACGGTTCTTATATTACTGAAATACTTTAAAACTTAAGTGTTATAAAAGGTGGAATGGTAGCGCTATAAAGTGTAAATGTAATCAAATATTTTTATGCGGTATAAACCACATTGAACGAGTGCAGTGGTGCGTCCGAACGGCAAGAATAAGTTATTCATATTTTAAAGAGGAAAAATTACACTACAAACATTTTTCTCGGAGCGACTCGACAAGAAAAAAATCTTGTTAATTCCATTTACATGTTTTAGATGATGACACGTGCGACCAAAGGACAAGTTGAGTAATTTCAACTTGCTTGAATTAATTATCTGAAGCTGGTAATTAGTTTTTAATAAGCATTTAATTGACAAGTACAAATGTAGTTTTTATATGGTTATGCGATAAGATTTTTCAGTTTGGGCGAAAAGTACGAAAGTTGTCTTATAAGTCACAAGCTTCAGTTAAGGTGAAATCATTCTGAAATCATCTGTTCCCGCTAGATAATTGAAGTTAAGAACTGTAAACTTCTTCGGATAGGTGACCACTTAGAATGATTTGTTGGTTTTAACGTCAAATTAATTCGTCTGGGGTTATTTTATGCCTAGATCTTAGGGTATCCTGTTCATTGTACATTCATATTTACATTTTCTCGTGGTTGCTTCTTAATTTATTATTTTAAAGTGAATAAAATTTTGACTTTAAATCAAGCTGAAGGTACTGCTCCCAGTCAGATCACCGAATTTAAACAACAATGAACCAGCTCAGAAGTCAAATGAATTACCCTGTAAGAATAGCAGGCACGTTAAATAACCAGATAACTGTTTTTTTAAAGTGAACAAAGAAGAGTAAAAGTTTGATGTTAAGTATTGCAGAAAGTATTGGTCCCAGTCAGATCACCGAAGTTAAGCAGTGTTGGACCTGTACTCAACTTAGATTGGAGACTATTCCGGAACGGTAAGTACTTTCAGAAATCTGTTATCCCGATAAATCATAACAACAGGTTGCAATCTTATTTTGTCCGATTAAGCGGTTTCAGAATTGTTGTTCGCAAATTTTGGGGAGGTTGGAGGGTGTCAGTTTATGATCAGTCGTCCGAAAAATTTGAATTATTCCCATGAGTTGAAAATTAGGATCACTGAGTATGACAACAGATCTCGCGTGAATTGGATATACAACGACCGAAGCATCGTGACCGATCACCATTCCGGCGTACTTCATTAGACAAGTCAACTGATCAAAGATCCACGCATTGTAGCGGTTCAAATTTCCAAATACCAGGCTCAAAGTTACTCGGCGATTGTATCAGTATAGGAGTTGTTACGGCAAAATCAACATTTTAACACGAGTCAGTGGTTTTCCTGACCCAACCCCCAGCTATATTAAGCGACATTAGATTGGTTTAATCAGAGGACTTCCTCACTAAGAAGCAAGTTTCCCAGGTAGTCAAATTCGTCTTATTGAGACGCAACAGGTGTCAAGCAATAAGCTTGAATTTTAGCCTGTTTAAGTTTCGGGAGCATGTGCTGTTTGGGGGGACGGACGGACCTCTAGGATTGGACTTCTTAATTTTTGATAAAAGTACATACTGACGTACCGGGTATTTTAAAAACTTTGATATCATTTGAAATGTACGGGGTGGTTCTGAAAAAAAAATCGTAATATAATTATTTTATTGATTCTTATTTAAATGACCTAAGTTTTTAACAGTATGTATAGAAACAACTTAAAATTTTATGATTAATGTTTAAACGCATTTTTTCCAGTGAAGGCATTTCCATACCTGAAAAGAAAAAACATTAAACATTAAATATAGAATTTCGAGTTGTTTATACGATTTGAGATCATTTGAACAAAAGTTGCTCAAGTTATTGGTTTCGGAAATGATATCAGTTATTCTAAAATACCCTGTATATTTCTGTTTTTGTACATTTTACTATCAATTATTTGACATTGTAAATTTTGTAGTAGAAGAACATCTTCCAGGTTCTCCTTTACGTCAGGGCTTACTGTATGCTGACTGAATTCCCTGCGGAGTGGTATTACTTGTAATGGTTTCATCTATGAGTCAACTAGAGTTGTTTAAAAGTTTTTCGTATCTAATAGGATCGTGAGAAAAAATGAAACAATCGCGTACATATGAACGTATAATGGACGTGATTCCCTAACCAAAAATTAAATTACCTTGACAAGGCATTAAAATCAATCATTCAATCAATGAATTAATCAACCATTTCACAAGCTATCAAAAACAATTATTTCACAAAAACCTATTTTATATATTAGAATTCAAATAGAAGTAATACTTTTAAGATTAAAATGATTTATAAAGGTAAAAAGTTGTCAATTATTTTAGTTCATTGATTACAGTGTAACAAGTAAATGGTAAAAATAAGGCTTTGTTAGAATATTTCCCTTTTATAAGGTAGTTCTAAATAGGTAAAAAAGTGTTCATTTTTCTTTCTGAATCCAGCTTCACACACACACACACATAAAAAAAAAGTCGTAATGTGCTGCTTTTGAAAAAAAGTCTGGGAATAAAAATTAAAGGTTGTTGATTTACAGAGCTATGATTATATTAAAATCATTAACGGAACATTTTGCACGCAAACGTGAAATTTGATGATTGAACCACCGAATTGTGAAAGCTTTTAATTAACTTGTTTTCTTAACAATTTCAAACATACAATCTTAAATTGCCCTGTAGAAATATTGAAAGAAAGTAATTGTGAATGATTAATCAAATTCATTCGAGCGTTACAACTAAAATAGGAAGACATCATGAACAATACATCCCAAGCAAGTTTTATAAAAAAAAAGATACCAGTACTTTCTTTTTATTTCTATTAGAACATTACACACAGAAAATGAACATAATTCCATGTCATTTCTTATCAACGTCTACAACAGTGAAACTCTGTTAGCAAAAATAAGTCTGCAACACACCTGCAACCAAAATAAAATTGTAGAAATACTCCCCAGTTCTCGAGTATCAATATCAGATGATGTTTAATGTTAGTTTTAGCTTTGAGAAAAATGAGTTGAAAATATTGTGTTAAACCAAATTCTCTGATGGGATATATCTGTCTTTGTTAAAAATAAAAATTCGAAATATTGGCTTTGCACCTGGGTTTGAGACCCAACCACAAGTGTTATTGATAAATACACACCTAACTCAACCACAAGGTAGGCCGATATCAATGGTAATATTATTTTATAGTATCACTATAATCTGAAATCTTTAAAAAAATTTTTTGTATATTTTTTCTTCTCTTTGCTCCACCACCACCACCAAAGCGACTACTACAACTACTACTGTTACTACTTCAGACTTTCAAGAGCTTTCAATTTATTTGTGGTGTCTTCGTATCTTTTGTTTTTTAGTTTCTCGTTTTATATCACTTTTGAAAAGTTTTCTTTCGTTCTTCAAATATCTTACTAACTATTTTTTTCAATCTTTGTCTTTTACTGTCTTTATAAGTTTTCTTGTTTTTGACAGTTTTTTTTTTACACTTGTTCATTTTTTGTAAATTTTTATTTATTTATTTTTTCATTTCTTTTTTGAAATCTTCAATTTCTTTTACTGTATTCATGTCGCGTATATTTATTATATTTTCCGTTTCCTGACTGACGACTGGAATTTTCGAGATAGCAGAGAGGGAAAAATTGCTTTCTCGAAATATGAGAATATGTCATTTCCAATGCGATGCAGGCATTGCTATAAAATACATAAATACAATTCAAGGTAAAGTTCTTTTGAAAAAGCAGAAAAGTCTTGATAATTTTAAGAGAGAGAGAGAGAGAGAGAGAGAGAGAGAGAGAGAGAGAGAGAGAGAGAGAATACTAAAACTTTTGGTTTCAACTATATACATACATGTGTTTGATGTGATTGTTATGTGAATTTTAGTGCATCCAGATAATTCGATGATGTATCTGTTCGTATGAGATCACATGTGTGCGTCTATGTATACAAGCAGTTATTTATGTAACAGTATATTGATATGAACATATACATATATATATATATATATTTATATATATATATATTCGTAGCAGTATTAAAATAGATAGCTGTCTTGAATTCAAGAGTCGCATCTACATACGAAGCTAAAATAGATGAAGGAAAATACTTGTTTTCTTTGCATATATAAACTCTTTTGGTCAGTGTTGCGCCGATTTAACCAGGTCATTGGTTTAATGAGTAGAGTGTTCGCTAATGGTCCGGGAGACCTTGGTTCAATCCCAGGTTGAGTCATACCAAATACTGATGGGACCCAAGTAGGTACTACCGTTTCAGGTGGGAGTGGAACTGCGAGTAACGGTAATGAAGGGGTAATCTACACACTGAAGATCCCAAGAACTGGAGCCTCACCACCAGATACGGTATAGTTGACAAAATAAACAAACTGCTTGAAAGGTGGTGTAAGTCAATGACATATCTGGGTTAGAAAATAATGAAGATATAAAACATTTTAACAAATTCAATAACCAACGACGACGACAACCTACGAAACGAAAGTAAATAACCCATACAAACCTTCTGGTGCCTCATTATGGTGACCCTCAAACGTGAATCAGACAACTTCCACGTAATTCGTACACCCGACGTTTTTTCAGGTACACGAACAACGATCTAAGTAACCATACAAATCAGAGAGGCCAACACAAAACATGGAGTTGGAGTTTTAGGAGTGGCCCTACACAAAGACTGTATATAAGTCTTTATTCGCTGACCAAGTTGGGACAATAATAAACAAAGGTTAGTTTTTTGACCTTGAAATACTAGAAATGCACCAGAAAACAAATATTGGATCTAAACAAGACCCTAATATAATACCAGATACACCGAGTATTGACAAACAAGAACAGTCTAACCGAAAAGAATCACAAATTTCTAAAACTAGAAATCCCACACATCCAAACAACACAGAGCAAACAATAACAGAAGAATAAAAAATGAATTTAGGAAATTTAAAGAGAATTAAGGAAAAACAGACTACATAACCATCACTAAGAAACATAGACCGGAGAAGAGTCAAGGCGGAAACGAAAAAATAAATGAAGCATTAACATATCAACAAGAACATTAACTAATTAAATGCAGAGAGAAATTAGTTTGTAAAAAAATCGGGGTTTCTTTAAAGAGCATGAACAGAAAATCAAAACCTGGATGGGATATTCGACTGGAAACGCAAATAAGAAATTTACGAAAACAGGCAAAAATGATAAAAGAAAGGAACATGTTGGGACAAAAAGGAAAAATAAACACAAGAACTTGAGGAAATAAACCCGAAAGTATTGGGGGAAAAAGGAAGATTAAAAAGACATCGAGAAAGGGTGAAACAATATAGAAAAAACAAGACATTCCAAAACAACGAAAGAAAATTCTACCCACAAGTTGGGGGAGATGGTACGAATACATACAAATAACCGGATGTGAGGGAAGCTAAACAATTTTGGAGTAAAATATGGCAACCAAGAGAACATGACAATAAAGTCTAATGGATACGCAACGAGGGAAAAGAGTTAAAAGAACTCGAAGAAGGAACGAAGGCGAAAATAAACATTGATTCACTCAGAACAACACTAAAAAATCAAATTGGAAAACGCCCGCCCATGATGGCATACATAGATTTTAGTTCAAGAAATTCACCTTCATCTATGATATACTAGCACTTGAAATAAACTGATGCTTACAAGAAGCAGACGTACCCGAATGGATGACCAAAAGAAAAACCACATTAATCCTAAAAGACCATCTTAATGGAATCGTACCAAAGAACTACAGACCCATAACGTCCCTACCAATAACGTGGAAAATATTAATTGCAGAAATAAGGGAAGAGATTTACGACTCGGTAAAAAGCTGTAGATTGTTGCCCGAGGAACAGAAAGAATGCAGCAAATAATTCATCCTTAGGGATATGCTGATCAATGTAGAGTATCTCTCCTGTGACGAGACGGAAAGATTTATCTTTCGTCTTGATTGGCAAAAAAAAAAAAGGCATATAATATGGTCCCACAAAGCTGGATAATAAACTGCCTTAAAATGTCCAAAATATCGCATGAAATCATAAACTTTATCGAGAAAACCATGAAAACCTGGAGAGTGAAATTAACAGGAGGAGGGAAAGGCTTAGCTGAAGCGAAGATCCAAGGATATATCTGATCACCATTACTATTTGTAATAGTGATGATGCCACTCAACCACATAATTAGGAAATGCACAGCCGGATTCAAAGTTAGCAAATCGCAGGAAAAGATCAATCAGCTAATGTACATGGACAACATCAAATTGTTTGCGAAAAATGAAAAGGAATTGGAAAATCTTATACACACGGTGAGAAAATACAATCAGGACATAGTGATGAAATTTGGCACGGAAAAATTTGCCTTGCTAATAATGAAAAGCTGGAAACGACACATGACCGAAGGAACTGCCAAATCAAGACGAAATTAGAACGCTTGAAGAAAAGGAAACCAACAAATACTTGGGATTATTGGAAGCTAACACCATCAAATAAGTGGAGATGAAAGAAAAAATTAAGAAAGAGTAAGTTAGGAGAACCATAAAACTACCTGAGACCAAACTATATAGCAGGAACCTTATCAAAGAGATAGATAGCTGGGTTGTCTCCCTTGTAAGATATTCGTGACCATTCTTGAAGTGAACAAGAGAAGAAATTAAACAAATGGACCAGAGAACTGAAAACTAATTACCATGTATTAGGCATTATATCCCAAAGACGACATTGACAGACTATGTGTCAAGAAAAGAAGGAGGAAGGGGACTTACCAGCATCGAAGACAGCGTTAACTCATTGATATAATGATTCGTAGATTACGTAGAAAAGTACGGAGGAAGACTGATAACAGCCACCAGAAACAATACTGACAACACGAGGACCAAAAGAACGGAAATAACCAGAAAACAAAATGGGATGAAAAAGAACTCAATGGATATTTTAAGTGACTAACAAGAGACGTCTCACCCGAGAAAACGTGGATGGGACAAAGAAAGGGGAACTTTAAGAGAAACTGAATCTCTTCTAATAGTAACACAAAACGACTGCTTAAGGACAAATCATAACAAAGCAAGAATAGATAAGACGCAACAAAACAACAGATGTAGGTTATGTGGTAATAGAGACGAAACGATCAATCACATGATAAGTGAATGCAGCAAATTAGCACTGAAAAAGAATAAGTCAAAACACAACTGAGTGGGCAAGGTGATCCACTAAAAAATTGAAATTTGACTATACGAACAAATGGTATATGCACAACCAAGCATCTTTCATGGAAAGACACAAATTCCTCTCGGATTTTGAGATACAAACGGATCACTTAATCTCGGCCAGCCGACTAGACCTTATAAAAAAAAAGAAAGAAAGAAAATTAAGAAAACTTGCTAAATTTTGGACTTTACTGTCCCGGCTGACTACAGAATAAAATTGAAAGAAAGTGAAAAGAAGGATAAACATCTCGAACTTGCCAGGGAATTGAAAAAAAACTGTGGAATAGGAAAGTGACGTTTATACCAATTGAAATTTGTGTTCTTGGTACAGTCACCAAATGATTATTAAAGGGACTGGAGGACTTGCAAATGAGAGGATGATTGGAAGCCATCCAAGCTACAACATTATTGAAATCAGCCAGAATACTGAGAAGAGTCCAGGAGACTGGAGGAGACTTGCTGTCACTCAAACTTCTGTGAAAGACCATCAGCTGACGCTGATGTGAAAAACTCTCAAGGAGTAAAAATAATAATAAACACATTTGAAATAACAACCAAAAACCTTTCTATGACCTTCGGCACGTGAGACGAACAACCTCAACATAACTTACACACGTAAAAAGCTAAAATTGCCTTCAAAGAAGAACATAGAATTTGTACTACTACTAACAAGAATAGCGGAGGAAGAATAAATTAGCCTTACTATATTCCGTGAGTTTTCACTTTTTCCACTACCATTGGTCAAATTGTCTAATTGCTAAAGCAAAAGCAAAAACCTGCGAGAAAAACTGAAAATGCAATTGACGACTAAAGTGGGAGGAAAAGGTATCAACTCGGTCACACCAAATTAACTTACCTTTTTTTCCACCAGTGTCAAAAGTAGCTTACTGCTAAAATAACACTCTATAAGTGAGCGAATCTAAAAAACAATAACCAGAAAAAGAAAAAAAAACGAAAGTAACCAACTTCACTCTTTTGTTTGTTTTTGCTATGTTCATCCATATTGATAAAAATGTGTATACATATGACCTATACAAAAGTTATAAAAAAAATCCAAGGAAATGCAAGAATTAAAAAACTACCCTCCTCACAAAAAGACAGTCACATAAAAAGTTCTAAAAAATCATTCATACCCAAAGAATCCCTGTATCCAACCACCTTAATATCCACCCCCGCAATAAAAACACTCCAACTAACAAACAAACAAAAAAACTAAGCAAAAATGACATAAAATTGCCAAGAAGATAAAAGAACTCGATAAATAACCCTCCTTCAGTATGACAGTTACCTTCAACTCAGTCTTCATACCAAAAAGCTAGATACATTGGAAACACACACACACACACACACACACACATATACAAAGAAAAATAAATCCAAAATAACCGAAAGACAACCAGCTATGTACTTTAATTCAAGAGTAATTGTTCCAATGCGAAGCGTAACAAACATGAATTCAACTGTAACATACTTCACTTCATTTCAACAGTAAACCTTACGTATTTTTGTATGCGACCTTTAGACTTGCAATTCCTACATTCACAGTTACCAACACACCAACATCTTCACCAAATGATACGACTGTGAGTTTGTTTTATTTTTTGACACTAAGAACATGGCAAACAACTCACGCACATACACAAACACTCCTAATAAGAGACCCTTTTTCTTTTTTTCCCTTTTAATATATCTCTGAAATAGCTCTGCTCTCAGGGTGGGGATGTGTGTCGAGATTAATAAAAAGAAAATTTGAAAAAAAAAATTAAATTTCTAAAGGGAAGCGGTTCCCAGAAGCCTCTGATAGGAAGCGAAATCTGCGCATGCCTGAAAGATAGACTTACTGGTACCAAAGAAAAATCCGTTTTTTCTTCAACCTTCACCGTAGTACTGAAAGGACCTTCTTTCACTCAGCTGCTAGCAGGCAGCGTACGTGTTCCCCCATTCTCGGACTTAGGAGCAGGTTGTATCACCTGTAGCATCGGCACCTATTGAAAAACACCCACAGGGCATGACCAATGATCTTAAACACTCTACCACTGGAAATGACAGCTAACATATTTCAACGCCTTGTCTGGGAAGCGTCTGGTTCAGGAAAAAATCTCAACGCCACTGAATAATCATTGAAAACTCTAAATTAAAGTTGGTATCTTCGTCTCTTTCCTTCCTTCCTAAATTCTTTTACAGCCTTCCACAAACAAAGAAGCCGACAAGTTAAATGGGGTAAAAAAAAAGAACAAAGGAGTCAGATACATTAAGCCCAACATCATGTAACAACAACAACCCACGAAATCGACGAAATAAATTTACCCAACAAAACCTTCTTCATCCCCTTAACAGTATCATTAATCTACGTGGGCGTGTTTGTCCGAGTAAAAACATGTGACTACAGAAACCAACCAATGATTTTGGGCGGATTTGTTTGAACTAAATGATAAACACATGTTAGAAATAGATCTACATGTAATGTTATGAACCAGTTGGTGTCTGCAACCGACGTGTTGATGGCTTTATTGGCAGTCAAGGAGTGACTTGTGTTGAAGCTTACATGTAACGTTACATGAAGTCTTTAGTTTTGGTTTGGTTTCTTTGGTTAACAGCATGTCAACATTCCTGGATTATTTTATGCCAAAGTCATCCCTGTAGAATAGCAGCGTTACTTTTCAACTAACAACTAGTGGTATGGGGAGAGAAGGTTCATACTCTTCCTTAGGATGTTAGCCCGAAAGTGAACGTAATAACTGGAGTTTATTACGATGCTGCAGTCCAGCATGTTAGACATTACTCGACGGGGACGCCCTCCCGCATAAAGTCTTTAGTGATAACTAAAGGAGCGACGCATGTGAAAGAAGTGAAAGTTAATGATCTGTCACTCGAGACATATATATATATATATATATAAAGTATTGCCTTTAAAAGATAAATCTCTTAAAAGCACGTATGAAACTAACTATTTTAATATGGTTTCGTATTTCTATTAATGTCCTCTACGACGTCAAATCTTACCCTTGAAATAATTTTCAGCTTGGTAAACAAAAGTCGTACTGAGCTAGGTTTGGTGTGTATCTAAAAATTATACCTCATTCACACACACACACACATATATATATATATATATATAGGGAATAATTCTATTTGATTCCTTTATAATCCTCCGTAATCTACAAGATGCACGCATAAATATATAAGAGGATTCTTATAATTATCCCGGAGTACTCAATGTATGATAATTAATAAATTTCACCCCGAGAAAATTCTCATATGATTGAAAAATTTCTACAAACTGTCATGTGCCAATTATAAATTTATTTCAGCAGGCACCTACATAAAAGAAACCAGTTTCATCTGATAACCGTCGCACAACCGTGTAATTGTGTGATGGCTTTCTGATGAAGCTGGTCTCCTTTACATAGGCGCCTACTGAAAAAAATTATGATCGGCACATGAGAGTTTGTTGAGTTTTTAATATATATATATATATATGCTGGCTCATTGGCCTAGAGGGTTGAGTGTTTGCCAATGGTACGGGAGACCGGGGTTCTAATCCCCGGTCGAGTCATACCAAAGTCTTTAAAAATGGTACTTGATACCTCCTTGCTTAACACTCAGCTATATATGGTATGTGTCAAGGGTAAAGTGGAGCAATCCTAGGAAAGGAGTAGCACCCTCCCCTACACCTCCGTGTAGTAGCTATTGAAAAGGGGGCATTCTGGTCGCCCTCTACTACGGTCGCCAACTTTACTTACTTTATATATATATATATATATATGAGAATTCAAAATTTAGTTGATTCATATTTTGCATTTACTTTTATATTCATTACAATATTTTTCTTCTAAACAAAATACCAGGATTTCAGTATTCATGATGATGATCATCATGTTGATCGGACAGTTTTAGCTTACTTTCTTCCTCAACATCAGTTCCTATCAGCTATCACTCTTGGTAAGTTGTCTACATGGCATCCAGTATGCACACAGAGCTAATGCTAAGTAAGTTTGGTTTGGGCTTTGTAACCGTTTTTTGAACAGTGGGTTCAGAGTTGAGATCTCAACAGAATACGGCTCTTGTTGACCACCGCAAAGGGTCATGCAGTTTGAACATCTGGTTTAGATAAAGTCATTATTATCTTTCATTAACAATTTTTTCTTATAAATAGACGCCATTATTATAAATGAGCAGCAATAGTTTCTTGACTGAACTATCTAATCTTGGTTGTTAATCCACGAGGCTCCCTCACCCAGCAACACACCGTTGATCCGCTTTTGGATTCATCCGTTTGCTTTACTCCCACCATGCTGAATCCTATGGTTAGTTGAACATTATATCATCAAAATGGATATTATTTCGTATTAAGTTTAGCCATAAAATCATGAAATTTTCCCCAAATACTTCTCAACCAATACTTAGCTTAAAAATATGTATTTAAAATTCTATCCATATACAGTCATTACACGAAATGAAACAATATTTACAATAAAATTCCAAAAGGAAACAAATTAACACCATGTCTACAGCACACTTCAACTTAAAAGGAAGAAAAAATGGGTTTCTGTGTTTGGAAGGAATAAAAAAATCATTAAAAAATCATTGTTTATTACGAAATTAAAGTCAAATTTGTTCTTTTATGATCGAACGCCCAATTTACTCGAAAGGTGCGTAAGGTTATAGAATGTCAAGGAAATATTTTGATTTGTGTATAATGATGATATAAAACACTTTAATAAATAAAATTAAAAAATTGCAGTAAAAATTTTATTCTAACTCTGATAGAGATATTTTATTTTAATTATTTAAATAGAAAATGTATATGACATTTAATGCTAAGAAACAAGTCCCAAATTTATGCCATATTGAAATGTACCTGCTATTTTATGTTGCTCTCTATATCATAGGAAATTGAAAAGTATTAATATTTATATCATAGAGTCATGTCAAGGAAAAACAACAAAGATATTTGTAACAAAGAATATTATCTTTCACGAAGAGTTGATTTTTGAAACAATGTGTGCGTGTTTGTGTATGTGTGTGAGTGTGTGTGTGAGTGTGTGTGTGTGTTTGAGTGTGTGTGTGTGCTCATGTATGTGTGTGTGTGTGTGTGAGAGAGAGAGAGAGAAAGAGAATATACGAAGTGTATTTAAAAAGTTGTTTTATCAGAAACTGTATCTAATGACACGGAAATGAACATCGAATGAAACGTTAATTTTCTTAGTATTCAACAAATTTAATCCATAGAGTTTCCAACTGGTCAAAGCACCTTTGAAACTCATTTTATTTATATGGTGTCATATTTCTATTAAAACCCTCTACGTCATCAAATCTTACCCTCGAAATGAATTTTTTGTTTGGTAAACAAGAAAAAGTCACACTGAGCTAGGCTTGGTGGGTATCAAAAATCAGACTTCATATACATAAATATATCTATGAGAAAAAATAGTTTTTTCATATTCTATATTTATATACTATCAGGTTTATTACAATTTTTCTATATCATGTATATTTACACACACACACACACACACACACACACACACACACACACACACACACATATATATATATATATATATATATACATGTATGTGTGTGTGTCTGGGTGAAATAAGAGACTGAAAATCAGATGAAAATGTGTGGGATGGCGTAACTGTAACAGCACAGAAAATTGAACCAGGGAGTTCAAAATTCAGTTGAGGCTACTTCTATTTACTTGTAAGTAATTCACTTAAGAGGATTACGAATAGACCTCTTCCAGTACCTGCGATTGATATCATGTTGCACAATAAAACATATCGAACGTTACTTGGCAAGAAAATGTACACCTTCAATCACCACGATAAATGCTATAGAGGACTTAACATGGTACCCCAATTATCAACTAGATTATGGCTTAATTTGATTTTGAAGTACACCTTTATTTAAAAACAATTAATTAAAAAATGGAGGAAGAAGAAAAATTTGAATAAGATATAGAAAATTTTTTAAAATACCGAATGATATGCAAATCATTTACAAAGCTTAGTTTGGTGCAAAGCCATATTATGAGACACTCAGTGACAATCGAACTCACAAACAATGGTTTGCTAGTCTAGTGTGGTAACCATTATACTAGGCAATGTATCCAAGTGAAAGATGTTTAAATGATTGGTTTATTGATTTTAATCATGTGTAAATCCGTCTGGAATTATTTTATGGCTTGTGGTTAGGGACTTGCGTATACTTATATTTACATTTTTTCAGTAGTTTCTTAAGAGTTTTTTTTTGCACACGGTTTGTCACGTGGTCTGCCACTGAGAGGAGAGAGGTAGGATCAATTTCCCCTTCTCCTCCGTGTTTGAATTAACAGGCCCCAAAGATTGACCGTTAAAAGAAGAACAAGGAATGTAGGTCAACTCCTCGGCCTGCCTGTTGAAGGAAGTAACGAATCCAGGTCAGAAAGCCAAGAGATGTTTACGCTCTGTGACCGGATGGATGGAGAAGGGGATACAGAGGTAAGTATAGAACCCATAATGAATAGCATGGCAGGGGGGGTGAAGGAAGAAGAAAGAGGCCAAATGATTGGCCAGAACCCTAAAGCCGGAAGTAGAAGCCTTTTCGTCAGAGGAAATAGAGATAAAGAATTCAGTTTTTAGGACGGAAGTCGCCGTGAGAGGACGTGTGAACTGATGCCAAAACTCCGGGCGAAAAAGTGGAGTCGAATTTCAGGACAGCAGTGACAAGATGTATTGAAACTGTCGCCGAAACTCCGGGGAAAAGCGGAAAGAATCTTGGACAAGGAGATAACCAGTGCCTTCAAGCCAAGCTCCACAGAATCCCTCTAGCCTCTGAAAGAGAAGAAATCTCAGGAGAAACCCGTCGAAGAAGCTAAGTAAACCTTAAAACCGTTTTCTCCCTCCACCCTTCCTAAGTATTGCAATGATATGCTTTCTCTCTCAATTTAAAGAAAGAAGAAAGAAAGGAAAAAGGAAGAAAGAAAGACATTTGTATTTGATATTGTCTGCTAGTAATATAGCCGGCGCCTTAATTATTTGTTTGTGTCCACACGTATTAAAAACCTTGTTAAATTTTAAATGTCCCCTCGTGTCGAAACTTATTCGTGTTGTTTGCCTATCGAGTTGCCTTCTTTTGCATATTCCTTTTCAGCTTCATTCGCTTCAATTTATTCTCGCTAAATGTCCTATTCGCCTTTAAAAATATTACACGGGAAATTGGAATTGTCGACTACGATAAATAATAATATTATATCCAAACCTAGAGGTCCATGTCTTCCGTTAGCCTAGTGGGTAGGAAGACGAGGTGACCTGGTGGGTGTGTGTAACGTAAAATTTGGAAACCCCTTGCCAGCGGCGGTCAGTCTTGCCCCAAATTAACCCCCATATTATCTGCCAGTTCCCATGTGCCCGAAGAAGGAATCTAAACTGGGACTTATTTTGCGAGGGATCAAATGCCAGGCTGCCCCGACTTCACACGTGCGAAAAATAAACTCCCGTTCTGGGATAAATATTTTAGGCACCGTCACAGGTTATATAATAAGCATTCTTACCACATACATGTATTTGACCCATAAATGGGACTCTAAAAAGTACTACCAGTCCAGGTGAGAGTGGACCAGGGAGTAATGGTACTACACCCAATCCAGATCTCTAGAACTGGAGTCTCATCATAAGATACAGTTTAATGTCATACCTAGGATACCCCTTTTCATTAAGGTTCTTATCCATCCACAGAAGATATAGTCAGCGTATACTTACTAATAAACCGTTGAAACATGTCTTATAGAGAATGCATTTCCTCTTTTATTCGTTTTTATATGCAAACATAATTTTCAATCCTTAAAACGTACAAGAAGTCTCGAGGAAAAAGCAGATTTTAGTGGAACGGGCAGAACTTTGTTATCTTTACAATATCCTTTTTCGCAGGATCACATCCTATTAAAGTCGTACACTCGAGGACACCTCAGAGAGCAGCTCCAGCGATTCAAACTTTAACCTAAGCTCTAATTCAAGCGACAGGATGTGATACATTGTCAATATTTAAGCGGAGTTTAACAGGTTTGAATTCAGTACCTTCCTTCTTCTAGACTGGTTGCCTAACCATTACTAAAGAATCCAGTCTGCTCAGCTATTACTCATAGCTGATGGAGGGGTGAACAAATGCTGTTATACCTTTCCCCAAAAAGCTTTAGCGCTAAAGTAAAACACAAACAGCCTCGTATTGGATTTGAACTTGGGTCGCCGACTCCATTTTCAATTACAATAGTTGTTACATTAAGTGTGCCTCATAATTTAAGGATAGATTATCAATATCCACTCACAAGACCAGTTGAGACGCTCTTCTGCATGGGATCAGTTCTAGATGATGATAATGGAAACCACATTGTTGTATGAGATATCTAAAAACAGCTGCCGTGTAAGAAATTTTATTTTGGGGATTTCCTTTTTCTTAGTATCTTTGGGAATGCGTAAAGATCTCATTTAGTACAAGTAATTTATGAGGAGATAGGTTTCATTATAAAGTGACAGTGGTATTGTGGTTTTCTATGAAAAAAAAAAAAGAATAAGAAAAGAGTGTATCAGACGAGTTCTTGTGTCGTAAAGAAAATTGTTGTGCGTCTGGGTCACGGAAGAAATTATCAAAGAACAAAATAGCTCGTAGAACAGTCTTGCCCCTCAATGAGTATCAAAAGCAAATTTGTCTGATTTCCTTTATCAGACTTGTAATGTATTTTCTTTTCTTTCTCATTTCGATGTGCTGACAAGTTTAAATTCACTTCTTTTACGCAACCATCCGCTAATCAAGAGCGAACCACACTTATTTTTGCTCTCAATCGACGATAAATACCTTAAAAATTAATGTGCCATGGTAGCCCGCAATGGTGTTTATTGTATTGGCGATGAAGACAAAACATAAACACAACAGAACAGTAAAGCCCACCCACTGTGAACAATCACACATGAGATATAAACCATGCAACGACAAACAGCGAGCTTTTTTAGACTCTCTCTCTCTCCTTGCCTCCCTTTTCTTTCTTCTAACCCCGTTTTCTCTCTGCCTACCCTTTTTCTCTCTTACCTTTTCTTACTCCTCTTTTCCCCTTTCTCTAGGACATGCATAAATACACTCGGGTGCACGGGCACCGATATTCTCTCCCCAACATACACAAAAACAAAATAAATACAAAAAATTGAAAAATAGTCATATTAAGTTGTGGTCCTGACAGGAGTGTTTTTCAATAGCCTATAAACCAAAATATGTCTCCTAACAAGGGTTGTATGAAAAATAGCCTTGTCACGTAGAATAGGGACGAGTAAAAAATAATAAAAAAAAGTTAAATAAGAAATACTTTCTTTTGTTGGAGATGGTTTTTGTTGATCCATAAAAACAAAGTGAACAAATAAAAAGAAAAAGAAAGAAAAATGCTGGAAAATATCATGAATTAAATTAAAAAAAGAAAGAAAGAAAAACATGAAGAACAGGAATAAAGAATATAATGGAGATGAAACCGGAAGCTAAAAACGAACAACAAGAAACAATATGGAAAGAATAAAAAGAGAGAAGGAAAAAAGAAAAAGAGGAAGCAATGAAGTGAAAGGAAAGAAGCAAAAGAAAGAAAAAAGTTATTTTTTTCTTTTTTGTTTAATGGAATATCAACCCTTGTGGGTTATTTAATGCCAAGAAGAATAACAGTTTTACTATTTAACCGATAACTGGATGAATAAGAGCGTTCATACCTTTCCAAAGGAGATTAGTCCGAAAGTGAACATAATTATAGAACTGGAGTTCGAATTCGCTTCCTGCGATGTCACAGTTCAACATGTAATCCATAACGTCACGAGGAATTATCCCAAAAGAAATAAGAAAAGAAGGAAGAAGGTGAATGAAAAACAAAGGAGGTGGAGAAAGGTAGCAAATTGAAGGAGGCAATCCAAAGAAGGAAAAAAATAGGTAAAGAAAATAAAGAAGGATGTGAATGAATGAAGGAATAAAGAAAGTGAAGGATGAAAGAGAAAGGAGGCAGAGAAAAGAAAGAGACGAATGAAGAATGGAAGGAGTAAAGGAAGAACCGAAGTAAAATAAGGAAGAAAAGAATGAATGAAGGATTAAGAGGAGGCATAGAAAGGGAGGAAGGAAAGAGGCAAAGAAAAGAAAGAATGGAAAGGAATGAAAGAACGAATAAAATGAAGGAAGAAGGATAAAGGAGAAGGAGGCGAGGAAAAGGGGATGAAAGGAGAAAAGAAAGAAAGGAAGGAAGGAACTCTGTGAAGGAATAAAAAAAAGTGAAGAAGTAATTAAAGGTTGTAAGGAAAAGAAGGAATAAAAGAGTGAAGGAAAAAGAGAAGGGTGTGAATAAATGAAAGAACGAAGAAGGCGAAGAAAGAATGAAATTGAAGGATGCGAAGGAGGAAGGGAATAAAGAATGGAAAGAAGAAATGGAAAGTGGTAAAAAGAATAATAATAAAGGAATAAAAGGAGGCTAAAAAAGAAGGAAAGAAAGAGGTAAAAAAATAAAGAAGGTTGTAAAGAAATCAAGGAACAGAGAAGTCGACAGAAAGTAGAAGGAGAAAAAAGGCGAAGAAAAGTAGGAGGTGAAAGAAGAAAGGAAGACAGAAAAGAAAGAATAAAAGAATGAAAAGAGGCAAGGAAAAGATGGAAGGAAGAGGTAAAAGAAGAAAGGAAGAGAGTGAAAGGAAGAAAAAGAAGGAAAGAAGGAGAAAAAAAGAAAGGAAAAAGTTAATTGATGAAAGAGGGAAGAAAATTACGAATAAAGTAGGAAGAGAAGGAAGCAAAGAAGGAAATTGTGGTTTAAGGAGAAAAACAGATTCGAAAATAAAAAAAAAGATATTAAAGCATGGACAAGACATAAAGAAAGGTATATTTAACGCAATGAGTGGAAACCTAAAAAAAAACAAAAAAACAAAGCAAAAAAAAAAAAACAACAACAAAAGAATGGAAATCGGAGAAAGAAATACAAAGAGAGCAAGGAAAGAATAGGTCAATCATCAATGAAATGAAGAAGTGAGGAGGATTATTGTAATAATTTATTATTAAGAAAATTACAAAAGGCTATGATTAAGAAAAATACTACAGAAAGAAAATTATATAAAAGACGAGGGAACCCAACAAGCAATGAAAATTTGAGGAATAATAAAAAGAAGGGAACAGAGCCATAAAGAAAGATTTAGGAAAAGAAAGAAAAAACAATGATAAAATGAAGAAAAAATAAAAAGTAATGACTGATAAGAAAATAACATAAAAAAGAAAGAAATTACGAATGAAAAAATGGAAAATAAAAGACAAATCGGAAATATAAATCAATTTTTGAGCGAGAATAACGAAGACATTAACACGTAGCTTATTGTAATGCAGAATAAAATCAGAAAGCGGAAATTCTAACAGAGATTTGCAATGAAGCGAAACAATTGCAATGTATGTCACCGAGGATATTAAACTCAAAGATTCACTGACTGTTCTTGGATTAAACGAAGAAATAGACTTGGGAGTGTTTCAGCATAAAAACACAACTCGTCTTATTTACAGGTTGTGTTTCTTATATTGGGGATTTTGAATTCCTTTTAGCAAAAATAATATGAACCGCATATTGAAGGAAGTATGAATGTTTGATTAATAATAGTTAAAACTAACTTTTAAAACAAACGTTTGTGATTTTCTTTTCAGATATGTTCAAGCTTAGCCAGAAAATCCCAGGGAATTTGAAGCTTCAATAAATGACCTCAAGTATATTTTGATCTGATATTGACAAAAATATAAGTAAAGTTGGCGGCCTTTGTCGAGGGTGACCTTTTCAATAGCTACTAGATATAGAGGAGGGCGCTACTCCATTCACTGGATTTCTCCACTTTACCCTTGATCCTTACAATGCTGAGTGTTAAGCAAGGCGACATCAAGTACCATTTATTGAAATGACTCGACCTGGGATTGAACCCTGGTCTCCCGAATCATTGGCGAACACTGAACTCATTAGGCTAATGCCCAGTGACGAAAATATAGAAAAGAGTAAATCATCTTAAGATGACCTTGTCATACAGTAGTGGTTATAAAGATAGTCTTAAAGACTATTAGTACTTGAATGACTTTTATCCTCAACGGGTGCCTTAAAATGGAAATTCCTCCAAGCTTGTTGGACCAGTTAAACTTTATTGAAACCCTAGGGGAAAAAGCTAGATGGGAACTATACAAGGATGTTGTATGCTGTTTTGATCAAATCCTGAAAGCAATACTCAACAAAACAGCAATTGTACGACCACATACCCCCTGTCTCACATATCACCAAAGACGAGCAAGACATGTTGGGCACTGCTGGTGAAATAAAGACGAAATCATAATAGATTCCAGCCAACAGACGAGGGAGTGCTTTCAACTTATAAGTTTTATCATCTTTTGTTTGAGCCCAAACTGGATAATCCGTGCTTTCTGGGGCTGAATTTTTGTTCAAAATGTACAACAAATCCACGAGTTGTGTTCAAAACATATTGACACTGAGGCTGTAATCACTAAGACAAAAATGATGATTGAATGAAATGTTATTTTTCTACAAAATAATTCATTTGATATTAAACATATTTTTTCTATCAAGTTTTCCATGAGTAGAACTCACTCTGAAAACCGTATTCTATCATCGGTAGATTCTTCAGGTAGTAAGGAAATAATTGTGCTACTGAAGAAATTCAGGCATAGGTAGCGTAAGGATAGGTTCGTCAGTGCTTAATGCATCTGCGAAGTCGCTCGGTGTAAAGTCTGAGATAAAACACGGAGGGTCATCATATATCTTTGTAGAAACACAGACAATCGAATAGTTAGAGCGAGCAAGTCATAAAGTAAAGTTTGGAAATAGCTCACGTTGGGAAGCTTATAGGAAGTTGATAGAAACAGAAGATGAATCTTTAACATAGTTACAGCAAGATGACTTCGACTTACATCAAGATATCTTTTCTAAGTCGAAAGATAAAACGGAAGTAATAAAACCTTTTCGAATTTGGGAAAAAAGTGATTTGTTGCTTCTTTTTCTAACTTTCCGTCCTCACAGAGTATCTCATGGGAAATAAGGAAGCTGACGTCTAAGTCGAAATCCGGAACAGGTTAATGTTTTTAAATCCCACCCCCTTCTCGAAAAATTTCATTCCCTGGAAGAAGAAATGTCCTGAAATGGAAACATCTTTGTTCGTTACGTGTCATAACAAAATAAATCAGCTCAGTTCCAGGAGTCAGGTAGCTCATGGTCTCTCGTTTAAAAGAGCTAAGTTTAATGCCCGACAATTGAAGCGCCTCTGAGAGAATGCTGACGAAACTGTGCAATTTTAGGCACCCCCTACCTGGGAGGCTTGTTTCTTGCTGGGTTCCCACTTTAAATACACATTGTGTCACATCCCAACATTGTCGATTGAATGATACCATAATAGAATATGTCAGTGTGCAATGCGGAATCCCTATAACCGAAATTTTGATATCACTCAATAAATATCCTTAAAGGATGAGATAAGTCATAAAATACAGCTATATTAAAGATATTTACAAGGCTTAACATAAGGGAAATAAAGTATAGAGAGGTCTCAACTTTCTCCTTTTTTTATGTCAACGTTTTAATGGCTTTATTCTCCGGCTTTAAATTTATCTTCTGTATTCGTTAACCTCCAAGGAATATCGTACAGAATGCTTTATTTGGTTGGTTGGTTGGGTTTTATGGCATATCAACCTTTGTAGGTTATTTAACACCAAATCCATTTCTATAAAAATAGTCAGTTCTATTTCAAATAATTCAGTTTAGCATGAGTACACAGTTTAATTGTCAAAAACATTTATATTTCAAGCAATTCAGTTTTGTTAAACAGTTCTAATTCAAACAATTCAGTTTAGTATAAGTATAGATTTTGTCCACACACAGTCATGTAAAAACAGTTCTATTTCAAATAATTCAGTTTATCGTAAGTACAGTTCCAATGAAAAAAGCAGTTCTTTTTCAAATAATTCAGTTTAGCATAAGTACGCAGTTTAGATGTCAAAACAGTCCTATTTTAAGCAGTTCAGTTTAGTATGAGTTTAGTATAAGTACACAGTTTAACTGTCAAAAACTTTCTATTTCAAGCTATTCAGTTTAGTCAAATAGTTCTAATTCAAACAATTTAGTTTAACATAAGTACACAGTTTAGTTCTATTTAACCCATAGATAAGGCTCAGCAGGTGCTACCACTCCGGG
The DNA here is from genome assembly GCA_963585895.1 of Sepioteuthis lessoniana. Classification (NCBI taxonomy): domain Eukaryota; kingdom Metazoa; phylum Mollusca; class Cephalopoda; order Myopsida; family Loliginidae; genus Sepioteuthis; species Sepioteuthis lessoniana. The sequence goes on along the minus strand of OY757910.1, from coordinate 59,127,354 downwards.
TCAGAGTGGACCTGGGAGTGATGGCAATGAAGGAGTACTCCGCATTCCCCCAAACACCAGCATAATTGAAACCTCACCATTAGATTGCTTAGTGTCATATCTAGGACACTCGTTGGGAGGTGGTTTTACCCCTCTGCAGAGATGCAGTCAGTGTATTCTATAACCCCAGCCAAGTGGGCAAAACGTTTTATTTGATTCATGTGGAGTTCCTAAAGAACAATAAGATTGACTGATTTCAAAGGCATTCCAATCTGTCTAGGGTTATTTTATGCATATAGAGAATAGAGTTCATTGTACATTGAAATTAACATATCTTGTGTAGTTGTTTCTTAAGTGCTTTTTTGCCCAATTTTATCGAATATGAATAATTTTTAACCAAGTCCTACAACTTCCAGTCAGAGTGAACCTAGGAGTAATAGCAATGAAGGAGCACTCTTCACTCCCTAGATCTCCAGAACTGGAGTCTCACTGTGAGGTGGAGTCTAGTATCATACCAAGGACACCCATTTTTTGGCTGTGTTCTAACTACTCTTCCGGGTATATACAGTGTATTCTAAGCCGGCGGAGCGAAATAATCATTAGAGAGAAAGTTTCAAAAGCCACTTGTGGATAAAAGTGCTGGTAAAGTTCAATTTGTTCATTGGAAGTTGTGAGTTCGATTCTTGATGTAGAAATATTCACTGGCTCAGAGAAAATAGATTGGTTTTAAATTGAGAAATTGATGGTAACGGTTAGGTTTTATGGCATATCAACCCTCGACAGTTATTCAAAGCAAAATCCTATTTTTACATATATATATATATATTAAATATATATGATCAGTAAACGTATTTTGTTGATTGTACACAGTCAAATGGTTCCAAGTATTGCTACGTAACAGTTTTATTTGTACTAACAGTTTTATTTGCACACAGGTAAATAGTTCCAAGTTTTGCTATATAACATTAATAATTCAATTAAACATAAGTCCTTTGTTTCAACATAATTCAATTGTCAAACAGTTCCATTCGACCTATAGATATGACCCTATCGGGTGCTACTACTCCGGGTCTGAGTGAACCTAGGAGTAATGGCAATGAAGAAGTACTCCATATTTCCTAGCGCTCCAGGACTTGAGCCTCACCATAAGATAGTTTTATGTCATATCTAGAACATTCGTTAGGGGTTCTCACCTCTCTGCAGAGATGGAGTCGGTGTATTCTACAGCCCCAGCCGACTGGACTAATGGGTTATTTAATGTCAAAGCCATCCTTTTATTAGGATAGTAGTGGTACCATCTAACCCATCGCTTGTGGGGCGTAAGGGAGTTCATACCGGATTGAGTTAAAGGAGCGAGAGCAACGTATTTCTTTAGATTGTGTAAAGGATTCCGTATGACATTTCAAGAAACTTAAAGAAGTAAACAGAAACCTGAAGAAGATAAATAAGTACAGTGGTCGAAACGTTAAGATAAAATAACGATGTTTTAATTTTGTTTTATTAATTTGTTTAACGGCATATAAACCCCTGATGGGTTATTTAATGCAATCCTTTTAAAAATTGTCCTTTTTGGCTAATCATTTGTTTGCACACAAAATATTAGAGCCACCTATGCTGGAATTCACTATAAACGTAATAATCTCACTTATCCTCTTGTTAACCACTACCATAAAGTAATGTAATTTCTAGTTTCTTGTTGCTATATTAATCTAATACACTGTTGCATGATAGTATGACCTTTACGGCCTGGAATTACCAAACGAAGAAGAAGTTCATTGAATTAAAAGAATAATGTTTGAATATCTCGTTAGTGTAAGCGAATCCTATCAATTCTATTAGTTTTGATTCAAAACAGGACGAAATGATTAGTGCATCCCGACTCAATTTGTTTTATTAGTCTGTTTACCGATAGTTTGGCAATATTCTACATTTTCTGGTATCTATCTATCTATCTATCTATTCGTACAATGGTAATTTATCATTTTGATTTCCACGTATGTTCGATAACCCATGCTGATTGCTTTGGTTGGAGTTTTTTGGCACATCAACCATTGTAGGTTATTTAATACCAAATCCTTTTTTATACATATAAAAATTTCTATTTCAAACAATTCTGTTTTGCATAAGTACTCAGTTTAGTTCTATTTTACCCCTATCAGGTGCCACCACTCTGGGACAGAGTGAACCTGGGAGAGATGGCAGTAAAGGGGTGAGGTACTCCGCATTCCCCAATACTTCAGCCGTACTGGAACCTCACTATTAGATTGTTTAGCATCATATAAAGGACGTCCGTTGGGGTAGTCTTACCCCTGTGCAGAGATGCAGTCGGTATTTTCTGAAGCCCCAGTCGACTGGGCCAACCTTGTGCTGGGAATTTGGAGAAAATTTCTTGCCTCAAACAATAGCCGTAAATCTAAATTCGTGCACATCTTGATTTATTATTTCTTCTATACATAATACCCATGTATATGGGGAAGTGATTCAAAGGAAGGACAAAATCATGTATACCCATTATTATACATGTGTACTAGTCGATGTCTTTGAACCAAATGTTCAAACTACTTCCCCAGTGTCATCTGATCACATGACTTTTAACCGAATCATAGTCATTGGATTCAAATCACTTCTGTCACGTCGACTGACACTCTGCAGTATCTTTCCACTGGCTTAATGCTTGACTCATTTAAATCACCTGCAGTACATGTCAATAATTCTTCTATCTATCTATCTATCTATCTATCTATCTATCTATCTATGTTTAGATCTAGTTCAGTTTATTCAGAAGAACCCATCGATGTCAGTCTGATAAAAATGTTTTCCTCCTATTAGTGACAATCTATCCCTCAATCTATCAATCTATCTATCTACTAGCATGTGTAACATAGGAGTTGGAAAAAGGGGATTAGAAGCTGAGAGATTTCTACTCATGTCTTCTTTACCGGATCAGTGATGTTCGTTATACGAAACAAATGAACGTAACAGACAGAAAACACCGTTTCCAAACTAGCGTAAGAGCTTTTCTCTGAAATCAGTTTAGTGCTTATGAAAATCGCGATAATGGAATGGATATCGATAGACAAATTCACTTACCTACTTTACGTATTTTTGAACTCCATCCAACAGAGAACAAAGTGATATATTCTGCCTACTTAGACTGTCTGCGAACGCAGGTGTCAGTAAGTGTCTATGTAAGGATTCAAGTGGCAACGACGAATCTTTCGCAAATGCGTAGGTGCTTCTCGCCTTTGCTTACCTTTTTCTGTCTGTTTGAACATCTATTAAAAAATATATATTTGGCCAAAAATAGACTTCACTATCTCCTTGCAACTCTGTTTTTTGGCAAAAACCGTAACAAGTTTGTTTTAGCTTTGTTTTCTTTGTTTAATGGCATATCAACCTCTGTGGCTTATTCAGTGTCAAAACCATCCTTATCGAAGGATAGTGGTGGAACTATTCAACTAATAGCTGGAGGGGTGAGGGGCGAGGTAGTTCATACCTTTTCCAAGGGTATAAGTTCGAAATTGAACGAAATAGTTTGACTGTAGCTTACTGTGTTGTCGCAGTCCATCATGTTAGCCATTACGCACGAAGACTCCCTCAAAGAAAAGTGTGAGGATGGTAAGAGAGAAAGTAAGAGGCTAAAAGTTTAAACATGAAGAGAGGAATTAAGAAATGAAATCGCCAGTAAGAACAGTGAAACAATCAATGAACAGATAAAGAAAAAGGCAGAGAAAACAAAAGAAAGTAGAAATGGAAGAAAGAAACCTCAGATTGATAAATCAATTGTTAAAACAAAATTAAATAGAAAGATAAGAACACACACACACACACACACACACACACACACACACACACACACACACACACACACACACACACACAGAGATAGATAGATAGATAGATTGAACGAAATCAAATAGATATATAGATTTAATAAAATCAAATGGAGAGATAAGTATAGAATAATTGAATATCACTGATCCGGGAAAGAAAACATGAGTAGAAATTTCTCAGTTTGTAATCCTTTTTCCAACTCCTACATTATAAATGCTACTAGATAGACAAATATATATATATATATATATATATATATATATATATATATATATATATATATATATATATGTGTGTGTAGAGAGAGAGAGAGGGAGAGATTTTAATAGACTGCCATTAATAGGTTCATCTGAGCAAACTGTTATAGATCAAAACAAACATAGATAGAAAAATTGATAAATGCACATTATGTGTGTGTGTGTGTGTGTGTGTGTGAGAGAGAGAGAGAGAGAGAGAGAAAGAGAGAGAGAGAGAGAGAGAGAGAGAGCGAGATTTAACAAGCTGATATCGATAGGTTCATCTGAACAAACTGAAATAGATCAAAATAGAGTTAGATCGATATATAAGAATAGACAGACATAGAAACACACACACACACACACACACACACACACACACACACACACACACACACACACACACACACATACAGAAATAACAAATCTTTATACTTGAACTCGTGTGTGTTTGGGGTTCACTTGTGAAGAGGCTTAGCGAAGATCAGATTATCTGCAGGTGTGCACGTGAAGAATAAACTATTACAATGCCGAGGAAAAAAGGTAGGACTAAAGATATTAACGAGAAATTCTGTCAGCCCAAAGTATTAGTATTTTCATAGAACTGAAGCAACCAGACTTTAAATACACAGGTTTACTTCGGAATATGTATGAGGAGGCGCGCTTAACACAACGGTTATTATCGTAAGAAATAGAATCAGCGACACGAATTCAAATCCTGTACGAGGCTATTTACGTTTCACTTCGCGCTAATTCCTTTCAGAAGGTAAGAATTTAGCGGTTATTTCAGGTAAATAGTGGGGCAGACTGCGCTCTTTGTTAGGTAACCAGTCAAAGAAAAAGAAAGACGTTGAGTTCCAACCAGCAGTATTCTGCTTAAATATGACTTGTGTCACGACCAATAAGAGGGGCTTAGAATACGCTGACTGTATAAATTCTTCTAAGCTGTAGCCATGTTAGTACTATTGTAAGGTCACACCACCTGGACATTAAGAAAGTGCTTGGAAAAAAGCATGATGGGACTTAAACAAGGATGCTGCATACTGTTTTGAACAAGTCCTGGAAGCAGTATCCCACAAAACATCAGCTGTACGGCCACTTGCCTCCCATCTCACAAACCATCCAAGTAAAAAGAAATGGAAAAGCAGGGAGGAACTCATAAGCGACTTTCTTCGATGGACATATCAATGTTGGCCGACCAGCAAAGACTCATATTCATCTGCTCTATGCGGACACTAGATGCCGTCTAGAAAACCTGAGAAGAAAGATGGACTATGGGGACAGATTGTGTGCGTATGTGTAAGAGAGAGAGAAAGAGAGAGAGAGAGAGAGAGAGAGTCAAAAGAATGTGACTTGATGATAATGTATTTCCTCACACTACTAAGAGGTTTTCTGGGTGACATTAAACTACATCTGATGGTGAGGCTCCCGTTCTGAAGATTAGGGAAATATAGAGAACCTCTTCATTGCCATTACTTCTGAGCTAACTTTAACGCTGAGTGCTAATACCTGCTATTAGTCAAATTGATATGTTTAGAAATTACTTGTATTCGATAGGACCGTATATATATATATATATATATATAATATTTCACAAAGTTTGCTATTATTTCGAAATCTCTTAACTTTTTTGGTACAAGAATACCATGCACTAAAAAAGAAAAAATATTAAGCACAGAGCTTTTTTCATATGCTGTTAAAATTTGGGATCATTTGAACGACAATTGGTCAAGTCATTAGTATACGAGATTATATCTATTTTTCTGAAACACCAAGTACATCTCAAATGATATCAATAATTTTGAACAATATATATATATATATATATATATATATATATATATATATATATATATATACATACATATATATATATGTATATACAAGGTGCATACGATAAGCTTCCAGACTTGTTTCGTATGGGCACTTTTATTGATAGTACACACATGGAACTCTATTCCCCTTTGAAGTAATCTCCTCCGGCTGCAATGCACTTGTTGTACTGTTCCAGCAACTTCTAGAAGGCCCCATGGAAGTCCTCTGGTGTGAGCGTGTCAATGACCTTCGTCACAGCCTCTTTCATCTCCTCAATTGTCTCATAACGACAGCCTCTGAGCTTAGGGAATAACCAAAAGTCACAGGGAGCAAGGTCTGGACTATAGGTAGGGTGAGGAACTGTCTTGATGTCAATCTCGATCAAATAGTCTGACAAGGATGGAGTTGTGGACTTGTGTATTGTCCTGGTGGAAATGGCACTGAGCCGATTTGAAGAGTGCTGGCCTCTTCTGATGGAATCTTTTCCTGAACTCCCTTAAAACCTCAACATAGTAACTCTAACCCTAACCCTTTGGCCAATCAACTCTGGTGTATTGACTTCCTTACTCCTCCCACACTTCTCATCACTCCTCACAGACCCCCTGCCTTCCTTGAATCTCTTATGCCACTCAAAAACTGATGCTCGATTCATGTAAGATGGTCGAAAAGCAGTCTGAAGCATTCCATACGTTTCTGTGGTATTTTTTTCAAGTTTAAAACAGAATTCTATGGCATATCGTTCTTCTAAAGTGTCAGATTGCATTTTTGAAAATCACCAGCTGTGACAATCAGGCTTTAGTACGGTGTATTCCAATTGCTGTTGTAGCTGTTCATTTGAACGTGAAATCATAAAAATTGGTCAGTCATCTCATAAGATGTATAGCAATAACATAGTGAATTTTCAAGAGTCTAGGACAATTTTAAATGCCCATACGAAAAAAGTCTGGAAACTTATCGTATGCACCTCGTATATATATACATATACATATGGAAGTAAATAATAGAAATGAATTCGACAGTATGAAGAAAATAGAAAAACAAGGTAATCCAAATGGGATGAATTTATAATATCGGAAAGTCAACGTTAAAACGTTTCGTACAAATCACGGGACACTTTTTCCAAAAAAAGAACGCTGATTGAATCATTGTACAGTTATATGATATTTCTTTGTATATATATATATATATATATATTATTTTTCCTTCGTTATTTTTTTTTATTAAAGCATCCATCGTTGTTTTAGCAACACTTGTTACACTACCTTGACGAAGGTTTGCTGAAAACGAAACGTTTTAACGTTGACTTTCTATCATAATAAATTCATCACTTTTGAATTACTTTGCTTTTCTATTTTTTTCACACACACACACACACACACACACACACACACACACACACACACACACACACACACACACACACACACACACACATTTATATCTATATATGTATATACTTATATTCAGGGCCAATTGGTAAGAATCTATTCATAACCACTTACACGTGCTGAAGATGATTGTCGTCTACAAGGGTCGTTCAAAATGTTCTAATCCTCACCTAGAAAGAAGAGCTATAGCTTAACATTTGTGTTGTGGCAACACACTAGCACTTCAAATAAAACCAGAAAAATCAATGCAGATTTTCGTTTTCATTTCTATACAGATGAGGCCTATACAAAGGTGAGATGTGTGCGACAATTCTAAAGGCCCAAGCAAAGTATCTGCAAAACAAAGGTTTAACAACAAAGAAAATCCATGAGGACATGATAAAGATATTTGCTGAGGACTCTACTTCCTATGTAACTGTGGAGAAGTGGGCTTCAGAATTCAAGCGAGGGAGGGACAGCACACAAGATAACCCTCGGTCTGGTCGTCCAAAAACCTCAACCACTTATCAAAAAGTTAATACTATTCAGTGTATGGTTTTGGATGAAAGACGTCTTCTCGTCCAGTAGATAGCTAAGTCAATAGGCATTAGTTCTAGCTTGGTCCACGCTGTTTAAACAAAGATCTTGGAGATGAACAAGCTGTCTGCAATAAGTGTCCCAAGAACGCTGACGCTGAGAAGGGTTGATATTTCCTGAAAAATTCTGACTCACCTCACGGCAAACCCTAAGAATTTCCACCGCAGATTAGTAACTCCAGATTAAACGTGGGTTTACCACGTGAAACTTAAATTAAAGGTTTACAACAAACAGTGGAAACAATCTGGTTCTTCATCTACGAAGAAGTTCAAGCCAGCAGCATCTGTCAGCAAGGTGATAACTTCTGTTTGTTTGGATTCTGAAAGTGTAATCATAATAGCCAACCTGTAAAAGGAAAATCTATTAATGGATAGAACTATACATCAAAATTAAAACAAAACAAACGAGTAATCAAGTCGAAAGGCAAAGAAAAGCTGGGGGTAGGTGAGCTCTTAATCCAGGATAACAGACTTGTTAATACTGCTCAGATTGCAGTAGCTGCCGCAGTCAACTGTGACTTTAAATTGCTACCCCATCCCCTTTACTCATCAGCATCATATAACTTCTTCATGATTCCTGAACTCAGTTCCTTTCTGCGTGGTTGCCATTTTGGGAACAAGGATGAGGTCATATGGGCTGTAGAATAGTTTTTGGTGGACCAGGATGCCACTTCATTTCGTGATGGGATTGCAATGCTTGAGCGTCGTTGGGTAAATTGCAATGATGTCAAGGGGGACTATATTGAAAAATAGGGAAAAAAACTTTCTAATTTCGCTAACTTCTTCTGGGTGAGGCTTAGAACTTTTTGAATGACATTCGTATGTGCTCACACACGCATGCGCGCAGCCATAATGCACAGCCGTCGACGTTTTTCAAACCGATTAACACATAAAGAACAAATAAAAAGGAAACGAGAGATTGTCTAACCGTACTTGTGAGTTATCTTCTGGGTCAGGCAGAAGCAGCGATGTACAATATTTGTTCTTCGAAGAAATATACTAAGAATCTTCTGCGGCTCATTTCCAAGCCCTCCTCAAACATACACGTGCAAGAAAATTACATAAACATGTTGATTAAAAAAAAAAACAATTAAAAAACACAAGCAGCAACAACAAAGTTAATAGAAAATTAAAAAAAAAACGCAATAATGCTTTCTCGTCTGCGCATGCCCAAACACGAAAAGTAAATCTCATTTTCCCGAATAAATATTGACACTTTTAATTCATTCACAGTAATTTGCTCTTTATTTTATTGCACAAGGCTTAAATAAATGTTATATTCATTACTTAATGATAGAATTCCTATCTATTAGCATTGTCTGCAAGAGTTTTTTTAATTGTTTTTCGTTCTTTTAATTTTTTTCTTACCTTTTATTTTATCTTTTTTTTCTCCATTTCAATTGAACTTATTTTTTAATGTTTGAAATACACCAGTATCATCTTTTGTTTCGAAGTTTCGAAGAAACAAAGCTAAGTTCTGGCGTAGCCATCTAGATGGCGGAGAAACAAGTCATACTTGAGGCACAAGAAGCAAAACGTTTATCGTTGAGGGAAATGAAATCAGCGACCCGAGATCAAATCAAGGGACGAGGCTATTTGCGTTTCACTTCGCACTCATATCCTTAAGAGAAAGCATGGATCCATCTCTTCTCCTCCCACCAACTATGAGTAGGGTAAACTGGGTTATTTCATTGGGCTACTAGTCAAGGAGAAGGGAAACTCTGAATTCAAACCAGCTGTAGTCCGTTTAAAAATCGAAAAGGAGTCACATCCCGCTTTTAGCGGAGGGATTGGGTAAATATATAATAATTACTTGCGAATTATTCTTCCCTAATCTTGACATGAAATCAACTGCTCTTGAATAAGTTCGATTCTCACTAGGTCTTACATCAGGTCTTGTGTCAAATCTAACCTATGCCGAGTGTAATGGTTAGTATATTGAGTAGCAGACTACACTTAGTACATTCGATGCTTATTAGATGCTACATCTTTCTGACCTTGAGCCAAAACTAAGTTACGCTTAGTTTTAAAACGTCTCATGCGGTGTAAAGCTTACCGAGCTTGGCTAGTAAACCATTATTAGTGAATTTGGGTTCTCTATAAATCTGACCTTGAGTTAGGCCAAGTTAAGCTTATTAAATAACTTCTTCCAAGCTGTAGCTGTGTCATTACTACTGTATGGTTGTACCACTTGGACTCTAACAAAATGCTTAGAGAAAAAGCTACATTGGCACTTCACAAGTGCTTTGTTTTGAACAAATCCTGGAAGCATCATCCAATAAAACAGCAGTTGTTTAGCTCTCATTCCATCAACTATTCAAATAAGACGATCAAGACATTTAGGGCATTTTCAAGAAGCAAGGACGTACTCATAAGTGACGTGCCCCTATGAACTCCTACACATGGACTCGTCAGTGTTGGCTGACCAGCAAAAACTTACATTCATTAACTCTGTGCGGACACAGGATACTATCTAGGAGACTTGCCATGAGCGATGACCGACAAAAACGGATGCCCAAAGTGAATACCAAAGGAATTCGTGCTGTCAGTACGTCTTGATGATGTTGATGATACAGCAACACACACACACACACACACACACACACACACACACACACTAAAATATGAATGTTGGGTGTCTTCGGCAGACTAGTAAATTTGCTCCTGGCGCCAGAATTCTTTGATAGTACTGGTGCTACGCGATATTTTTTCGATGGCCTATTAAATGCACTAATATGTTACAAAGGTTATCTTGCAAAAGCATCAAGATCATTTCATAAAATCGAATATTGGTGACATTGTTAAATTGGTGGATGCTAAATTTTTCTGACTGTTATCCAATCATTGGATGATTGTGGAACGTGTATGATATTCCCTGGTGGAGTGGATAACTAATACAAATAGTAATTTGATCAACACACACTTCCGCTTGACACCATTATCAAGAGCTACTTATTCATTTATTGATGCAATGGATAAGGTTATTCAGGCGAAAGCTAAAATGGTACCGAGAGAATGCAAAGAAAAACTACTTTAACCCCCTGAAGGCAACTAACAATGGTGCTAACCATTACACTATGGTAATGATGGCGATGGTATAAGCATTTATCATAGAATGGTAGACAAGATGTCTCCCAAGGAATTTCTTTATCTTAAAAAGAATGCTATAAAAATGAAAATCCTTCGGCTGAAAAATTGGCAAAAAGCAGAAATTAGAAGCTAGAATCAGACAATAATATTAGGGCGAGTCAAAGGTTTTACAATATTTTGGTAACGTGAGGTAGAACTCTTTATACTTTTGCTTACATCATAAAGACTGGACTGGGAGATGCCAAGCTTAGTGGATTTGCCTCTATGGCTTAGATCAAGGCATTGGCATCGACGTTCTTGGAACTCAAGAGAAATTTATTCAACCATTCAATTACAGTACTGTGATCAACTGCGCCTTCTCCTTTCGAATAACAAATATATTTGGTTGCTTGCCCACTGTTATTGCTCAGTTTGGACTAAAAAAACCCATAGGTTCCAGAATTAGACTATGTTGCGCGTTCATCTTGCGGGTTTCAAATAAACACGGAGTGAAACAATGCACAACGTGTCAGCGCACCAATGACCATGATACAACCAATCACAGCTTGAACTACTTCGTTCCTGTGATATACTCGCCTCAAACTAGTGTCCGTACCAAAATATTGCAAAACCTTTGACTCACCCTGGTATTTAGGCAAACTAGCACGTACTTCTAACATATTGCAAAACCTTTGACTCAACCTTGTAAGAGAAAATTGAAATTCATCCTTTCAGTAATTTCTTACTTTGAATATCAAGTAAATATCATATGTGATGAAGAAAATATGGGCATGCAAATACGTCTTGCAAGAACGTGGCAACAGTAAAGAATGGCTTTTCCAAATGCCATGCGTCACGAAGAAGGCAGATTTCAGTAACTGTACTATCAAAAGTGCAGCCAGTATGAAGAAAATCGCTGACCCCAGGCCATTTCTTCATATGCAACCATCACACTTGTTTCTTGAGGAAAAAAAAATGAGGTAGCAGAAATAAAAGAAAAAACAGCGAGTAGTCTATGGAGAAATCAACGGCCCGTTCCGCTTAACACTAATATCAAGTACTACTTATTCTTTTATCGATGCAATAGATACGGTTATTCAGACGAACGCTAGAAATGATATCGATAGAAAGCAAGGAAAAACTACTTTAACCACCTAAAGGTGACTGACAAAAAATCTTGCCAGAAATTTTTTGACCAGGGTTTTATATACATTGGCAGGTAGTCGAATAGAGATTCAAGATACTTTGTGCGTGATGAAGATGGTGATGGAATCAATTGCTCTCGACTGGTAGACAGGATGTCTTGCGAGGAATTTCTCAATTCTTAGTTTTACTGTGATAGCAGTGAATCGCATAGACATGCAAATCTATTCGTAGAAAGCCGTGAAAAAGTGAGATTACATTCTTTGTCTGACATTATAGTACTTCTAATGGTCGCTAGTCGGCGTGATCAAAGTAACATACAAAACGCACCAGCGAAAGTCAAATCTTTTCGGTCTTGCCTCCACAACCTGAAGCATGAACGAGTGTGTATGTTTCCTCGATAGAGGGGGCTTTTACTCTAATAAATCACGTGTTGTATGACGCAAGAAACCAAGCATTGACGTAAGTCATCACACAATAACTTCCATTCTATTTAGAAGTCCTAACTTATACCGAAAGACTCTCCAACAACAGGATAAGACTTTTCTCTATGATAAATCAACCTTCAAACCGTCAGTACCATCGTACACACTTCACTTCAAACGCAATGATTGTTCTAGAAAGGCCGTCGATATAAACTAAAACTATAAAATCTATAAGGCATGAAATAAAAAAAGTCCAAGGTGCTGAATGTATTTAACACGTAGAATTCCATTCTATTTCACAAATATTGTGTGACGTCATTTTGTGTCTCGATAATCAACATAATTTTCGTATGAATAGTAACTGTTGCATGACATTAACCAACGCTTTAATATTGGCCAATTTCATTTGAAAATTTTGTCGCCTTAATTTGGGATTTGACTTTTTTATATTTATACAAAAAGCCAAATTCCACTGTTGGGAGACAAAATAATAGTCTTCCTTTGCATTGAGGGGATGGCTTCTCTTGTCACGTGTCCGTTGGTCATGTGAATTCAGTGCTAGTATATAGATATATACTCTAATGCTAATATAAAAACCTGCTGAGTGGGAAACGATTCACTATAATTTCTAGTACTTAATAGCTAGTAAACCATAAGTTGCACAATGCTAACCAATATCTTATATAAGTTGAGATAATGAAAGGTTACCTACAGGGGCCCGGCAATAATTTTCGGACACTTTAAAAAAGTACTTCAAGGTGGTCACTAGTGCCAAAAACTTTTGAGATTGTAAGTACGTAGTTGCGGAGTGAAAATCCACTACTAGTGTAATCATTTTTTTTTTAGTTTGGCTTTGATAATTTTAGTTTTTTGTGATTTTTGCGAAAACTTGCGTGACACTGACAAAAAATCCTATTTTATTAAGTGCTATGTTCATGTATATGATGCTGTATGCAAATTTTCTGCTTGTACACTGTTCTGGGGCACTGGCGCCCCTACTACTATGTTAACATAGGACAATCTAACAGCATAAATAGTCCGGACATTTTTTGGCAAAACAATTAAGTTTAATGAGGTAAATGCATTCAAAAGAAGTTGTTTGTTTGGCACGGAAGAAGCGGGAAGATGGCCTCAGCATCCGAAGGATCGCCATGGATTTGAAGCTGCCGAAATCAACGGTCGAATACATGCTGAAGACAAATTTCGAGCGGAAAAAGAAGAGAGGGCGGAAAAGATCAATTGGCAAGAGGACTGAAAGGAGAATGTAGAGGACTATGACACGGCTTTTGACATCTGGAGAAAAAGTTATAGCAAGAAAAGTGAAGGAGAAATGTGAATTGGATGTAAACGTCCGAACAGTACAAAGAACGCTGCATAGGATTGGTTTGAAGTATGCAAAGGCTAAGAAAAAAATTGCACTAACAAAGAAACACAAAGGAGCAAGACTGGAGTGTACTAAAAGGTGGTTAACAAAGCATGTTGACTTTAAGAAGGTTATATTTACTGATGAGAAGCGTTTCAAGTTTGATGGGCCCGATGGATGGTGTACTTGGTCGAGAAGGGGTGAGCCTGTTGTACTGAACAAATGACAGATGGGAGGAGGAAGAGTTATGGTTTGGGGTATGATCTTTGCTAATAGAAATATATGGTTAGAGTGGCTGAAAGGACGACAGAACAGCGAAAGCTACAAACAGTTGCTAGACGAGAAAGCCCTACCAAGGATAAGAAGAGAGATGGGGAATGATTTCATTCTACAGCAAGACAATTGCAGCATCCATGTGTCAAAACTCATGAAAGAATGGATGGCTAAAGTGAATATGACAACTTTGGAATGGGCTGCAAGAAGCCTAGATCTAAATTTAATAGAAAATGTTTGGGAAATGCTTGCGCAACTTGTCTATGATGGACCTGAAATAACGAAAGAGAATCAACTATGGGAACGAATACTAGGAGCCAAAAAACAACTAATAGAAACACGTAGAGATGTTATTGTGCATATGTTTGATTATTATGAAGAGAGATTGATAAAAGTTATTGAGAAGAAAGGTGATATTACAGACTATTAACAGTTTTTCAACGATGTCCGAAAAATAATGTCGCGTGTGTTTTGTAAAAAATGATGAAAATTAAATATTTTTCCTTACCTAATCGATTTTCTTTCATTTTTATTACAGGTATTGTCTTTATATGTTTATGCAATTCTATTGAAGGAATTTCGCCTCTCTATGGTACTCAGAAAGTCGAATACTAAAGTGTCCGAAAAATATTGTCGGGCCCCTGTAATTTAAATCCTATGTACCATTCTTGAAAATGACAGACGACACAAGAAAAAGCACTCAAAACCCTGGATTTACATTCTATTTTTGTAAAAAAAGAGCAACTTAAAAATCCATTTTTGTTGACTGTTCGCTTTGACCAAACATCCAGTAATGAAGATAATGATTGTTTGTTGGTTGGTATTTATGACTTATCAACTGTTTAAATATATCATGTCGCGCTGCTAGCACGGATTTCCCTGACTCTCTCTCGTCTCTATCATCCATCGCTTCCGGCAGGTTTTCAAGACTTTATCTGGTGTCCGTACAGAGCTGTTGTAGATAAGTTTTTGTTAGTTGGCCAGCACTAACACGTCTGTGTAAAGGGTTCCAGAGAATGTCGCTTATGAGTTCGTCCTCACTTCTCAAGCAATGTCCTTGATGTCTTTCCGTCTTCTTTGGACGATTTCAGAAATGGGGTGGAGGTGACCATAAAGCTGCTATTTAGTGGGATGTTGCTTCCAGGATTTGTTCAATATAGCCCGTAGTATTCTTGTGCAATTCCCGTCTAGCTTTTTCTCTATACACTTAGTCAGCGTGCATGTGGTGCATCTATATAGTAGAATTAACACAACCGCTCCTTGGAAGAAATTGTGTTTTATTCTCTTGGATAAGTCTGATGTCCATGTGATCGATACCTAATCGATTGCAGTCCACGCCTTCGCTAGTCAGATAATGATGTCATTTTCAGTAGATGAGACGCTGCTTCCGAGGTAAGTGAACTTGTCAACTGATATCAGAGAACTACCATTTAGTGTGGAGATGTCTTCTTTTTGATTAAAATACATGTACCACGTTTCGTCTGCATTCATATAGAGGACAATGCCACCTACTGTCTGCTCCTGACAATGTAACAGTGATTCGGCTTGCGTAGGTGTATTTTCAAGAGGCGCTATGTCATCTGCGTAGTGTGCGTCCGTAATAGTAATTAACAAAGCTTTTTGCTTCGATGTAGCACAAGGCCAAATGAATGGGGTACCCAATGAGACTCGAACTCACTCGTGTAGGTTTGCTAGTCTAACTTGCTAACCATTACACCACCAGAGGTGCCCTAATGTGCGTCCGTAATAGTTTGCACGGGGATCGTCTGCATGGTGCCTTTATAGTGTAAAGCCATTTTCTTTCATTAGATCTATCAACGTTCAAAGTATGTAGTCAGATTATGAACAGGGCTAATTTTTCCCGAGCAACAATGTTAAAGAAGTCTGTGTCTCGATCCGGTGAGCAAACTTTTACTTTTGTGTTTTTATAGAGCATGATTATGTTTGTGACTGTTTCTATAGGGAGACCTAACGCTAGAAACATTTGCTCCATCTTTTCTCTGGAGTCAAATGCCTTGGAGAAATCTATAAATAAGATGGTCACTTTGGGCTTTTTTGTACGAAATCCGTCTAAGATTCGACGGATTGTCAGAATAGGTGATGTTGTGGATCGGTTTCTCCGAAAACCATTTTTATTCTTTCTAAGAATTTTCTCAATTTCTGGTTCGATGTGGTTGAGTAGCAGGGCATTATAAATCTTAGCCGATAGGGAAGTAAGGGTTATGCTTCGGTAGTTCTTGGCAATTCCGAGGTCACCTTTCTTGGGGAAAGAGAGGATGCAGCCTTTTGTCCATCTCTCTATCCTCTTCTGGTTATATACAGTGTTACACTATCGGAGAAATAAATCATCGAATTTCCTTGTCTTCCATACTTCCGGTGGCATTTCATCGTGACCGGTAGCTTTCCTGCTTCTAATTCTTGTTAGTACTATGTCGAGTTCTTCTTGCGTAAACTGTCCTAGATTGATGTCTAATTGGTTATTGATAATTTTCGTGATAGGTTTATCGGTAACTTTGTAGAAGGTTTCAACACTAGCATTGGTAGGACTTTAGCAGGAGATGATCGTTGTGCTTTGGTTGCTATTAAATGTAGCAACCATCATTCCCGGTTATTTTCTCGATGCTATAAAGTGATTTTAGGGTGAGAGGACTGACAAGCTTTCTTACTCCCTCTAAGACGGCATTGACAGAGTTTTTTCATGCAGATGTTGAGATAAATGTCCATCCATTGCCAGTATCGTGGTATTTTATTTCTACTTCGCTATGATAGTATCCGTGTTCTTCTATGCATATGATGTCAGCATTATGCTCAGCCGCAGACGCTGTCAACCCCGGTAGTTGGCCTATTCTATTTAATGTTCTAACGTTTAGAGTCGCTATATGCTATATGCTTTTACTTTTAAGTAATTTTTGTTTGTGTGTGAGTTCTGTAGCTGATTTCACGGACAGTGGGGCCAGAACTCTAACCTAAGCAAAACGCGCTCCTTGTTTACTCGTGCAAGGGACGATGTGGTTTGGACATATAGTTTGTGTGAGAGTCATAGTAATCTTTCGATGGCGGTATTTTTACCTCATCAACAGACACCACTCTTATAGATGAGTTGCAGTATTTCCTGACTAAACTATTTGATCTTGGCTGTTAATCTGAGTTGTTCTTCAGCCCAGCATCAGGTAAAGCGCACCGTTAACCCGACGTTGGGTTCATCCGCCTTATTTCACATCCACCATTCTGCTTCCCAGGGCTTCTAAAGTTTAACTTGGGGGTTAAAAATTTCCTTAAATTTTGATTAATTTATAGTCTAAGTACTTATTCCTTATTTTCCTCAGTCGACCTGTTGTTTTTGGTTCCCCGGTTATAAATAGAATTTCTTAAATTTATTTGAAAGTTGGTCACATGACTTCATAGGGGATCAAAATATGTCTCGTCAACATCTGGTTTAGTAAAATATAAATCCCTTATTAAAAAAAGCCGATGAGATTTTAAATATAGCAACAATAATAATGATAATAATAATACCAGCAAAATAATATTAACACAAACTGCTGCTCTAATTGATAATAATAATAACACACACACACACACACACACACACACACACACACACACACACACACACACACACACACACACATATATATATATATATTAAAAGAAATGTCTTTAGAATAAAAGAAAAAGAAAAAAGACAAAAGAAAAAAAATATGGAAAAAATAAAACACTTGTTACTCTCAAAACTTTTTGCAGTATCGGATCAAAGTTTAGTTACTATTTGGTGATCAGATTTGTTTTCACCCAAAATTCACTTTAGAACGATACATACAAATATATATATATATATATATATATATATATATATATATATATATATATATATATAATTTGTAAGCGAATAGTTTGTAGGTAGCATTATTTTAAAATGAGCGAAAGCTCATTTGTTTGCACAAATTGTTGAATTTATTGCTATCTTATTCTAATAGTTGGCAATAAATAAATTTAATGAATTACAAATTTTAAACCGATTCCTGACAAAAAATAATTTCTTAATAGAGGTATTTCTCAAAGAACAGAGCCATTTTAAGATAATAGTCATAATTATCTGAACTAGCTCACAATCTTTTATTTATTGCTTAATAAGAGCTATTAAGAATTCTGAAATGGTTAATATATTCAAAATTGCATCGAAGTTTCAAAAATATTGAGAGGAATTTTAACTTTTCACTTTACATTATGTATTTTGATATAAAGGATCAAATTTTTACATTGTTTATTTTAGCATCAAAACCCTGTCAGTATATGTAAAAGTCCCATTTTCATGTTTTCTGTACATGGGGATGAAATAATCTGAGGTATTTTGAAGTAGTAACTTATCAAACTTTTTGATGAGATTCGGCACAAGGCCGTATAAATTGGGCACCCAATGAGACTCGAACTCACTCGTGAAGTTTTCCTAGTCTTGCTTGCTAACTATTACACCACCTGCGGCGCCCTTGAGGTGTTTTGAAGTACTTTGTTTTAAAAGTTGCAAAACTTTGTTTAGTCAGTTGTAAGGTCAAATGAGAAAAAATCAAACGTGGGTGGGATTTGTAATGCTGATCTTCTATATATTCAAAGGATTCAAAGTTGATCTGCTCTTTTGGAAATATTTTTCTTGAAAATTTATTAAAGCGTATTTTCCTGGGGGTCGGTTTTAAGCTTTTAGTTCGATAGGATGTTTGGTTAATTGATTGATTTTAATAACATTTCAACCCGTCTAGAGGTACTTTATGCCAACAGGTAAGGAAATCTCGTTTATTGTACGTTCATACTTATATTCATTGTGTAGTTGATTCTTAAGAGTTTTGTTTTTACACAGTTTTGTGGAATTGGAATAATTTTTAAACAAATCTATTTGAGCCATAGACGGAAAACTAACGGTCACTACCTCTCCAAGTCACAACTAATCATTGAGTAATGGCAATGAAAGAGTATTCCACATTTCTCGGAGCTCTAGAACTGGAACCCCAACATCAGATGCAGTTTTGTGTCGTATTCTAAGACCCGTTGACAGGGTGGGTAGCATGCTTAGAAAGTTGATATCTGATTTTTTCTATAAGTAAATTATTTTAATGAATTAAATTTCAATATTTAAGCAAGAAGTAAAAAAAAAACCCCTGAGAAATTCAGTCTCTTCCATTACTACTCAGATTAGCACGTTTGATTGTCTCACTTTAGACGCAATTTTTAGACTTCAAGAAGGAGTCCATTTTATCTTAATTTTCTAAATTACTGAGAAACATTTGATAAAAAAAAAGGAAATTTGTAAAGCTGACTTTGAACGTTAGCAAAAATAACAAACGATCAAGGCAAAGTGAAATGATTACAATAATTAAATTTTATCAAAGTCTCGTGTTCTACAACAATTTTAGGAAAACGGGCAAGATCAAAGCGTTGATAGTTTTTCCACTATACTCCCAGCACACACACACACACACACACACATGTATATATGTATAAAGTCTTCGAACCAATGTCAGGAGTAAAAACGTAACAAGAGCTCAATACCCGGTTGGTAGAGCGAATATAACAATATCAAAATATTTACAAACAAACCCAACTTTCACTACTCATAGTTACACGTAAGAAAGATTTTGAAAATCGAACAACTCAACCGAGGATCGTTTTTATATAAAACTCTGGGTAATGAAAGATAAGTTTGTTTATATATATATATATTATATACAGACACATTTATATATATATATATATATATATATATATATATATATATATATATAAAGTAATAGAATATATATATATATAGAGAGAGAGAGAGAGAGAATTAAGAGGGAGCTCCAAGTTGAATACAAGTATGTTGGTAGTTGATAAGCCCAATACTGGTCAAGCAGGTTGGGCCTTCGAGTGTTTTCATTGAAGGAGACAACATGGTTTGAGGGGAAGCGCCAAGCGTCGCAATTCTGAGCTCGGGTGGACAATCAACGATAGTGATGTGACCAGCACCAAGGGATTTTTCAAGCAGTCTTTGTAACGTCTTGATGGCCGTTTTATTTTAACGTATGACGATTACAAACCCAAACGAAAATCCAGGAGCAACTCAATCGAGACCTCAGCTTTCAAGATAATGTTGCCATTGTTGCTTTGCAGCGGATCACTTCCCGCTTCATAGAGGCTGCCCAGTAATTTCAGGTAGTAGTCATCTTAAAGAAAACGGAGGTACTCCACCAATCTGCACTTCGGGAGGGGTGCCGTCCACCATTGGCTTGATTGAGTTGTAAGCGGCCCATCGGTGCGCCATCACATCAGATGCCAAGATCTACCTGGAAGTGAATTTGGCAGACTGATACATATGATACAACAGACACCTGAATACAACGCATATGATACTACAGTCAGTTGAAGAAGGGCACAACAACAATCGGTGTGAATAGAACCACAGTTCTTACCGCCCACCAATATGGCTTAGAGTCGTGGGTCACTTGTCACAATCTACGACTCCTCGAGCGGTTTCATAAGCGCTGTCTCTTCACTATACCCATGATCAACTGGACTGACGTCGATACCAATATTGAACTCCTTGAAAAGGTGTATATCACCAGCATCGAGTCCATGCTACTGAAGTCCCAGCTACGCTGGGCAGGGCACGTCTTTAGGATGGCGACGGACTACTATCACAGACTATCGCGAGAGAAAAACACCAAAGAAGTGATAAATACACAACACACACACACACACACACACACACACACACACACACATATATATATATATATAGATATATAACCAAAAATCGTAATTTTCTCATTCCTGTTCATAACTTTGAAAATATACTGTGAAGCATTACGAAATATTTCCTTAAATCGTTGCACTCATTCAACCGAATCATTCGTAAATTCGTGTTATATTTAAAGCTACTCATTCATAAACTTTTTTGAAGCAATGTAGTAGTTTTAGCAGGAGCTTTTCCCTCACCAAAAAAAAAACAAAAACAAAAAGCAATCACTCGCATTATCTATTCAGCTCTCGCCAACAATCATCGAAAGTATTTGCAAAATAGTCATAGGAGAGCAATTAATCTCCAAGAATTACGTCACATGGTGGACTGGCTTAAAAATAGTGTAAAGTAAAAAAAGTAAAGTTGGCGACTGTAGTCGAGGGCGAGCCAAAGGCTCCCTTTTCAATAGCTACCACACCGATGTGTAGGGGAGGGCGCAACTCCTTTCCCTGGATTGCTCCACTTTACCCTTGATACGTACCTTATATTGCCGAGAGTTAAGCAAGGAAGTATCAGGGAAGTATCAAGTACCATTTTTAAAGTCTTTGGTATGACGCGACTTGGGATTGAACTCCCGGACCATTGGCGAACACTCTAGTTTGTGAGCATATTCAGAATTATCAGGCCTAAAAGAAATAGATTGTATCATGTACTAATTGCATCTAAAAGGAAAACATCAGATCTATTAACCGGCTTACCAACTGAAAGAGGTTAAGCTTTAACTTCTTATCTAAATATTTCCGGTTAAGGCAATGAAATAATTTGGAAGCTAAATAGTTATCAGTAATTAATTTTCTATACAGTGTAGTCATCGGTGACTTTTATATCGGTGATTGCCAATCGTCTGCTGGAGAAAGAAAAACACAAAACAGAACTCATCCAAGCTTTAAGACCTTCATTGTTCGCTTCTTTGCTCAGACTGTGTCAGATACCACGTGAGTTTTAAGAAATTCCCCAGTCCTACTTCAGCTTAAATTAGGTGACATAACCAGCTCTCGTCTTTAATTAGACCTGGTGATCTCAACAAGACCCAGGATGCATGATCAAGTATTTCTTGTAACGCCTTGCCCACAAGAAGAGATATTGAACTTGGTCAATTCATCTTTCTTCCGGTTACTGTTTTTTAATACCTTATCTATTTGCCCATAGTGCAACACCCAAACTTCCTTCTGAATTAAAAGCTTTCAAACCGACTAATTGGAAAATTAATATACGTTTTTAAAATGATATTCCTCCAAGAGTAGAGCAACTTTTAATACCTTGAATATATGGAAGATAAGCGTAACAAAATGACATCATCCAAGTAGTTGCACATTCTCCATCAAACATTACTTATAAAAATACTTTTTAAGGGTAAAGCCTATAAATACTTTCGAAAATAATGGTCGTTGAACAAGCACGCAATCTTTTATTCATTGTCTAATAGTGAAGGGACCATTAAGTATTTTGTTCAAGAGAACATTCAAATTAATTAGATAGTCTCGTAACTATTTTAAATAGCCGTTTGCCTTTTTAATCTTAAGATTTTAGAAAGTTAATAAACGGACTTTTCTTTTTTTTTTTAATCAATTTAATTCTTCAAAAAATGTATTTATCTAAAAAAATTAACATTCATTTCCATTAATCATGACAAAACGTGTGTCTGTTATGTAAATTGCAATACAATTTGGTTATTCGACGCTAATGTACCTTTTAACATTCAAAACACCACGATTAGAGGCAAATGTCCGTTCGTTCAAATACTTTTGAGCGGTACTGTGTGTGTGTGTGTGTGTGTGTGTGTGTGTGTGTGTGTGTGTTGATTGCAATAAAATTGGTTAATCGAGAGCGTAATATACTTTTTTTTAGACTTTAGAATATTTGATAAGAGACAAACTGTTTGTTCATTTATTTATGAGAAGTACAATATATATATATATATATATATATATATATATATTAAAATCATATATAAAAATAACAATAAAAATCGCTCACAAATCGTCGAAGACATCTGTATAAAAAGTAAACTAAACATAAATAAAATAGCATTAAACCCGGACACTAATATTCTAAACATCTCCAACAACTAACGTTCACTAAAGCACACCCACCAGTGATAAACCCTTCCTCAATATCGCACCCAAATCAAACAAAACCCAACAATACCAGCAAAATGACGATCAATCCATATGATCGAAAGGGCTTGGCAGAAAAGCCTTGGCTAACTCTATCAAATGGGTCCTGATACAAAGAAATTAGCCAGAAAGCTAGTTTGGTTTGGTTTGGTTTTATGGCACATCAACGATTGTAGGTTATTAATGTCAAATCTATTTTTAAAAATATAAATAATTCTTTTTCAAACAGTTCAGTTTAGTATAAGTATAGTCTTTTTGTTTCCACACAGTTAAATGTTAAAAACCGTTCTATTTCAAACAATTCGGTTTAGCGTAAGTTCAGTTTCAATGTCAAAACAGTTCTATTTTAGACAATTCAGTCTAGTATACAAAAACTGTTCTATTTAAAACAATTCAGTTTAGCATAAGTATACAGTTTAGCTCTATTTGACTCCTACATAGGACCCTATCAGGTGCTTACACCCCTGGCCAGAGTAGACATTGGAGCGTTGGCACTGAAGGGCTACTCCGCATTGCCCAAAGATCCAGCATTACTGGAACCTCACCATCAGATTGTTTAGAATCATAATCAGGACACTCGTTGGGGGAGGAGGTCTTATCCCTCTGCAGAGGAGCAATCGGTGTATTCTACTGCCCCAGCTGACTGGGCAAAAGAAAACTAGAGAAAAATTAGTAGATCATGAAAAAAAGTCTTTTATAAACAACTTACTACCAATATATATATATATATATATATATACGTGTGTGTGTGTGTGTGTGTGTGCAAACACAAAAGTAGGCATAAACGCAAATGATTGATGGAAGAAAGAGAAAGTTAAGGGTGATAGAATGTATCCCTTTGGATAATTTCCCTTGTTAATTACGAAAATATTTGAGTAACTCCAAGTATACGATCATGAGGTAATGGACACTTCGAGTCTCCGTGATGTCAGCCGAATAAAAATTGCCATTGCAACTCGTGACAATGCAATGCATGAAAAGAATGCTAAGTACAATGTGAAAATCCCACGGAATATTATTGTGTAATAGATTACAGACAGCACACTTTGCAAGAGCAGAACCTATGACCACAAATAAAAAGAAGCATTCATCACGGGAGTTCCACTATAGTACAAAGAGGTGTTCACCTTGTGTCACACGGCCGAACACATCACAGAAAATAACCAAGTATTCAGAGGGAAGGGTTAGAACAAAATATGGAGTTTTGCTTTTGATGAAGCGAAAAAAAGAAAGAGTGAAATGAGAGGACGAGGTAAGGAGTGAAAAAAGAAAAAATGAGATGAAATGGTCGCTGTTCATTTGATGGGAATACCACGGAACACGTCATTTTGAAATGGTCTCTTTATTTCTTCCTCTACTGATTATGTCTCTTTTCAGTTTCATTCTTTTTAACTTCGTCTTTCCATCTTATCACCAAGGTTTTTTTTTTATCTTTCTTAATATATCTTTCAAGAAGAAAATGCATTAAAATGATAAAGAAGAATTCACTTCAGATTTTCCATTCACATTTTCTCAGCTTTTTCCTTCTTTCTCACTTTTATTCAAATCAATATGTTCAACCATTTATAAATTGAATTCATATTTTTTTCCTCTCCGAGTTTCTTTTTTTGGATTCTTTCATCATTAATTTTTTTCTTTCTTTTTTCTTTCTTTTTTTTTTCTTTCCTTCTTCTGTTTTTTTTCTTTTCTTTAATATTTTTCGTTTCATTCTTTTTAATTTTTTTATGTGTTTGTTGGTATGTTTCGTTTTTTTTTTGCTATTTTCTTACGTCTCTCGTCTATTTTTCCATTTCTTTCCTTTATGTTACTCTTTCTTTCTTTCTTTCTTTCTTTCTTTCTTTCTTTCTTCTTATATTTTTCAGTTCTTTCCTTTTTGTTTGCTAGTATGTTTGTTTGTTTCTTTCTTTTCGTTCTGCTTATTTTTTTCTTTCGTCTACTATTTTCCGCTCTCTTTCTTTTAAGTTTTCTTTTTCTTGTGTTTGTTTGTTCGTCTTTCTTTCTTTCTTTCTTTCTTTCTTTCTTTCTTTCTTTCTTTACTCGAATATTTTTAGTTTCTCTTTTTCTTGTTAATTTGTTTGTTTGTTTGTTTGTTTGTTTGTTTGTTTCTTTCTTTTCGTTCTGCTTATTTTTTTCTTTCCTTTAATATTTTTCAGTTTCTTTCTTTCTTTCTTTCTTTCTTTCTTTCTTTCTTTCTTTCTTTCTTTCTGCTTTTTTTCCTCTCATATTTGTCCTCTTCTTTCTTTGTTAGTTTCTTTTTATCTTTCATTTTCTTTCTTTCTTTCTTTCTTTCTTTCTTTCTTTCTTTTTTGAGTCAACCTTTGAAGCCATCATTCAGCAATGACCTCCCTATCAAACTTGAAGGTGTTAATTACTGGGTGGGCCCTTCACTAGACGTCCACCAGAAAGACACAAAATATCCCTTTGCTAGAATTTGTATTGTCCTTTGCGGGCGTTTTTATTAACGGAGCTCATAACATCGATATTTCCATCCAGGCGACAGAGAGACACTGATTGTTCTGCCATCTGAAGTCACACCCTCAATTCACCAGTGCGAAATTTGATCATACCTCGGACGCCCTACGTAATCATCAGGGAGAGTGTAACGCCAGCCATTGATTTGAGCGCAACCACCCACCACAACTCCTTCCTGCATAATGCCTAATGTATTTGGTAGTTTTTTTATTCACCTAACGAGCAATATCGTCTGCTAAAGAGGTTCGTCTCTGTATCTTTCGGAATGATTCACATTCTGGCAGTTTATAGTCACGTTTATGTATTTATAGATCAGCTTAGACTGACAAATTATCAGAAATACAAGTTGGTCGGTTGGTTTTACATATGTCAACTCTTGTTAGATTATTCAATACCGAAGTCAGTCATTTTTTCAAACAATAATATGATTTAAGATAACTAATATTAATAGTCATTTGTAAACAATTACAACTTCAATTGACAATTCATGATTAAAATAATTTATTATAGAAATAATAATATAGAAAAAATTAAACGGAAAAATATTAGAGGTAAAAAAAGCAGAAGAAATTGTTACTTGAAACCAAATAATCGCGTTTAAACTATTTTAATAATCATTTGTTTGCACACAGCGGAGTTTAAGGTTGGTTGGTTGGTTGGTTGGTTGAATTTTATGGCATATCAACCTTTGTAGGTTATTTAAAATCCATTTTTATACAAATAATCAATTCTATTTCAAAACAATTCAGTTTAGCATTAGTACACAGTTTAATTGTCAAAAATATTTCTATTGCAAGCTATTCAGTTTAGTCAAACAGTTCTAATTCAAACTATTCAGTTTAGCATAAGTACGCAGTTTAGTTCTATTTGATCCATAGATAGGACCCTATCAGGTGCTTCCACCCCGGGCCAGTGTGGTCCTGAGAGCGATGGCAATGAAGGGGTACTCCGCATTGCCCAAAGATCCAGCATTACTGGAACCTCACCATCAGATTGTTTCGTGTCATATCAAGGACACTCGTTGGGGGGGTGTCTTATCCCTCTGCAGAGAAGCAGTCGGTGTATTCTACTGCCCCATCCGAGTGGGCAAGTATATACACGTGCATGCGAGGCTATATTCATGGTCGTGTAGGTAGCGTATATATATGTACATGGTTGTGGGTGGATAATAGTATCAAAAGAATAGATAAGCGAGTTAGAGAGGTGAGCCGGTTTTAGTTGTTAATAAGAGAGAGAGAGAGAGAGAGAGAGAGAGAGAGAGAGAGAGAGAGAGAAGGATTTCTTGATAGGGATGACACAGTTCTTTAAAGACCATAATAAAGTCTTCGGCACTAGTACGGTTAGAATTCAGTATAGAAAGGTATTAAGGTACTTTAATTTGGGGAGGACCTCTCCATAGAGGTGGTTTTCTTTTCCGGAAGTCCGGACTCTTTATATCTTAGGGAGCAATCAGGAATTTGAGTACTGGAGGTTGGATTGCCAGACCAGGATAGGCTGCGGTACATCCCCACTGCCAGCTGTCAATTGTGGACAACTTTGTTCGGGCCCACTAAGCTGGAAAAGGGAAATGTCACAAGTGACATTCGTTCCTAAACAGTATAAACCTTAAGTAAATAAAAACGACAATAAAAATGTACTCTTGGGTTTGTTCTTTTTTCTTGGTAGATTTTACTCCAAAACCTGCGGCCGACAAATATTTTTAATAACAAACACATCACGGGATTAAGTTCGTTTAGCAGGCAAAACTGGGCAATCCGCGGACGATACTGTCTCATTCAGTTATATTATTCCTATTGATTTATGCCACGTGTCAGTCTCGAGAGATTATGCATCTGCTGTTGAATCTCTGGTTTTGGCAAGGTTTCATGGAAGATAAATGTCTGATCTTCACAACACTGTATATATACAATCATAAATAGTATATAGAGTACTTATTTGCGTATATACTATAAAACCAAATAAAAAGGTAAGTTATTGAATAAATGAATACTTTATTCATATTTTTATCTTCATGATAAACAACATTTCTCGTAATAGTAAATCCTGTTTTAGTACCCTGGCTTTTTTCAGTGTTGGATTGCACAGCTTTCATTTTAACATTTTTATCTTCTGTCTATTTGCAAGGTTTCCTGAAAATATTACCATTTTGTTATTAGTTAATTCATTTTTCATTTTCATTTAACTCAGCATTGTGTTTAAAGGGATAGACTTGCGCTGTTTATCTATTTATCTAATTATAGAAATTGTCTTAACATTTCCTGTGGTGTTAGTATGGGAAGGGAGAGTATAGCTTTAGAGAGTGGTGTATCCGTTAGTGAATATTGGAAAGCAGACATGTTGCTGGTTTTTACTTTCCTTTTGTGGCTCTTTTAATGAATACAAAAATAATCCTTTTTCATATGTGACGCACGCAAACGATAAATATATGGGCATTAATAGATAGATACTCAAGGCAAATCTATTTGCAAGTTAGGAGTTTTACAAAATTTTAAAAGACATATCAAATGTTAAAATTGTCTTATTTCAACCAAACTTTCTGAGGTTGTTAGATTTGACCGGATTTTAACCAAACTTTCAGAGATTGTTAGAATCGGTCAGATTTCAACTAAACTTTCCTAGATTGTTGGATGTGACCAGATTTCAACCAAACTTTCAGATATTGTTAGATTTGGTCAGATTTCAATGAAACTTTCAGAATCGGCTAGATTTCAACCAAACATTCTGAAATTGTAAGAATCGGCCTAATTTCAACTAAACTTATAGAAATTGTTATGCCTGGAAAAGTTTTAAACTATATTAGGAGATCTACTTCAAAGTAGTTTTTTGTTGATATTTATATCACCTCCTCTATGTTTTACTTTCCTTCTTCCTATTAAAGGTTATCCGTTTTACAGTGCTTACCTACTCTCTTGCTAATCATTACAAAAGTAAGTGACTCTCTATCTCCCTATATGCATTTATAGCCCCTATTAACGCTGTCAGGTGTTGAGCAGCTTGGGGAAATTTCATCTCACCGGTCACCTGACCTTGAAAAAACAAAGAAAAAAAGGAGTTGCTTAGAAACAGAATTATTTGATGAAACTGTAATTAATGATATTTTTCTATGACTGAAAAATAATAGGATTAAATATTAACGGGAAATATTTGAATTTTTTTTACGATAGTATCTAGGAACTTCGAACAACTAAAAAGCTATCTTCTTTACGCCTTTCACAGTGAAAACAAAGTAGAAACCTTCAGTAGATAAAACCGTAAGAACAATATTAAAGAATATAAATGATTATGTTTAACTTTAATAAAAAACACTCAACCTCCATTTTTTTTTAATAATTAATTTAATATTTTTGATAAGTATCGATTACTTCTAATTAGTTCTTATTCGCAACTCTTTACAAATTGGATTTTTTAACCTATAAGCAAAATGGGTAAAAAGGACTTCGTATGGTTTTTCCTTTGAGTACAAAATTAGATAAAAATCCAATAAAACAACAAAAGTTTTACTCTAAGAATTGGTTCCTTATTGTATGGTTCGAAAGTTTCTTTGGCTCGTAAAGATCATGGAGAACCAAAAGTAAAAAATTCTTTGGCTAAATGTTTTTTATAGTGCTAACATAAGGGATATTATATAGTATTTAGTAAGTTTTTCATAGTTTGATATTTTGCTTTCAGATTAAGGTACTAGGTGTCCCTAGATGATCACCTATCTAAGAAGTAAACAAGATCATCGCTGCTTAACTTCGATGATCTATCTCGAACATGTGCTTTAAAAGGGATTTAGAATTTACTAAATTTTACTTACTCTGATATGTGGGCTTCAGATTTCATACACAACTAATTTTCCTAAGTGGCTATCGCCTCTAAGTAATGAAGAGGCTCATCTCTGTTTAACTTCAATGATCTTTAGAAAACTGAAGTTTTAAGCGTAACTTAGCCGGAGGTCATGCATGACATTCCGTGTCTGCAAAAGCTTGTCCAGTCACATAATTTTATTAAAATATTTTCCAGTACATTTTT
This sequence comes from Sepioteuthis lessoniana, assembly GCA_963585895.1. Classification (NCBI taxonomy): domain Eukaryota; kingdom Metazoa; phylum Mollusca; class Cephalopoda; order Myopsida; family Loliginidae; genus Sepioteuthis; species Sepioteuthis lessoniana. Next base: position 59,097,882 of record OY757910.1, on the reverse strand, counting down.
GCTGTTTAAGTTCCCCAGATTTCACAAGAAATTATTCTGTATGCATTTATTTCCGTATAAGTGAGTAAAATTTTAACCCAAGTACAGTTTTTGACGTGCTCACATGCAGATTCAAGTCTATTTGGTGACTGTAACAGTTGCAAATTCTATACCAACAGCAGGGCTGTTCGACAACAGATAAAAGTCAGCATTTCAAGTGCTGCTTTTTAAAGCCGCCCCCTTTATTTGGAAGATTTGTGTAACACACTCTGCCTACCAAAGAAACCTGGGTGGAGTCTCTATGGTATAGAGGCTTAAGTGCTGGACTGTGACATCATAGTAAGTGAGTTCGAATTCCAGTCACGCTAATACATTTATTTTCAGACTAATACCGTTGAGAAAAGTATGAACCTCCTTAACCGCCCGTCAACGGGTTAAATTGTCCCACTTCTGTCTACAATAATGGCTTAGGCATTAAACTACCCACGAAAGGAGATATGCCATTAAACAAAGAAACCAAACTAAACCAAAGTGACCTTGTGCCAAACTGTAATAACTATATAGAGCCAAATCATCATGCTACAATATTATTTTTCACACGTTCATTCACTTATATATACACTCACGAACATGTGTATATGAAGACACACATATTAATACATGATTACATGCACGTCTGAAAGCATACAATGAAACTGATATATTCTCAGACCAAAATATCAGCTCTGCCAAAGCACACATCAAGAAAGGCGTTACCCGAGCAAAATATCCAATAACTCCTATTATTTCTGAGTGTCCGGCTGCTTCTAAAATGACAATACTTACTGCACTTGCCTTGACCTTTTCTTCTATTGATGACAGTCAATCAATCATTAGCTGATCGAATTCCACTAATTTCCAGACCGCAGTTGGGTAGGCAAGAAAAAGCAGTGTTTGGCGCGAAACTGAAGCGACTGACACAGACACGCTGAGAAGATTCAATCTTTTCCCCCGACCTAATAGCTCTTCTCTTCTTCTTCTTTGAAGCTGACGCATTAACAGCAGACAGACAATATCATGATGAATATAGCCAAATGGTTGCAGAATAGGAGCTAAAACTTAGTTTTCTTTTCAAAGTGAATATTTACCCATCCTCTCCGCCACGGGTAATAAGTTACACAAAGTCAATTTTTAAACTGAGTAACGCTGGTTTGAATTCAATGTTTTCCTTCTCCTTGATTGGTTACGTAACGAAGGCAATAGGACCTAGTCTGACCTACTATTTAACCATAGCGAAAGGGGGGAGAATAGGGCATTAGTATAATGTTAAACGCAAACAGCTTCGTCAAAGATTTGAACTCATTAGGCCAATTCCATTTCCTACGATGATATTCATTACGCTAAGCTCGCATTTTATACGCCTGAAGTTTCGAATAACTGTTTGGTAATTCTTTATTTGCCATCTTTCACGAGTTCTTTGAGTTGGTTTGCTTGAATACATTTACCTACAATCTATTTTTTTTTGATAATTACTATAATTTCTTATGTATCTGAATATTTACACAAGAAATCTGGTAGTCATTGTTGGGGAGCAAATAACAGGCAGTCTTTTGAAATCTCTATTTACTTTGATATTATTGACGGCTCCAAAGCTCCAGTTACTCAAGTTTCGACCCAAGTATTTTTAGCTATATGTTATTTATGTTGGTGTTGCAGTTGTTTGCTGTTGTAATGTCTCTTTGCTTTTTTTTCGCGTACTCTTCAAGTCCCTAAATTGCACGATCCTCATTGCTGGCAAGTTCTCAACTGCCTTCATTTCCTTTAATATATTGTCTGTTGATGTCATCTTTAAGTATTACGCTTTGTGCATCGTCATCAATATCCTCGTTCTCGTGTTCGTATTTCTAATATAATATTTTCTCTCTTCTTCTTACTTTTACGCTCAACACCCATCTGCTATCCTTATTGTCTCTCCGTCGCGCTGACTGCTTCTTTTCTCATCCGCCATATTGTATTGTGTCGTTGTTCTCGCGACCCCAAATGTTTTCATTTCTTCTGTGTTGAGATGGAAAAAAATTAGACGCATTTTTATGGGCACATATTTTATTTTGTAACGACGACTTCCGTTTTATATTACTTGTTTGTAACTACCGGGAAGCCAGTTGGAGTAGAGCATAGTTGAAGTAATCATGGAAATTCTTCATCACTCGCTGCTTGATTCTTTTAAAGACTAAAAATACGTTAAATTCTACTGCTAAAATCAATAAAATCAATTGATTAAATGGCCTTCTCGTCCAATGAAAGCAATGCAGTCAAATGACCCCTAGGGTCATCAAATGTCGATTACACTTATTTGTCTCAACGACTTTCGTAACCGTTTTAAACCATTATAACCATTTTAAACGATTATGTGCCAATAATAGATTTCGCCAATTTATTATTTAACACTAAGCTCTTCTCTTATCTAGTTTAAGAAGGGTTTGGAGTATCTTACACAGGACACTTACCATGCACTTATTCCTTCTCGGCTGCAGATGTTTCCTTGTTTTTCAAGGGAATTCTTTTCTTACTCCTCTGATGGTATTTGATGGTATTTGCTTCTAATATTCCATGGTATTTGTCGTTTTCTTTTTTTTTTTTTTTTCTTGGGGCGTCCTTATACTTTTCATATTGTGAAGGTCAATAACTTCTATTGTTTGTATTTTTTCCTTTATTCATTATAAGGACTGAACGTTTCTTAATACCAAATTCCATTTCTGTATTTTAGGCTGAAGATTCTAACTCTGTTAGTTTCTACTTCCTTTTTGCTTTTGTTAATTTTTTACATGATCCTTGAAAATAAAGATAGTTTATCTTTATTTTCAGTTTTGTGAACTTCTATCTCTTTCTGCATTGTCAAAGGACATAATTCATCAGTATCACCGTTCTTATGAATAATAAAGGGGATAATGAATCTTCATGGAAGATACCTTTTTCTATTTTAATTTCTACTAGGCTTTGTCTTTAAACTTTTATTTCCATTCTCCAGTATTTCATAACTCTCATGATGAAGTTGATTACCTGCTCAGAGATTTTTAGCATTTTAAAACATTCTATTACTTATGTAAACGCCTTCTTGTAGTCTATCTGTGCAAAAATTAGATTTTAACCCCCTGTTTTTACCTCTTTTAGAACGTTGGTCATTCGCTCTTTGTATTTTCTATATCACTGCTAGTCACGTTAGTGGTGTTTAGAAGCTTGTTTGTTTTTTCTTCTAATCTTTCTGGATGTTATCAGAATTCTTCGTTTCCCGTCTCTGATAGCTGTATCATTTTTCATGTATTTGATGTCTGTTGCAGAAGATCATGTAGCAGCAAGTATCCTCAAACTCCCAGGACCTTCAGTATTGTCCTGATCCGAAGAATATCAATACATTCAGTATCTCCTCAGATGTTTTAGAAACGATTTCGACAGCAATTGTTTAAGGCACAACCTGGATATGTTCCAGATTCCTTACTTCTCGAGCAAGATCTTGGCATTTCTCGATTTTTCGTTTCTTTTGTCTTCACCTTGTGGTCATCTGTTACACGTATAAAATCAAATTTGCTTTCTTTTCTTTTCATTTGAATCCCTGGTGAATAAGCATTCTTTAACGTCTATAAAATAAGTAAAGTGCCAGAGAGAGAGAGAGAGAGAGAGAGAGAGAGAGGAGAGAGAGTATTGGCATAATCTAAACAATATAGATGTCTCCAGTATGTCCTCTGGTGTTTTTGGGCACGAACCCGTGTCCGTCGATTGTTTTTGGCACAACCTGAAACTATATTCCAGATTCCTTAATTCACGTGTAATATCTTGGTATTTTCGTTTATTTTGTCACTACCCTGTAGTCACATGGTACACGTATAAAATCTAAATCTTTTCTTTTTTTTTCCTTTTCTTTTTTGTGGGGTGGTGGCTTGCATAGAATAGTTCGACTGGATCTTCAAGAGTATTTTAGATTATTTTTATTTGTCAGATTGCCTCTTGCTTACATCATTTGAATCCCCAACGAGTTAGCCATCTTTAATGTTTCACAAGTAAGTGCCTGAGAGAGAGAGAGAGAGAGAGAGAGAGAGAGAGAGAGAGAGAGAGAGGGGGGGGTTGTGGTGGTGATATAGCAAAAGCAAATGAAAGCATGTGAGAATGATATAATGCAAGAGTGTGAAAATGGTGAGTGTTGGCAGCTTGTTCACCCACTCCGCCAACCAAAAGGAGGGAAAGGAACATTGTGTTTGACTTTGTCCATTGCTTTGTTTGTTACAATCATCAAACGGGTTGCCATCAAAGTGTAATAGGTCTGTGTGAATAAAACCGACGATTGTTTCTCTCTCCTTCATGATGTCAGTCTTGTGACTCAAGCCACTTGGGATTCATCGACGACGTTTTTCATACTTTCTCTGCTTTCTTTTTTGCGTCGTTTTCGCTCATTTTACTTAACGCATCTCCCTTCAGTTATTTTCTTGTGTGTTTCTTTTTCTTCCTTTTTTTCTTCCTTTAACTCTCCCCTCGATTTTTTCGTAAATTTTTACCTGTATTAAGTTTTTCATATCTATCTATCTATCTATCTATCTATCTATCTATCTATCTATCTCATGCATGTAATCATGTATCATTAATAACGTATAGATACATAAAAGCTGTCCAATAGAGCAGGCAACCCTGCGTCTAAGGAAGCACACCAAATTTTTCTGTCTGAGTTTTTTGTTTTCTTTTTTTAAACAAAAGGTAGATATAAAGATAAATAGATAGATGAACTGTCGCACTTATATATTTATTGCCTAATACTTGATAAGATGAAAGACTATTTAAAAAAAAATCATAGACGCTCAGTCGGAGGAGCTTTTAATACCCAGACTGTATTCTTTGCAGCGGGATAAGACCCTCCAAAAAGAGGGTGGCCTAGGAATGATATCAATCTGCATTTGATGGTGAGGCCCCAATTCTAAATTACACAACAGATTGGTAAAATCTTTTATTGGCAGGTAGTGTAGAATGCGGATGAAGTTATAAGCTGGAAAATAACGTTAGAATGTCATTCGGTTTGAATGATATTTAGTGAACCCAAGATTGTTTGAATCTATGACGATGATTAGATTGAGAAGTCATGTGATCAGGAAACACTTGGAAAATTGCTGAATAAGTTAATCAGTTAGCTGAAACCAGTCAAAGGGATAAGGCATACTTTTCCATATTGTGGTCTGATTCTCCTGAGCTAGTTAGTAATTTAGATCAAAGTTGTGTTCATAAAAGAAAAGGAGCTTTCGCATTTGTTATTCATCTCAGCGAAGAGAATAAAATGATCAATTAAAAAGAACAAGATGGCAGTGTTAAGCGACGACCTGCCATAAAGAAGATGAAACAACATTGGTGACGAAGAAGAATCAGAAATCTAACCCAACTAAATGAAGACACCCAGGATATAACATCTGGAGCTCTGGGGAGAATGGAGTACTCCTTCATTACAAATACTTCCAGATCCATTCTAACATGGAGTGGTTTGTCCTGCTATATGTTAAATAAATTTGTTTGCAAATTATTTCTATTACGAATAACTTGTATATAAAAAAAGTTGATAAGATGAAAGACTATTTAAAAAAAAATCATAGACGCTCAGTCGGAGGAGCTTTTAATACCCAGACTGTATTCTTTGCAGCGGGATAAGACCCTCCAAAAAGAGGGTGGCCTAGGAATGATATCAATCTGCATTTGATGGTGAGGCCCCAATTCTAAATTACACAACAGATTGTGTAATGTCGAGGGCGACTGTAGTCGAGAGCGACCTGAAGGCTCCTTTTCAGTAACTACTACACCGAGGTGTTGGGGAGGGCGCTACTCGTTTCCCTGGATTGCTCCACTTTACTCTTGATACGTACCTTATAATGCTGAGTCTTAAGCAAGGAGGTATCAAGTACCATTTTTTAACTCTTTTATATGACGCGACCTGGGATTGAACCCCATCTCCCGAACCATTGGCAAACACTCTACCCACTAGACCACCGAGCCGGTTAACTGGTATATAACCATGTCCAAAAAAACTCTTAAGAAACAACACAAGAAATATAAATATAAACGTACGCAATTTCCTAACCCCAATGCATAAAATAACCCGAGGTGGGATGACATACCTTTAAAATCAATCAATCAAACTTTTACTAATAAAAAATTGAATATACGATACTTGATAAGTTAGATTTGGTGAGTTTGATACATGTATGATTTTTTAAAATGATTTTGGAAGTGTATGTGCTTCCTCCAAAACGTTCATGTTTAGGCAGGAAATCTTTCTATACTTTTTAGAATCATTTTTGTTTTAAAAAAAACTGTGCTTGAGGATATAATTCTTATTCCGGCAATGCTGGGTCTTCTGCTAGTATATACAAGTTTTCTTTGCGAAAAGGCCAGTACGCGTCCAATTTGCTGAAGAGCATACAAATTGGAGATAGAACGTTGAGCTAAAATTATATAGAGCGACGAATCAGAATATAACAACTTTACGTTCAATGGTCGGAGGTCGACAAGAAGAGGGGTAAGCAATGAGTAGCGCCCTCACTGCATTGGAGTACAGAGTAAACTCGGTATAGGAAGTGGCATAATGTGGGGTTGCATGTCTGGAAACAGTGTTAGGTCTATTATATCGAATTAAGGGAATTATGGACAGTAAATCATATCTAGAAATATTAGATGTGATTATATTATCATACGCCCCAAAATCATATGGATTTCTTGCAGATTTTTCTACATAACAATCATCTAAAACGCATTATCACATTAGTCAGAGCCTAAGTCTACACAAGACAAAATCATTGTGGTTCTGGAGCGGCTACTCCAATTTCCGAATTTCAACCCCAGAGGGAATTCATGGCATATAGTCGAAACTAGCACTCAAGACAAGAAACAAAAAGATGTAAATGAAAGCTTTTGGGTAACGTGATAGAAAAATACCAATCGAAAGAATGGGAATATATTGACTGATGATTTTCATGACATGTCACCCCGTCTAGGGTTATTTTCTGCTTAAAGGTTTGGGAGTCGCATTCATCGTTATATTTTTTGTAGTTGTTTCTTAAGAGCCTTTTTTTTTGCACACGGTTATATGAGATCAAGTTGTGAACACGGCAATCCGAGTTCATTTCCGGGATGAGATTGTTTGTAGTTCACATAGTGTTAATACTCCAGCGAAAGGTATGCAACCATTTATTCTCCTTCCAGTTGTAAGGCAGACTGGGCTCTTGAACCTCGGAATAGCAACCTATCTGGGAGAAGGAAACTCTAATTTCAGACTTGTTAAACTGCTCTAAAAAATTGACCTTATGTCACCTCCTGTTCGTGCTGAGGGGTTAGTAAATACTAATATATGATAAGAAATCATAATTAAAAAAAAAAATTCAGAAATACACAAAAATTTAAAAATTCTTTGAATTTCCTTTTTTTCATTTGATATTCTAATTTGCAATTATTAATTTGCTTATAATTTTTCGCAATAAATAAGGTAACTTTGAAAACAAGGATAAAGGAAAATAATTACTTCCTATGTGTGTTCAAGCCATTGAAATTTCATTAAAATTAATGGCAATAATAAAAAAAATGGTTTAGTTTTTTTCACCGTCTGTTTTTTTTGTCCGCCACTGTATATAGTTTCAAGTAATTGTTTCTTTTTTATAACAGTCGTTTGTTTATACACAGTAATATAGCTTCAAGTAACTAATAATAATCCTTCGTAACCTATTATAGCTTCAAGTAACTTTTTTTTAATAAAAATAATTTGCATTTAAATAGAATCACGTATTCTTATTCAGTCCTAATGATTTCTAAACAGATTTATTTGACGTATAGATGAAACCCTAACAGAATTGACCTGGGAGTAATGGCAAGGAAAGGGTACTCTCAACTCCCTTGATTTCCAGAACTGGAGATTTTCCATCGAATAAGGAATTTAACAGCATCGATACCTCGAAGAATGGGGCTGAAGTTTTAAATTTTGGTTAATCTACTACGTGATGGGGGCCTTGCGTGATGCAATAGTAATCAAGCTAGACCAGAAGATCCTTATAAGTGTGTTCAATTCTCATAGGGTGCATCAAACTTCTGGCCTTGTGCTAAGCTAAGATTTACATATGACTATTCGATAATTGTTTTTTTTTTCAGTAATTCTTCTTATTTATCTATTTATTTATTCATTTTTAAAAATTTCCTATGGGTATAAGCTATCTGATCATTGAGGTCCTTGCACGCAAAGCAACATTTCTTGAACCATCTGGTTACTGTACTGAGACCAACTGTGCCTTCAACTTTCGCTCAGTAAATGTTTTTGAGAGCTTTCGCAGCGTTATGGCTCAGTTCGAACTCGTCAAGCATAAGTTCCTGAATTAGATTACGTTACGTGTTCATCTGTCAGCTTTCAAATCACCCACGGAGTAAAGCAATGAATAACACGTCAGCGCATCAGCTACCACGACACTATCAACCTCTGGAGGTACCCTTCACTGCTTGAACTGCTTCGGTTTTGTAATATGATAAAACTAGCCATAACTGGAGCTCCCCTAAACAATCTCACCCGAGTTTTTTTTCCGAATCACCATTTTACTCATAAATTACACACGTTAAAACTCAATAAGTTACAATAGCCCTATTATGTCAATAGCTTATTGCTTTTACAACATATCAAACCTTGTTGGGTTATTTAATACCGAAGATTGTACCTTTTAGAAAATTATATGGTTTCGAGAAACTAATCATAACAATCATTTATTAATATGTATATATTATATAATAATTTTTCATATATATATATATATATATATATATATATTAGAAATGAAATAATTTCAATTTACAAACATAGCTTCAACTAACTATTCTTAATTTCAAAAATTTGGGCACAATTATATAATTTCAAACCGGCTCATTGGCATAGTGGGTAGAGTGTTTGCCAATGGTCTGGGAGACCGGGGTTCAATCCCAGGTCACGTCATATCAAAGACTTTAAAAATGGTACTTGATATCTCCTTGCTTAACACTCAGCAATATAAGGTAAGTATCAAGGGTAAAGTGGAGCAATCCAGGGAAACCAGTAGCGCCCTCTCCAACATCTCGGTGTAGTAGCTATTGAAAAGGGAGCCTTCGGTCGCCAACTTTACTTTACTTTATTTATATAATTTCAAGTATTTCTAACTAATACTAACAATATGCACACAATTATATGATTTCCAGTATTTTAAGCAATTATATGGTTTCAAGTAACTAATATTATCAATCCTTTGTAAATAATTAAACCTTCCAGAACATATTCTTAATTTTCACATGGTTTTATTGTTTCAAGATTTCTATCCAATACGAATCCTTTTCAAACGGATCTGTTTGATCCATAAAAGAGACTCTGACTCTTACTACCGCCCCGGCTCGGAGTGTACTTAGGAGTAATGGAAACGAAGAGGTAACTCAACGTTACCCAGAGGTGCAGAACAGAAGCTCATCCCAAGATGTAATTCAGTGTTATACCCAGAACAGAAGACGTACTAATTCCCGCTGTAAGAGCAATATACGTAGAGTTTAGTACACACACACACACACACACACACACACACACACACACACACACACACACACACACACACACACACACACACACACATACATACATATATATATATATGTATATACATGCACATACACATACACACATATATATATGTATATATTAGAGATGAAATACTTCCAATTTTCAAACATATTGTGAAATACCTCTTATCGAAAGAAATTGTCTGAAAAAGTCACAATTTCTTAGAGGAATCATTGTCGTTAAAAAATTGTGTCAAAGAAATGTGACAATATATAGTTTTGGTTTAGGTATATTCAAATTTAAAGTTATCTTTTATCATTGTATATGAAGCCTTGTAGCTTATTTAATGCTAAATTCTGTAATACTTATTTAACTATATTAGATATATATGATTTGTAAACGAATAGTTTGTTGATAATATCATTTTCGAATGTGTCAGTGCTCATTTTTTTGCAAACAGTTAAATGATTTCAAATATTGCTATCTAATACTAAGAGTTTTATTAGCACACAGTTAAATAGTGTCAAGTATTGCTATTTAACACTAATAATTTTATTTAGCATTATTCGTTCGTTTGTACACTGTTAAATGTTTCCAAGTATCACCATGTAAATACTAATCATCTAACATCTATTATTTGTTTGCAAATTAAATGATTTCAAGTGTAGCAAATGATTGAATAGTTCTATTCGACCCTTACATGAAGACCTAACAGATACTACGACTCCGGGTCAGATTGAAGTCGGGAATAATGGCAATGAAGGGGTACTCTACATTCTCCAAAGCTCCAAGATTGGAGCCTCATCATCATATTGTCTAGTGTAATATCCAGGGTACTCATTGAGGTAGGGAGTCTTATCCCTCTTCAGAGACGCATTCTATCTGACCGGGCTATCTTTATTTTGTACTCACACACACACACACACACACACACACACACACACACACACACACACACACACACACATAAATATATATATAATGAGAGGGTTACCCCGTACACATATGCACATATTCACTCACATTCAATTAAAGTGAGTTAAAAATATAACGATTGAACTCGTTTTTACCAACACACACACACACACACACACACACACACACACACACACACACACATAAAATTCATAGAGCCATTCATTTACTTCAAAGTAGTTCCCTTATCATTTAACCCATTTATTCCAGCGAGTTTTCCATTGATCAAATCCCTTCTGAATCTTTCCTTTTGATATGAAGTGAAGATTCTCATTTCTTTTAATTTCCTTTCTGTTCATATAATCCGCTTAAAAATTGACCTTTTGTCATATCCTGTGTGAATTCAGCTGAATAAGTTTGAATTATAACAATTGTAATTTTTGCTTAAGTGGGTCACTAAAATGGAACGCAGGATCAAATTTTGTGTTAAGTTTCAGTATAATGCGACAGAAACAAGTTTATGGGGATCAAATTTTCTCCAGGTTCTTCTGTGACAGAAGGTATTTTTTATGGTTGAATGCCCCTGGGAAATATAAATGCCATTTTGGACGACCGGTCACTCTCATCAGATTTGATCGAACTTTGTCGGTGAGAACTATTAATGAAAAATTAACATCGATCTACTAGGATTTGTATTGTTTGTTTTGGTTTATTTGTTTTACGGCGTATCAACTCCTTATGGGTTATTTAATGAAGAAATTTGATACATTTCTGAATACTTGATTACAATCATGATTATATTTACGATATCTCATGGCTTTTTCTTAAATTGCACTTTTTGTATGACTATAATCATTTGCTTGTACACGGTTATATGGTATCAAGTATCTCTGTCCAATATTAATATTTTTCGCTTTCGACTTCTGTATTCAATGGCATATCAATCTTCGTTGATTATTTAATGCTAAAACCATTCTTTTAAAAGTGCCGTAGTGATACTATTACAGGCAAAGCTAGAGTGATAAAGGGGTTCATATCTTTCCAAAAAGTATTTGTCCAAAAATGAACGTGATAGTGCGATTGAAATTCGAACTCTTTTACTACAATGTCACAGCCCAACACGCTAGCCACATATTGACTGTTTGTTTTCAGGCGGATTTTTTTCAGTAGGTATTGTTTGTTTTAGTCTATTTTGGATGCAATATTTATTTCATCTGAAGGATTTATTATCGGAAGGGTGCTTTAGTTAGCATGTCAGTTGTTAGAGACATTTAGTATATAAGTGGAAGTATTGAATACTATTTTATTTGTTTGGTTGCTTTTTTTAGTACTGAAAGTTTCGAGGATTTGGAAAGCGTTCTTTGTTATTTCTATATATGACCAGAGGTTTAATAATCAGAATTTTTCATATTACAGCGAATATAAACTTATCGGTATATTTGCTGTGTGTTTTAGTTATTTGTTGTTTGATGTCATCGGTATCAGAGAGGAGGGATAGAAGCGGAACCAAGAGCAACTTCTCTGTTAATTGGACTCTGATGCAAAGAATTTTTTAAGAAAACTAGAGAAAGAACAAAATACATAAGCTCAAAAAAGAAATGTTCAGTGGTCTTCAACTAAACTTGCATAACTTGCTGACAACACACACACACACACACACACACACACACACACACACACACACACACACACACACACACATATATATATATATATAATTTGTTGCTAAAACCGTTTTTAAATTAGTAAGAATCGTGAGTTTTACTTTGTTTTATATATATATATATATATATATATATATATATATATATATATATATATATATATACCATGGTTTCCATTGCTTTTGGGAATTGTATAATACTCTGTTTCCTTGGATTCTGTTATCCAGTGACAAGCCGAAGCAGGTTATCTGGGTGATTATCGAGAAATATTGCGGTGTTTGACCTTTCCGAGGTAATAGAGGTTTTATTGTCATTGAGTTGCACATCTCTGATGGTAAGCTTATAGGGTTTTGATAATATGAGTTTTTCTTCCTCTTACGTTTTAATTTTAACTAAGTTAGCAAAGTTAAAACTTAAACGCGAAAAAAGGAGAACGTTTTTTCTTTGTTTCCTATTCTTTTTCGTTTTAATTCGGTTGCAACTGAATACATGTTATTTAGAGGGTTATTAAAGTAGTTAAAAAACATGCTGGAGAAGTATAGACGAACATAGAATTGATGTTCTCTTATTGACTTCTAAACATGGATGTCCCAGTGTTAGCCGATTAGCAAGGATTTACATATATCAGCACCCTGCAGACATTGGATACTGTGTAGATGACCTGCCAGAAGCGACGTATTAATAAGAACGGAGAGAGTCAGGGAACTCCGTGCTCTCAGCATTACTTGATGATGATGATGATGATTGCCCAGTTAGCTGTAGCTATAGAAGACATCGACTGCTTCTTTGTAGAGGGGTAAGGCTCTCCCAACTTGTGTCCAGGGGCACAGTCAGCTGGAGCTGTAGAATACACCGACTTCACCTTTGGAGAGGGATAAGACCCCAACCCCAAATGAGTGTCCTAGATATGACACTAAAAATCTTAAGGTGAGGTTCCAGTAATATTGGAGATTTGGGGAATATGGAGTACCCCTTTATTGCCATCTCTCCCAAGTCCACTCTGACCCAGAGTGGTAGCATCTGATAGGGTCCTTTCAATGGGTCGAATAGAACTAAATTGTGTACTTATACTAAACTGAAATGTTTGAAATGTAACTGTTTTGACATTCAACTGAGTGTTAATAAAAAGAAAAACTATACTTATACTAAACTGAAATGCTTGAAATAGAACTGTTTATTTGCATAAAAATGAATAAATAACCTACAATGGTTAATATGCCATAAAACCAAACCAAACCAAACCAAACCAATTTGATGTTGATGATGATGATGATGAATGGTATATATATATATATATATATAATATATATATATATATATATATATATATTGTTCATGACATCACAAATATGTTATCAAAATAAAACATATCTTAACAATCGATTACAACTTAACGGCTTCAAAGTGGTCTTTGTTTAATTTTCTGTACAGAAACAATAGAAAACTAGAACTTTATTGTCGAATGTCATACTGTGTCGTACTATAAAACATCTCCATTTGAAGCTTTAGCTTGGTTTAATCGCAAAAGATCATAGTGCAACTACTGTTTTCTTAAGTATGTCACTCCGAACCTGAAAACCAAGTATTCTATTGGCGATTCGCTATCTTTCGCTACATGGGCTAAGTTGCGTACATCAAGTCAGTTGGTTCATTCACATACACGCGCTGTTGTCGCAGTTGCAAGACTACCGCTAAGTTAGTACTTTAGCTAAAGCAAAAAAGAAACATTGCAGTGTCACCGATTGGAGTTCCGGTTGTTTGAAGGCTATTATCACGTGGAGACAGTGTGGGACTACTACTGACTAGTTCAAGCGAACACACGAGATCTCGCTTCGATCCTTCGCGTGCCGGACGGGATAGTCGGGGTCACGGCTGATGTATCACATGTATCGATCAGGGTAGATATGGCCAACTCGTTCTCACGGCACCCATTGTATATATTCACAACAAACTACTGATATTTATTTTATGAGATTTTTTTCTTTTTTTCTATTTCTGATACAAAACAAATATTTCCTTGCATGGTTAGTTCCTGACCTTGTTAAACAAGTTCTCTTTTCAATTCTTGCTACGTGAATACATCCTTGTTCTCAACTCATTTTTTTATGTTTCTCAACGCCGATTTTCTTACTAATTTGCGTTAAATCGACGAAAAGCATTTGTTTGTCTAATTATCTCATCGTTCTGATTACAATTTAAAGGTATAACCAAAGAATATACTCAGTCCTATCTCAAGCAATCAGCGTTATACTTTATATATATATATATATATATATATATATATATATATATATATATATATATATATATATATATATAAAAGTGCACTGAAAGTAATACTTTCCATTATTTACATGACAATCACCCTAAAAAAGCAAGAAGCAAAAACCATCCCTCATAAACTACAAATGATGTCGGCTTACATATTTAGATTTCTCATACTTTAATCTTTTAAATTCACCAGTCAAAGGATGTGCCTACCAAAACATATATAAAGTAATCTTACCTCCTAACAAAGTATCATTTTTTCATATTTGTTCATATATTCTAAATATAGGTTATCTACAAAAAAATAGACAGTTTCTTTTCTTTTTTTAATGCCATACTAACTTTTGTGGTTTATCTAATGCCAAAACTATCCTTGTAAAATAGTAGTGATACTATTTTATCTATTGCTGGGGTTTTAATAGGGTTTATACCTTTTCCATTGGTATCAGTCCGAAAGTGAACGCTCAAGCGCTACTGGAGTGCGAACTCACTAAGACATCACAGTCTAGCACGTTAGCCGCTACACCACGGGTCCTTCCCTATTGACAGGTTCATAGATTCATCTAAAAACAAAACTATTTCAGATTATGATGCCCAAAATAGACAGTTTTATAGCAAAAATGCTATGCACACAAACTATATTTGTCACCCTGACTGAAAAAGTCAGGGTGACAAATATAGTTTGTGTGCGTGGATTAAGCAAAATAAAAGTATATTATTGTCGTTCAACAGCATTTTAAAACACATTACGGAAAATGACAGCCAACAAACAATCCTACTATTGGTACAGTATATTTTATACAACAGGATGTTTTTATAAAAGAAAAGTTGAGAGACCATCCGAATCTGAAAAACCATTGGGACGCGTTCGTGATAGTACCCACACAATCCTCAGAAATCTCCAAAGACAAGCGCCACAAATTTCACATCAAACTGTTTGAAAAATTTGGCGAAAACGATTGAAAATAATTCCTCGCAAACTTCAATTCTTGTAACATGGAAATGTCTAGTGTAGTCGGATGAGTCGATTTTTAGTTGCAGCAATAAAAGTGTCTCTCTATAAAACTGTGTATCATGAATGGTAATATCTTGAGTATTATGCAATTCGCAAAATAATGTCTTATTTTTGAATAAAGTTTTATTCGGGAATTAATGAATTTAAACAGTGTTTTAATCAGTCAAAATTTGATCCCTGAACATTAATGCATTTCTGTCATTGATTAACGAGGTTATCCATGCCTGTATGATAAAGTTCTAAAGGTTTTGATGCCAAGAAATCTTTAAATGCAGTTTCTACTTCTCCTTTGAAACAAAATATTTACAAAAGTGTTAACATGCTTGAAAAAATGATTGTCAGAGGGTAAGGGATTTGGAGTAGACGGTGGATGTTGAAAAGTCAAAGTCAGTAAGCTTCTGCCTTGTCATCCTTGCAAAATGTGGTCAAGCATTCTTATAAAACAAAATTATGAGCAAGCATGAACTAATGCAAAAAAGCAAATGTATCTGTTCTTTTTTCATGTAAAACCTTCATATAAACATAAAAGTCAAATTCTGAAAGAAGTGATTAACAAAAAAAGAAACATTGATAATTAGAAATGTGAATTTTTTCTACTTCTACAATCAGAAAATGCTATAACAGAATTTAAACGACTTATACTAAAATTGGACAGCATTTTCTGCACAACCTAATACATTTGGTTAATTGATTTTTTAAACTATTTCCTTTGAAGACATCTTCTATTTCTGTTGTTGGTATGTTTCTCAAACCTACCTAAATTATCGCCAGTAAATAAGTTCTCACCGAACAATTCTTTTATAAATCTTAGTTTTTGGTCACCGTTTCAATGTTGTATAATTTGGTAAAAAATACTTCCTAATAATATCCGTTTAATTGTGTAATGTTTCTCAGGAAATACTAAAAACTTTTATCACTTCGCGCTAATATCCTTGGGAAAGATGTAAATCCATTTATTTTCCTCTAGTTATGGGTAAATGGTAGAGGAGAATGATATTTTTAGCCTTGGTTAAGCAACCAGTCTGGAAGAAGGAAAATTAAAAATTCAAACAAGCAGTACTCCCCTTAAAAACCAACCGTTTATCACATCCTGCTCGTGATTAGGTAAATTCGTAAATGGAAAAACGTAGCGTAACGTTTATCAATTTCAGTAAATCGTCCTTAGGAGTGAAGTTAACAACACGGACAAGGCTGTTTGCGTTTTACTTCACGCTAACAACCTTGGAAAAAGCATGAATCCATCCCTCCAGTTATAGGTAAAGGTAGAGCGACCCGTCTAGGAGAATGAAAACTTTGAATTCAAACCAGTTTTACCCTGTTCCCATTGGATACATACATACTAAAAACTGTTATCTTTGGTTTAGAAGAAAATTAACTTTTTATTTTAAAGAATTGATAAGATTGTACTTATTATATGATGATACTGTATATCTGATTGCCGTCGTGGGCGTATATTCCTTACTATATAGGTTTATTATAATGTTTTAATATTTGTCTAAATACAAACAGACGAGGAAAGAAATTGAAAAATAAGTAATAAGAAATGAGAAAGAAATAAAGAGGGAAGTCGAAAAGAAATAAGAAAAAAGATGAAAGACAGAAGTAATGAAAAGAATGAAAAGAAAAAAAATGGAACAAAATAAAGAATAAATAAAAAAAATGCAGCCCTGAATTTTTCGGTATTCACAACTTTCTTTTGAAATTATTGATACTCAGGAAAGATCAAAATGACGGATTCTAACCAGCCACAAAATAAGATAGGCAAAAGAATGAGATGAAGTGAAATGCGAAAAAATATCAATGACAAAAAAAAAAGTAAGATCTCCTTTAAAATTAACGCCTAAACATGAGGTGGCACAAGATGAACAATGGGATTTACATTCGTGTGTAGAGAAAATAAACTTTCATGACAAAGGTTCGTCCAGCCACTTTCTTATTGTTTGCATCTTCTAATGCCTTTCATGTTTAAAAACTTTCTTTGCTTGTGTCATGCCTTATGGACATAGCAGTCTTTTATTTCTTTTCTTTTTTACTTTTTTTTTTTTGCAAGTTTGGTGACGGCGGATAAGAATTGCTGACCGTCTGCAAAAGAAGTTCCTTCGTTGTGATGTTTGTCTTTGAAGTCTGCCTTCCGGTTGTTCACAGATGTATGTGATGGATATGAAAGTAAAGAACTACTCCACAAAAAAAGGATTATATATATATATATATATATTGAGAGAGAGAGAGAGAGAGAGAGAGAGAGAGAGAGAGAGAGAGAGAGTATGACCCATAAATAAGTACACCCTTAACAATTTTTTATGAAAAGTTAATTTTGTTTACAACAAAATCTTGAGGAACATTATAGGATAAAAATGGATATTATTAGGAATTATTTATTACCAAACTCCTTAGCATGGAAAATGTAAAACCAACACACACACACACATACACAAATATATATGCACATGTGTGCGTGTGTGAGTGTGTGTGTAAAATTGTGTTTACGTGTTAACGTGAATATTTACCTAACTCCTCCACCATAAAACCAAAGTCAATTTAAAGAGGAGTACAACTGGCTCAAGTTCATAGATTTCCTTTACCTAGATGGGATACCGTACTAAGACTGAAGAAATCAGTCTACCCAACTATTTACCTTTGCTGTGGAGGTGGAGAACATATGGATTGATGTTTATTTCAAGAAGACGCAGTCTTGTCCAGAATTTGAACTCAAGTCGATAAGTCTATTTTCTAAGACGATAATCATAAAACCACAAGCACTTATTAATGGTTTCAGTTTCTTTTATCAATCTTCGTAGGTTATTTAATGTCAGAGCCATCCTTATAGAAGAACAGTAGTGGTACTATCTAACCCATAGCTGGGGGATAAAGGGATTTATACCTTTTCCCAGGGCAATTGACAAAAATTGAATTATATCTCACGAGACTTTAGAAGAAAATTTGAAGGAAAATCATTTGTACTTTTTACGGGATATTCAGCACTGCTTATAATAGCAAAATCAAAATTCGGGCAGGTGCGTGAACGCATGTCTACAGGTATGTATGTGTGTATGTGTGAGTTTGTGTGCGTGTGCGTATTCATAATGCCTAATAATAACACTTTTTTTTACATTCATTAGCCTGGCTATCATCGTCGACCACAGAATAAAGATAAAACAACAAAAACAACAACAACAACAACAACAACAATAAAGAAAATAATGTAAACGGAAACATAAAAAATGCCAGGACATCGCTCAGGAAATGAAAAAATTTTAGGAAGTGAAACACTCGTACCCCTATTAGTTAGTATGCTAAAATCTGCTCCTGAACCTTCAATGTGAGAAAAATCGTATTTTCAATGAGCCGAGTCAGTTTAGATTACAACATAATCATGAAAAGTACTGCGGAAAGTGCGTATAATTTATAAATATTTGCTATCACTTTACTGCCAGTAAGAATCTAGATTTATTTATATTTGGAAATAAACCAAAAATCATAAAATCTGAGAGAGAGAGAATATTCAATTCAGTTAACATTACTGCATTTTCTTGTGGCTGTCACAGTTAGTACTGGTGTAAAAATATGTATAGCCTACTACAACTACTACTGCTACTACTAATGATAATATAAAGTTCACACGAAAGCTATAGATAACTTGAAAGTGGAATGAGCAACAAGAGGACAAATACGAACAGAAATTAATATCCAAAGAGGCATCTTCTATGGAGTCTCACTCACGCAACTACTATTTGACACTTAATATATACTAAGAAAATGCACAGATAGTTACAAATTTACAATGTCGAAAGAAAAAATAAACCACCTAATGATGATAACTTGAAACCCTTTTACAAACTATTAGAATCTACAGCCAAGATAGAGGAAACGGATTTAGGATTTGAAAATGTGTTCAACACAAAAACGGGAAAAGAAAAACAATAAAAGGAATAGAACTATTCAATAAAGAATGCATTTGAACACTTGGAAGAAATGAAAACTACCAAAACCTGGAAATATTAAAAGAAGACAGTATTAACCAGAGATGAAAGAAAAAAGTAAGAAAAGAGAGCTTCGGAAGAACAAGAAAACTTCTTGAAATCAAACCCAGCAGTACAAATCTCATCAGATGGGTAAACACTCAGGAAGTGCTCCCTATAAGACGTTCTGGACATTTCTAAAATGGACCATGGAGGAAGTCAGACCGATTGACTATAGAACATGGAAATTGATGACGATGCACAAGTCCTTATACCTAAGGGATTTCATAGACAGGCTCTATGTGTCCTAAATAAAAGGCGGAAGAGGATTTGTCAACATTGAGTATTGTGTAGATGCAATAACTCAGGGATTTGACGAATATACAAAAAAGAACAAAGAAAGACAAATTACAGCAGCTAGTAACAGCACTATTAATAAAATAGCTGGGGCGATAGAATACACCGACTGCATCTTTGAAGAGGGGTAATCCACCCCACCAACGAATGTCCCGTATACGACATTAAACAATCTGATGGTGAGGTTCCAGTAATGTTGGAGTTTTGGGGAATGTGGAGTTCCCCTTCATTGTCGGTTCACTCTGGCTCAGAGTGGTAGCACCTGATAGAGTTCTATCTATTGGTTAAATAGAATTAAACTATGTACTTTGCTAAACTGAATTGATTGAAATAGAAATGTTTTGACATTCAAAATACGTACATGTGCTAAACTGAATTGTTTGAAATGGAACTTTTTTTAATGCTAAACTAAATTGTTTGAAATAGAACTGGTTTTGACATTGAAACAGTACTTATGCTAACTGAATTGTCTGAAATAGAACTGTTTTGACATTTAACTGTGTGTAAATTAAAACTATACTTATACTAAACCGAACTGTTTGAATTAGAACTCTTTGACAAACTGTATAGCTTGAAATAGAAATATCTTTGACAATTAAACTGCGTACTTATGCTCAACTGAATTGTTTGAAATATAAGTATTTATTTGTATAAAAATGTATTTGGTATTAAATAACCTACAAAGGTTTATATGCCATAAAACCCAAACAAATAAACAAAGAAAGAAATAAGTTAAGGACAAATAGTAAAGCAACCAAATCGTTAAAACAAAAATAAAGATAAAAACAATTGCATGGATACTTCTAGCGACAAAGTCCGGAAATTATGCACAAGATAACCAAAACATGGCTAAGAAGAGAATCTTTATAGAAATGGAATGTTTTTTGATAGCAGCACAAAATAATTTCAAAAGAATCATTTGATAATACACAGCACTGTAGGTGAGGTGGTTATAATGATGCAACAATTAATTAGATCATAAGAGAACGCGGCAAACGGGCAAAAAGAGATATGGTTTGATAGGAAAGGTGATCCATTGGGAATTGTGCAAATAATTAGAATTTGGCAATACTGACAAATGATATATGCACCAACCAAAATCTGTCTTAGAAAATGAGATGCATAAAATTCTCTGAGACTTTGAAATACAAACGGATCACCGAATTCCGGCCAGAAGATCAGAACGAGTGATAATTAATAAAAAGAAAAGAAATTGTCATCTTGTGAATTCTGTCGTTCCAGCGGACCTTAGAGTGAAAAAAAGAAAGAAAGCGAAAGGCAAAATATTTGTATCTTTTGAGGTAGCAGAAAAAGCTGTAGAATATGAAAGTGACTATGATCACAATTATAAGTTTTGGGTTTACAAACAGTCTCCAAAGGGCTAGAAAAGAGAAAGGGGGAAATGGAAATCAATAACAACTATACCACAAAACTGTTAAAATCAGCTAAAATACGAGACCTGGAGAACTAAATAGAGTTGATATCATGCTGACCTCAACGAAAAACCACCATTTAGAGCTGGTTTAAAAAACAGATCACTTAATTAAAGCCAGAAGACAAGACCTAGTGTTAATCCAGAGAGAGAGAGAGAGAGAGAGAGAGAGAGGAGAGAGAGAGAGAGAGAGAGAGAGAGAGAGAGAGAACTTGTTATCTAGAGGATTTTGCCGTTCCAGCAGACCACAGAGTGAAAATAAAAGAAAGCAAAAATAAAAACAAATACTTGAACCTTGCCAGAGAACAAAAAAGTAGTGAAGTATGAAGGTAACGGTGGTACCAATTGCAGTTGGTGTACTTAGAAAAGTCACAAAAGGTCTGGAAAAAAGACTAGAGGAAGTGGAAATAAGAGGAAGAATCGAGACCATCCAGACTACAGCATCGTTGAGATAAGGCAGAATACTAAAAAAACCCGGAGACCTACGGTGACTTGATAAAAGACCAACTGCTGATGCTGATGTGAAAAACTCGTAAGGAGTGAAATAATAATTATTACAATGATAAAGGTGATGATGATAATGATAATAACAACAGCTGTCCATTTTGTGTATTGTAAGTAAAAATCTTTGGCTGCTTTTTCAAAACCTGCAGAGAAACCCTTGCTGAGTGTGCTAATTCTATTGCATTGTACCAAAGGTTAGTAAAGTAACGAGAATTAAAAATCGACCATAGCTAGCTTTGGTAAATATGCAACTATCTTTAGGAAACGTGACAAGAACGGCCGCCAATTGGAGTTTTTCTGCTTTTTTTGTCGTAATTTTAAAGAAAATAAAAGAAAACCGAGGAATAAAAAGTATGAAAAACTTTCCTAAAACTAATAATAAGAGATAACATATACAGATAATTTTACCAACTTAATCATCATACTCCAGTTCTTAAATTCGTTTTTAAATCTGTTTTTAAGATTGCCTTAAGAATAGTAGGGAAGATGTTGTCAAATGTTTGTCTCCATATAGGAATGTGATTTGTTGCTAGCGATAGACTGGCTTAGTGACTGTACGACTTCCTTTATTCTCTTATATATGGTATTGATACCTTTTTCTGCTAACTTTCTGAGGAATCGTCATATTCATACTTTCAATGCCTGAGCCTTCATACATCATCATACGGACACTGACATGTGTACGTAAAATAATCTACATCTTCATATGCGTCCGTACGTACGTATATACGTTTGTGAGTGATAAATTTGTGCATCGTAGTCTATACGCATTTGTATACGTTCATTTAAGTGGCTGGTTTTGATTGTATTATCTGTCGCCGAAATCCGAGCGGGTATATTAGTTTTGTATGGACTTCTGTGATGACGTCACTACAAGCTGATCGTAGGTAATATAATTAAGGAATGAGTATTATACAGTTCTGTTCACGATACGGATTACTTCCCTTGCATAAATCCAAGGCGCACGCTAATAAAAAGCGCTTAAGAATTTACCAGTCATACAAGAGAAATGTAGTTCTCCAATGCCAATTATTATTAGTCGATATGGTACGAAGTCGCCGCCATCTTAGATGTCACGTTTTTATTCGTTGAGACTCAAGTAAAATTACAGGCTTTAACAAATCTTCATCAAACTTGTAGAGCACGCACATGAACACTCGCTGTTTAATACCCACATATAGAAAAAGGGGGAGGGTGGTTGTTGATGTTTTATGGCTTATCGACCCTTCTGAGTTATTTAATGCCAAATCTTGTTTATATATATATATATATATATATATATATGATTTGCAAGCGAATAGTTTTGTAGTTAACATTATTTTAAAACGAGTTAGTGCTCCTTTATTTGCACACAGTTAAATGGTTTCAATTATTCCTATCTAATATTGATAATTCCATTTAATATTGACCATTTATTTGCCCACTGTTAAATAGTTTCAAATATTTCAATTTGAAATTAGTAATAATATTTATTTAGTACTATTACGAACAATTTCCACACTGTTGTACGGTTTCCAATAATAATAATAATGGTAAATGATTCAAACAGTTCTAAATAACCCATAGATAAGGCCCTAGCAGGTACTACCACTCCGGGACAGAGTGGACCTGAAAGTAATGGTAATGAAAAGATACGCTACATTCCCCAAACTCTGGGAGTGGTGACTTACCATCAGATGCAATTTAATGTCATGTTTAAAGTCTTGTTTTTCTCACATGACTGACCCTTTGCCACTACTTTCTAGCAACTTTATGATAAAAACGGTTGTATGTTTGTTTGCCGCAATAACAATTACAAGAATACGCTCGGGAGAATAACATTGGTGCAAGGACTTGACATGACTTGCCGATTGATCGAAACGGGCCTATTAGACCGCCCGTCTAACCCAATAAGGGGCAAGTGAGGTGATGTATTATGGGTCACTACACACGGCCAACAGGTAGCCTCATTGGTGGGGTGGGGTCTTACAGCTCTGTAGAGGTGCAGTCGTTTTATTCTACAACCACAGCAGACAGGGAAGGAAGACGAGGAGCGGGTCATGTAATAATAATTTGCAAACTAATCTCGCGAGCCATTGAACTGAGATAAATCAGCATTCCATGGCGTGTTCAATAAGCATCGAGACCGGAGGTATTTAACGAACTCCTGTGCTTCGGGTAGGATGTGACACAAGGTCATTTTTTAAGCGGAGTACTGCTGGTTTGAATTCAAAGTTTTCTTTCTCCATAGCTGGTTGCTTTACCAAGGCTAAAGAACCCCCTCAGTCTTACTATTTACCCATAGTTGGAGAGAGAACAAATGGATTAATACCTTTTCTAAGGATATTAGAGTGAAATGAAATGTTGACAGCTCCGACTGAAACTCAAAAGAACAGTGAACAATGAACGGAAACTTTAATTTTCTTTAAATTAGAAACTTTGCTAACCAACACAATATTATCCGGCTCTTCTGAAACTTCTTTTTCATATGGCGTGAAGCTGCTCAGCCATATTTCTTTTCATGTTCCCGATGTCATTAAATTTCTTGTGATTATTTTTCAGCAAAGAAAACTAGAAAAATCAAAAGGAGCCGGGGAGTCGGTAAATATAGAGAGCTAGTACAATCCGGAATTTCGTTCCCAAATGATCGTTCATCGATCATTTGGGGGTGAAATTTGACCACCAGTATCGAAACTGGGGGTCAAAAGTATTGAAAATTAACATAGGTTCATTTAGAATGCTGCTTAGACTCCTTGGAACGTTATGAGGCGTGTTCAATCTCTATGAAGACTAAAGCTCAAAATGAGAGCAAGGCTTAGAATATGCTGACTGAATGACATTTGACTGCATCTGATGCTGAGGTTCTGTTTCTGAAAATCTTGGCAGAGTGGATCACTCCTTCTTTACCATTACACCCAAGTCCACTCTGACACAGACCGGCTCATTGGCCTAGTGGGTAGAGTGTTCGCCAATGGTCCGGGAGACCTGGGTTCAATCCCAGGTCACGTCATACCAAAGACTTTAAGAATGGTACTTGATACCTCCTTGCTTAACACTCAGCAATATAAGGTACATATCAAGGGTAAAGTGGATCAATCCAGGGAAAGGAGTAGCGCCTTCTCCTCGGTGTTGTAACTATGAAAAAGGGAGCCTTCAGGTCGCCCTCGAGTACGGTCGCCCACTTTACTTACTTATGAGTCAAGTAGGCGAGCAAGATAAAATGGACATGCTCGAAAAAGACCAACTTATATTTTTCTATGGACTCCTACACATAGACACACCAGTGTAGGCCGACTAACAAAAAGTTACATTTATCAGATCTCTGCGGACACTGAATGTCGTCTAGTGGACTTATCAAGTACGATAGCCGATAGGGGTGGATAGTGTGTGTATGTGTGTGTGTGTGTGTGTGAGAGAGAGAGAGAGAGAGAGAGAGGAGGAGAAAGAGAGTATCAAAGGAGTCGGTGTTGTCGGCACAACTTGATGATGATGTTGAAGTGTATTTTGATGATTACAGATTGTCATCTGACAAGATTAGTCTCACGAAGGGTGTTAGGCTGCAACGATAAACGATATTAACGTAGAGACATGACAAAGACAAAAATATCTGGCGAGAAAACCCAACAAAAATAAATTAGTAAATAAACAGAGAAATAATCTTTCTAAAATTTTTAATATATTTCGCTTTCGCCTGTTTTAGTTTTTAGTATTTCAATTAGTAACTTTCGAAATTTATCAAATAATCAAACAAGCTTAAATGGTGAGACAAGGAAATTAAAAAAAAAAAAGATATACAGAAATCCCTGTAGAATATAATTTCTCTGTTTCTTTTTGATGGATGTATTTATTTGAACCATCAAGAGGGCACCTCTACTGGCATAATGGTTAACAAGATATTCGGGTACACAACATTTGATTTGATGAAAGACATAACCTTTGATGAAAGACATAAGACAAATGAATTTACACAAACGACAGCACTGTATACAGAGATAACAATATTTAACAGTTAAAATGATTGTGTAATACACTGGCCATCATCGAGAATAAGTTTATAAAAGATTTTAAAACTACAGGTTATTAAAAAAGACTGTAAATGAATGCTAAAACAGTTATTCTTTTTTTTCCCTATAATCCTTTCTTTTCAAGTATTATCAGCTCTGTGCGGACACTGAATGTCGTCTAGTAGATAGGGACGGATAGTGTGTGTGTTTATTTGTGTGTATGTGTGTGCGTGAGAGAGAGAGAGAGAGAGAGAGAGAGAGGGAGAGAGAGAGAGTATCAAAAGAATCGGTGTTGTCGGCACAACTTCATGATGATGTTGAAGTCTAGACTACTATGTAGACTACTATATAGTTTTCTCAAGCTACTATGTAGACTACTATGTAGCTTTCTCAAGCTAAATAGTAGTCTATTTAGAAAAAAATGATGTTTTTCCTGCATAGAAAATTGTTAAAAGAGATAAGGGCTGAGTTTATTGCTCAACTCCTTAAGGGGAATTAAACTATTCTGGGAACCACTCCCTTGAAGGCCATCTTTCTACAGAGACTTCGCATTAAACTAACCTTGTGTCATATCCGAACACAATATGACGGAAAAGAACTAAATGAAAAAGTTGTCTTGTGCTTGTTATATCATTTTCCAGGGATAAAGGTCTTTGGCGTTTCTTACAAACGTATGAAAGGTAATTTGATTTAAGTTTACCCACACATCGAAACAAATTGACAATATTGCATTTGAGTAATTAAATTTCGTGAAACTGGAAGTTTACAAAATCGGAAGAGCTATGCCTGCCATCGTTGTGATGTGCCGAGGTTCTCGATGATATGTCCGTGAGTTTAACTCGTAGGAAAGGAAGTTGGATATCCGAGTTCAAATCCTGAATGAGGCATCTTGCATTTTACATTGCGCTAATACCTTTGAGAAATGTATGAATCGAGCAATGTTCCCTCCAGCGATGGGTAAATCGCAGGGTAAAATGGCTTCTTTAACCGTGGTATAACAACACGTCTAAGAGAAGAAAAACTTTGATTTCAAACCAGTTGTAAATCTGGAAGAGGAATTCTATTCCGCTCAAAGACACCTACTTGAGTAGCTCATCAACGACCAAACCAGGAAATAGGATGTTACAAACCGGCTTTCACTGGGACTGCGAAAACAGGCACGTAACGAGAATAATAAAAAAATACATATATAAAATTGCGAGAATGTCCCAAGGTTCGATAAAAAAAGGGTGAACTATGGGAAGGGAATTTCTCCAATCGAAGACTCTCAGTAAATCACAGCAGAATAAGCGACAAGTACTCACAAAACCAACATAACACAATTTGAAGATTTAACAACAAAATTTATTATAACGTTAACAACTCAATTTGGGAAAAATAAGAATAAAAAAAGGCTTTAAGAACAAAAGGGGATAGAAAACTAACGTTACTATGTATATATGAAGTCCGAGACGAATCTCAACTCAAACAGATTTGCAAGGTAGACACATAGAGGCAAAAGAAATACGAAACTCACTGAGGGTTTAGGACTTGTTAATAATCTTTTCCCTTTCGTTCTTTTTCTCTTTCGTTCTCTTTTTTTTCTTTCTTGAAGAAGCTTGCCACGAGGAGTTAGGTTTCTGCTGTCTTTTTCTTAGTCACATTTCGGGTGTATTGAAACAGAGCTCTTGGATGGATGTGGACGCCTCGAAGTCAGGACCGCTACTTCTATAGTCACTTTGCCAGTCAAAAACCAGAAGGGTCTCTTCCCTGACTCTTAGAGCCGAACACGTGGTTGATAATCTCACCCAAAGTTCACTCCAAGAGTTCAAGGCTAGCTGAGATGGGTAAATAGTGGAAAGGGGTTGACTTGCAATTCCATTTCTTGTCGTCGTCTTTTTTCTTTTCTCTTCCTCCTTTAGCCTCGTGAAACACCGAGCAAATCATGCGTGATTAGAAAGAGTACGCTTGGCGCCTCCCCTTCCCAATTTTATTCTTTGTCTCGGAATAGTAAGGGCAAATAAAACACATTTGTAATGTACATAAAAAAAAATATTTCTCCTATTTTCTACCCCACGTAACAAGGAAGAGTGAAGAAAGTCATTGCGACCAAGTAATGATGTATTGACATTCAGTCTGGACGTAAAGACTTCATCTTGACAAGTTAGTGTCGATTTAAAAAAATATGAACCCATTTTCAATACTTTTTCATTGAAAGTTTTTTTTTGTAAAACGCCGATTTGTGCAAGTGCAACGCCTGCCATACATCTCAACACTAAGATTTGATTACACTAAAGACATTAAAAGAAATACGATAACATAGCTTCATAAAATATCAAAAGAGGAATTTCAAAGGCAAGCAGTGGAATAAAATCACTAAGATTTCCAAGGGAACAAACATGCACATATTCTAATATAACGGATATTATTAGGTAGTATTCATTACCGAACATTACAGTTTTGAAACTCTTTAACCAAAAATATTAATACGTAGAAATGAAAGTAAACCCTTTTTATATATGCATGCCAGTTTTGTTTGTGATATGTCAAGTAGTTTTTTTTTTGTTGTAAATGGGTCGAGAGTTTCACTGTAATATGATTTGGTACTTAATAAAATCCGTTTTGATCGTATACTGTTCCTTTAGAAATAATTAAATTCTGGTAAGTTTTATGTAAAAGAAAATTTACTTTTTATTAAAAGTATTGGTAAGGATATATTGCAACTGTACCCTTTTTACACACATACACATATATATGGGGAAATAGTCAATTTGGAAAAATTCGACAAGATGCGAAAAAATTCATGGAAAAGTGGTTTCTCCACTTCCATTTATTTCCCCTCCCACACGCACACACACATATGTATGTGTGTGTGTAAGTGTCTGTATGTGTGTGCGTGTGTATGATTAGGATTTAACGCAAAAATAATTTTTAATCTGTAAAAACTTTATTGTGTTCAATGCATGAAAATGCACAGAAATATCACCATATATTTCAATTGTAAAATTTGTGTATATGATGTTAAAGATGTAAAACAGAATTAAAACTTACCGCTCAGAATTTCACGATTTTCGATCCTCTCGAACGCTAGTATTCCACATGTCTGACTTTATATATAGAATGGATTATTTTCTGAAAAATACGATGACTTTTAGCTGTATCTTATTTGATCAGTATACAGAAGATCTTTAATGGTTGGCGTATATTCTTTAAAAATATCAAGGTGAGGCAGAAAAAAGTTTACAACTTAGAGAAGCATCCTCAATCCAAATTCACACTCTGTTGTTGCCATTTTTTATGTAGAATAAACCAGATTCTATATTAAAAAAGAAAAAAAAGAAAAGAAAAGAAAAAAAAACATTTTTAGACAAACAGTAAAATATTCAAACGTGCATGTATATCATCATCTTCATTAATTCACCTCTTTGAGTTGCATCGCCCTTCATCAACCGTTCTACGTTGTATTGGCTTTACTTTCAGATCAGTCACTTCCCATCTACCCACTTCTCTTAAGTTCTTCACTTCGTATCTTCTCCGATCACTTCGTCTTGTCACCTCGTGTCGTTCTCGTGTTTCTTTCGCGTTGCCATCTTTCTTCATATCCGTTGATGAGAAATGACAACGAAACCGCAATTTCATGTGCATATTTTACTTTTTATTTATTAACGACTTTTCCCTTCATTACCCGCTCAGCCTAAACTGGGAATCAGAGTGCATGGTGGAACGTTCATTCTCTCGCCTTGAGACTTTCTAACTATCTGGCTCTCTTATTCTAACTTTAAAACCGTTTTGGTCATCTGGCTGAAACCATCCAGTGAGAACCGTGGTATCTGACTGACCTTGAGTTCAACGGCCGCCAGTCATGCCGCTATATTTTTCAACTCGTTTAACGGTTCAGGACCTCATTTGAATGCTACACCAGATAAAAATAGATCTTTTGCATTTCACATTGAAAAGCAAACGGAGCTGAATGCCCACCAAAGCCTGTGCATATCGATGAAGATTAAACACGTGTAAATGAGTAGTGCTTCGCCTTGGCACGATTAACCAAGCAGTCCGTCAATTGCGCACTTGTTCAGTTCACAAATATAAAAAGGAAGAACCGGCGTTTAATGTTGTAGAGGCTCTTTATTTCCAGCGAAAACTCATTTTCTGTATCTTTGACGTGATTGAGTGTGATCTTGTTATTGTCAAACTTCTGCTTGAGTTCACCGACCCATCAACGACATAACCAGTGTTGGGAGCCGATAGAACACTTCTCACTTGACGCTGTCGTTAAAAAAAGTGACATTTTATTGCTACCCCCAGATCTTATTTGATCATTCGTCCTATCAGCTCGGGTTATAGAACACGCCGACCTTACCTCTGCAGAGGGTTAAAATCCCTCAAAAAGTGTCCTTGGTATGACACAAAACTGAATCTAATGATGAGGTTCCGGTCCTGGAGCTTTGAGGAATGTGGAGTACCATTTCATAACCATTACTCTCAGGTCAACTCTGACTTGAAGTGTTAGTCACTATTAGAGTCATATCAATACGTCAAATAGAACTCTTCAGTCATTTACTAATGATTATCATTGGCTATTTGAAACCATATAGCAGTGCACAAATTATTCGTATTAGATAGGAATACTTGATTGAGAGAACTATTAGTGCTTGGTTGGAATACTTGAAACCATTTAACAGTGTGCAAACAAATCAACTCAAACAACTCGTTTAAAAACAAAGTTACCTAGGAACTATTCACTGATAAGTCACTATATATATATAAGTTAGCCGATCGTAGCGGAGGGTGACCCGAAGGCTCCCTTTTCAATAGCTAGTACACCGGCCCATTGGCATAATTGTTAGAGTGTTCGCCAATGGTCCGGGAGACCGGGGTTCAATTCCAGGTCAAGTCATACCAAAGATTGAAAAAATGGCACTCGATGTCTCATTATTATATGGTACATATCAAGAGTAAGTGGAGCAATCCAGCGAAAGGATGAGCGCTCTCCCCTACACCTCGGTGCAGTAGCTATTGAAAAATTAGCTTTTGGGTGTCCCTTGACTACGGTCGGGTTACATATATATATAAAGTATGTAAAGTAAAGTTGGCAACCATAGTGAAGGGCGACCAGAAGGCTCCCTTTTCAATATCTACTACACCGAGGTGTAGTGGAGGGTGCTTCACTTTACTCTTGATACATACCTTATAATGCAGAGTATTAAGCAAGGAGGTATCAAGTACGATTTTTTGAGTTTTTGGTATGGCTCAGGCTGAACCTCTACCCACTAGACCAATGAGCCGGTTATATATATAAACAGGATTATTCGTAGATTATTCGTATTTGATAAAACCATAAGCAAAAAAAAAAAAAAAAGAGAAAGAAAAAGAAAACAATAACAACCAGCTCTTAAGAAACAACTACACAAAAATTGTAAATAATAACGTACAATGCACATGATTCCCTAATTTCTAGGCATAAAATAACCCGAGAGAGATTGATATGCAATTAAAATAAATCAAAATCAATCGATTGACTATCTTAGTACTGGACGGGCTGTTTAATTTCGGTAACGAAGCTGATATTGAAGTTTTTAGTCCCTCAAATAAGACACTTTTAGAATAATCTAAGAGAAAGAATAAAGCAATTTTAGTCCAATTTGCAACTGAACGGTAATTTTGTGGGAGTCTACATTCGCGCTGAACGTAGTTTTTTTAATCATTCAAATTCTCAGTGAAACAAAGATAACAATGAAACGCTAATTACAATCTTCACTCCTTTGTAAATAGAAACATAGATATAGTCGGGGACGGCTGCCACAACGTGACCACAAAAGGTTTACGGGTCGGTCCAGTGTGATATATAATTCTAAATAATCGTCTTAATAATCGTCCGGATAAAAGTTTAACTTCAAGCACATGTAAGGTTATAACACTATTGATGATGTGCAAACGTGCATGCAGTGAAAGATGAACACGTGCAAAAAAAAAGCGTAAAAAAAGAACGACCTTGATAAACTAAGCGCATTGTTATCAGGTTTGTATATCTTTGCTTCTCTTGGTTAAATAAACACACCCACAGCTGCGACCGTAATCAAACGAAGGCAAGTTCAAGGCAGGAATTAGAAAGGTTGATGGGGAGTGGGGATAGCGTTGTATAAAAAGAGGAGAGAGAGAGAGAGAGAGAGAGAGAGAGAGAGAGAGAAGAGAGATGGAGAGAGAGAGAGAGAGAGAAGATGCATTTGCACGATAATACACTCATGTAGATACAAAATCACATTCTTTCTCTCTCTCGCTTTCTTTCTCGATCTCTCTTATTCGCGATGTGGTTTTATATTTTTTTCTTTTGATAATTTTTGTTCTATCTAAATAAAATTCATTCGAAATACAGCATTTAATTAAGTCAAAGACATTCTTACCTTTTAATTTATCTATACATATTACAAAACTTTCTGTCACCCCCCCCATATATATATATATATATATATATATATATATATATATATATATATATATATATATATATATATATATATATATATATATCGATAATACGGAAATAACAATGAATCGTCAACTCCTTTGGTAATAGAAGCATCAATATCATCATTCATAACTGTTTCAATGAGAACCCCGGTCATGTAGTATTATTTTGTAAACTTAAAAATCACTTTAATGAAAAATATTACAGCATAAAATAAACAAAAAAAAAATTACTATAATTTTAAAAGCACCATCTAGCATTTAACAATGTATTTGGTATAATGCTGCCACTATTTTTCATCTATTTTATGTTATGTTGTTCGTTTTTTTTTATTTTTCAAATTTTATCTTTCATTTTTAAAATTTTTTAACAATAATATTAACTTATTGAGCAGGTAAGCAATTTTCTTAATAGTCAAGCCTTCCTTTATGTAAAAATGTTTATTGAGGTGGATAAAAATCTTTAAGATTAAAACTTAAAAGACGATCTATTTAAGCTAAATGATTATTTCCTTTTTAAATTTAAAAAAATGTAGATTATTAAATGTTTTAAAATAAAAACTTCTATTTTGAAATAAATAACGTGACGAATGTCCATTAAATTCTGTTTTCTATAGCAGAGTTACCATTATGAAAATCTTAAAGAGTTTATGAAAAAACAAGAAAAGAAAAGAAAAGAAAAAAAAAGACAACAAGTAGATTGGGTTTGGTTTGGTTTGGTTTTATGGCATATCAAACATCGTAGGTCATTTAATGCCAAATATTTTTTATACGTATATATTAAATATATGATTTCTAAACACATTTTGTAGATAATATTTTAAAACAAGCCTGAGCCCATTTTTTTTGTTTTTGGCACACAGTTAAATGGTTTCACTTATTTCTATCTAACAAAAATAATTCTATTTACTATTAATCATTTGTTTTCACACAGTTTAATGTTTTCAAGTATTGCAATGAATCACTAAGAATTCAATTAAACACCAGTCATTTGTTTACACACATTCAAATAATCAAACAGTTCTATTTCAAACAATTCAGTTTAGCATTACCCAATTTAAAATGTCAACCATTCTATTTGACCCATAGATAGGATCCTATCAAGTGTTACCACTCAGGGCCAAGATGAACCTGGGAGCGATGGCAATGAAAGGGTACTCAGCATTTCACAAAGCTTCAGCATTACTGAAACCTCACCATCAGATTATTTAGTGTCATATCTAGGACACTCGTTGCGGGGTCGTACTCATCTGCTGAGGTGAAGTCGGTGTATTCTACAACCCCAGTCTTACCCTTCTGCAGAGATGTAGTCAGTGTATTTTGCACCCCCAGCTGATTGGGCCAAACAAGAAGAATTTGAACACTTTAAACTTTGTATCTAGCTTTTTTCTCCCTAATTTTTGTGTCTTAGTAATTCAAAATAAATTTCTCTACAAGATGGTGTAGATTTTTGGTAAAATTAGTCGAGTTTTACAAAATTATTTCAAAATCAAAAATGAAAGTCATTGTGCAAAAAGCCAACGGAATAAAATAAACGGCATATTCGATATAGGAGTGATGAATTTCATGATTTGAAATGACTGACTGATTTTAACGGCGTGTCAAACCGTCCAGAGTTATCTTATATATAGAAGCGTTCATATTTACATTTTTTTGTGTAGTTGTTTCTTAGTATTTTTCGCACGGGGTCTTATCAAATACGAATTATTCTTAAACAGAACTGTTCGATTCATAGATAGGATCCTAACAAGTATTATCACTCCGGGTCAGAGTAGAGCTGAGTGTGATGGTAGGGAAGAGGTACTCTAAACTTGCCAGATCTTCAGGGGATACAGTCAGCGTATTCTAAATTTCAGTTTGATCATTTCTGTTTCAAACGATGACATAAATGAAATTTATCGCCTATATATTCCGATATGCTAGGGGGAGGGGGGATAAAGTCAGTTTAATGAGAAGACCTGCCCACGAAGCTTTCCAGATAAATCAGGGATAACTTTTAGACACCTTTTTGACGAAGGGCCAAGTATTGTTGGGAGAAGAAGGTAAGTGAAATTTTGGTGTAGAGAAAATTGCATTCATTGACACTTTCATTTTTATCTGCTTTGATTTGTTTTTTTTTCCTTTAATAATTTTGGCATGAATTTTTTGTTTGAATCTTGATTAAAATAAACGAATTACTACCTCATTTACTATTTGGTGATTATGTGAAGTCTTTCGTGCAGAAAACATTAAGTTATAGCGTGAGGAACTTACTGAGAGCACTGATTTCTTTGACACTCTCTTGCTATCTGTTCCTATTGGCAATATATTTGTCCATATATAAGAGTCCATCAAAGGACGTCGCTTACGTCTTTACTTTTCCTGCCATGTCCAGTGTATCTTTCTCGTTTTACTTGGATGGTTTAAATTAATAGACCGGTTCATATACCTCATTAGCAATATCTTATTTACTGAAATCGAAGTCAATATACGTATAGGTAAAGCATAGATTGCTATTAACAGATTTTCGACCATATAAAAATCTGATCTCCAAGAAAAAATAAAACAGAAATTCTTCCAAGCTGTAACTGAGTTGTTACTATTGTATAGTTGCACCATATGAACTCAAACAAAACGTTTGGAGAAAAAGGAAAATAGAAACTGCACAATGTTTGTTCCTCCGTAGTATTTTGAACAAATCCTGGAAGCCGTTTCTACAAAACAGAAGATATCTCTCCCCACCTTCTATCTATCTATCTATCTATATATGTCCATTGGTGAACATTTGTTGATTGTACTAAATGCTATTCAGACCAATTTTTTCTATCGTGCGTAGAGCTTGGTCAAGACACCATCAAAATCTTCTTGAGACAGATGTAATCAATATACAACGTCCGACTCGATGCAAACAGACAGAACTCAAACATACTCTTGAATTAATAAGGCACTTCTCAGGATAATTTCAAGATCCCCCGTCTGATTTTCTTTTCTTTCTCTTGTTAAGAATTTATCGCTCTCGCCAGTCCATTCATTATAATTACTGACGAATTTCTTTTTATAAACGCATCTATCGAAAGGTATCAAAAGTTTTATCTTATGTAATATTTTAGTCGATTTTAACAAGTCTTATTGAAATCATATTTCATTTTATTTTTGAATTAATCTTGTATTGAAGTTGTACCACACACACACACACACACACACACACACACACACACACACACACACACATATATATATATATATATATATATATATATATATATATATCCCGAATGAGAGAGAGAGGGGAAAAAGAAGAGAGAGAGAGAGAGAGAAAGAGAGGAGAGAAAGGAGAGAGAGAGAGAGAGAGAGAGAGAGAGAGAGAGAGAGAGAGAGGT
Source organism: Sepioteuthis lessoniana (assembly GCA_963585895.1). Taxonomy (NCBI): domain Eukaryota; kingdom Metazoa; phylum Mollusca; class Cephalopoda; order Myopsida; family Loliginidae; genus Sepioteuthis; species Sepioteuthis lessoniana. The sequence goes on along the minus strand of OY757910.1, from coordinate 59,062,444 downwards.
AAGAGAAATGGTAAAAATAACCTTAACTTAACGAAACTTACATGTACTGTGTTTGTGCTTGTATGTAAATGTTCATACAATTTTGTGATGATGTTTTATTAGCATGGAAGGTAGATATATATGTGTATATGTTTTAGATAGATAGATAGATAGATAGATATGCATGTGCATGGGGGTGTAATAATGAAAAAAAAAAACTAGAGAGAGAGAGGGAGGGAAGGAGAGAGAGAGAGAGAGAGAGAGAGAGAGGGAAGTGAAAAGCGAGGTTGCGTAAAGATCCCAACCGCCAACGTTTGCTATTTGATATTTCCCCCACAAACGTTAGTTTTAGCAAATAGCCAGGCCCGTATGTTTTCTTACAATTGCTGACTTTTTTATGTTTACGTCTCTCGTATCCAACATTTTTTTCTCAACTTATTTTTGCGTTTAGGAATCACATGTAGGAGTGGACGAAGAAAAAAAAAAAAGGAAGAAAGAACATTCAGGTCATAAAATTGCACTTTGCTTGATCTCAGTTTGCATTTGAGTCGAGATTTTGTTAGAGAAAAAACACCTTCAAAAGATAACCTTATTGTGCATTTTTATTTTTTGGAAAATAGGAAAATACCTTCCTTAAAGAAATTGAGCAGTTTGGACTATTTTGTATGTGTGGGTGCGTGTGTGCAGCAAAATCTCAATTCATGTTGAGACAGTTCATCAACTTATGCTTAGTCAATTTTGACCACAATAAACCTACAAGCATTCGCATAACATTTTCGGAAACTTTTTTTTATATACTCAATGATGCATTTAAACCTGTTTTATACTTGCGCGTTTTCATGACTTGTCTTCGGCAGCACTAAGATAATCGTATTGGTTAATACGCTGGATAAGTGACTATTTCGAAACTGATCTCTGATCTGATCAAACTAATTTACTAAGCATTTAGCTTAGATGTGGCGCAAGGCCGTATGAATGAGGCACCAAATGAGACTCGTAATCACTCTTGAAGGTTTGTTAGTCAAGCTTGCTAACCATTACACCACTCGAGCGCTGATCTAATTTCTGGTAATTGGTTATTAGCAATTATATTTCCAGCAGTCAAGTCCATTTGCAATATCTAAAAGGTGTGAATGTTTTGAGCATTATTCACTCGTAAAACGAAGACTATGTCTCTGTTATTTTTTTATATAAAATAAGCAAACGAGCTTTGTCGTCAGTTAATTTAGATTCTCTCTCTCTCTCTCTCTTTTACTCTGACTCTCTTTTTTTCTAATATATATATATATATATATATATGTATATGTAATGAAAATGAAAATTGGAAAAATGACCATCAGTATTTAAAAGCTTCAATACCCGATATTAAGCGATAGATAATTGAATAAAAACTTTTAGGAAGTTTTTTTTAATTACTGGCATAAAAATGAGTTCTTCCAATGTCAGGTGCCTCTAGACTAATAAATAGTAAGATAGATTAGTAGGATAGATTAGGAAGAAGTTTCATGTTCTCACATGTGTATACATCGGTGTGTCTGTTGGGCTGCTTTCTTTCATCTCTTATTTGTACTTGCATCGGCTTTCACCCTGGTCGCATTGAACCGGCTTCCTCCCGAGCAAGTACAGCATCTCGAACCATTGCAGCCGATCCTGAGCCAGGTCACATGAAATGGCGAGCCAATCGCGATTCGATCGCCGAGGACCAATTACTTGGGGACCTGATAGTGCTGCTAGGTCATCCTTGATTGTGCTGGCTCATGTCTTCAGCTGCCCACCGACACGTTTTCGCCAGTTAGGAAGGGGGAAGAAGTACATCGCGGATGAGCTCTCTCTCTGGGCGTCGAGCCGTGTACCCGAACCATCGGAGACGACGCTGGAGCAGGACGGGTGGAAGAGGACGGAGGTTCAGGTGACGACATAGAGTAGTTGTGGGCACACGATCGATTCGGCGGCATCGTAGAACGTAACGAAGGCAATCGTTCTCGAACACTTCAAGCTTTCGTAGGTCAACCGCTTTGAGTGGCCACGTTTCGCAGCCATAGAGGAGGATCGTCCGGACAATGGTTTGATAAATGCGCCCTTTCGTAGCAACACCTTGTCCCGACGGTATTATAGTTGAGCCGAGATAGACAAAAGACTGCACGTCCTGCAGATCGACCCCGTCCAGTGTCAATGGCTGCCTGTTGATTGGATCAAGCAGAGATGGTATAACTTTGATCTTCGAGGCATTTATGGACATACCCACACCCCGGGCTGCAGCTTGCACACGGTCGAGCGCCGCCTGCACATCGTCACAGTTCGATCCGACCAAGACGATGTCGTCCGCGTAGGCCAGATCAGACACCCTGACACTCCGACCAACTTCAACCCCAGCGTAGTCCGGAGGGGCTCTGTTGAGGATGCAGTCGATGGCATACTTGAAGAAGGTAGGGGATAGGGAACATCCTTGCTGCACACCAGTCTTCGCCTCAAACATCTCCGAGTTAAATGATTGAGTAGCTCATCAAAGTGCTCCTTCCATCGATTCAGCCGCCCACTCAGACTGGCGATGACAGCAGCATCACGAGAGTAAAGCGTCTCACTCAACTCTTTAGAGCTGCGACTTGCCCGTTTCATCATCTGGTAAAGTTTGCAAGAGTTTCCACAGGCTGCTGCACGCTCAGTCTCTTTGGTGAAGGCGCGCCAATGCGTAATTCGGTCAGCGCGGATGGAGTGAATTGCGCGGCGCCGTAAATCGCGAAAGTTCGCGGCTCCTGTAAGCCGTACTACCCTCGCCTTTTCCGCTTGCTGAAGGCTTTCCCCGGTGATCCAGTCCCGATATCGACGAAGGGTGACGCCAAGATGGGTGTGTGCCGCTTCAATGGTGGCAGATTTGAGGGCCTGCCATTCAGTTTCTGGTTGAAGGTCTGATCTTTGCTGGAGGAGAGAGAACCGATTGTGAAGTTCCAACCTGAACTGCTCACCCGCACGTAGCTTCAGATTGGCGACGTTGATTCGTTTCGGGATCTTGGTGGATTTTCTTGCCTGCGGTCGTATACGGAGGCTTGCGCGGACAAGTGTATGATCTGATCCGTGCGCTTTGTCTGTATCTGCACCCCGATAGGCTCGAGAGTCAAGTACGGAGCTGGCCCATCTTGCCCGCACCAGAGTGTAGTCAAATTGGTTGGATGTACGACCATCATTGGAGCGCCAAGTGACGAGATGACGTCGAGGGTGCTGGAAACGAGTATTCGTCACCAGAAGACGATTAGCGACTGTAAAGTTGACCAGGCGGTCGCCATTTTCACACCGTGTGCTGAGGGCGAATCGACCGAGAACATGTCTGGTGTTTTCATCCGCTGGTCCGGTATGAGCGTTCCAATCCCCTGCTAATACTAGGAGATCGGTGGAAGGGGTACGATCTACAACTGTTTGTAGGTCGCGGTAGAAGATGACTTGTCTTCCTCTGCAGCATTCAGTATTGGTGCGTAGACGGAGATGACGGTGACGTTTACAACAGCACCTTTGAGGCGAACTGTGGACAGCCTGTAGGAGACTGGTTTCCAAGCGAGCAATGCTGCCTGTGTTAATGGGCTGAGAGCAATTGCCACTCCATACAGCCCGATGTTATCTTCTACTCCACAATGGTAAAGGTGGTAAACGCAGTCAGATTCTGGCACTTTGATGACTCTATGCCCGCTATTCGGGAGGCGAATCTCTGACAGACAGGCGACACCAACACCATACCTTTGCAGGGTCTTGACGGTGAGGGACTGCGTTCCTTCGTCGCAAAGAGTGCGGAAATTCCAGCCGGCAACAATCATCACTTTTCTTCGCATAAGAACTGTGATGGCTTGCTGATTTATCACTGGTCCTGTCCCCAGAAGACCGGCGCGTCGGATACACATGCAGCGGACGTCCTAGCATTATTCGTAATATTGCTGTTTATGTTACTCATTGAAGAAGATACTTTAGGATTTGATTGTTTACCGCAGATTTTCCACTGACGCATTGACAGAGCGACCCTAGGCCGCCAGTTGCCGGAACAGACACCTCCTGGATTTTCACTCAAGCACCTCTAGCCGGGTTGCGGCCCTAATACCGCCTTGGGTGGCCCTACCAGGAAACGAAGTTCCTGACGGCATAGCTCTTGCACTACCCGTTGCCACCGCCCTGCCACGTTGAGGAGGAGTTGGACTTTAGGTCAGTCTCTTTCATTTCTAAAAGCCTGACGATCGTTTAGCACCGTGAAACTTTTCATTACAGTTTTACATGATTGTGTTAATACATCTATCCATCTATTTATCTATCTGATATTATAACGGTGTTGGTTGTCACTATCTCACTGCGTGGGTTTGTGGCAGACCAAATGCGGTATAATTTGGAGAGTGCGCAATATCTGTGATAGAGTTATTATATAATGATAATAAGTAAATATATATTAGTTTATATATATATATTTAATAGTTTGAAAGCTTGTCTGTAACTACAGGTTTCATGACGTCTTATAAACGACAATCATCTGGTAGAGAACGAAAGATAATGAAGAAATCGAAAAATAGAAAATTACAGTAAAAAAAAACAAACAAAAAACACGTTAGAATTGTGTACTACTCTTTATGTGTGTGTGCGTGTGTGTGTGTTTGTGTAGATTATATATGCGTATTATTGTGTGTACTCGTATAAGTAATATTTAGGATGTGTGTGTATGAAGATACATGCGTTACGCAGCAAATTTGAGGTTGTTGCAAAGTGTAGCCAAAATCGCGACGGTTTCACCGAGTAAAAAAATTATTTTGTATTCATGTGTGTGTGTGTGTGTGTGTGTGTGTGTGTGTGTGAATGTTGGTGGTGGTGATTTTAACTAAAGAACAAATTATCATCATTGCATTACGAAGAAAATAAAGATTTGATTTGTAAGTATAACAGACGAAGAGGTATGGTGGATCCTAACACAACAAATATCGTGGTAATGAAACATGTAATATGGTAATATACTATGGAGTATTATGCAATATAAGTATTTTATGCTGAAATATGTTTTGGGTTAGATTGCAATAATAATTTGTATTAGTTAGGATGTGTTAATGATATATTGCGAATACATCATTGTAATACATGATTTTATTATTTATTATTAAGGAATATAATGTGTATATTGTGTTAAAACGTTGCAATAATTGTTCGTATTAGTGATGTAGTTTTTTTTTGTGTGTGTGAGTGTGTATGGTGATGATTTTAACAAACGAGCAAATAATCATGATTGCATAATTAAGAAAATGAAATTTGATTTCATGTGTAAGCATGATAGGTCTGGTACGCAGGGATAATAGGTGGGGAGTTGTGTTAGATTTCAATAATCATTTTTAGTAGCAGTCTATGTTGTGTTAATGTTATATTACGTATACGTTATTGTAATATATGATGGTGTATGCATAAGGGATATGTTAAATATACTGTATTTCTAACACTCATGAAAACATAGCTAACATAATATCAACAGGTTGTTGGGGTGCAAGGAGATGGATATCAAGATTTAATGGAGGAAGATGGTTCTTACGGTGTGTCGGGTGTGCTGTTTGATGGAGGAAAGTGGTACTTACCGTGCGTCGAGTGTGCTGTGGGGTTATTTGAGGGGAGACTTTTTAGTAGTGGAGGTAGTACAGGTTAGGTGGATGAGTTATGTGTATGGGTCGAAATGTGAGAGTAGATGTTTGTTCTCATGTCTTCATTTGGATAGAATTGCTGATTTTTTGTTTAACAGGGTGATTTGTGATTGATGAGTGATAATTGCTAGTTTCTCGTGGAGGCAAAGAAGGCATTCTTGATGTATTGCTATAGGCAGGTACTAGTTTTAGTATTTCCCAGGTGATGGTGCGGGAGATGTTCATATCTTTTAGGCGCCAGATGTATATGGATAAAGAAGTGTTAGTTGAGTAATTTCTGTTGGTGAAGGAAAGTTTGTGGTTATATATTCTTTGTTTTACGGTATCCTCCGTTTCATCTCCATACTGCTTGATTGAGTTGTTGGTTCTTATAGTGGCTCTGTACACTACGTTTTCCTGGAGGCAGTTTCCGAGTTGGGGGGCATGTTTCTTTATCCCTACAGTTGCATTGTCTGTTGGGGTGTGCGTTGCAATGGATGGTTTCGATCTTTTTGCTGTGGTCTTTACGATTTGAGACATGTTAGTTATACAACTGTAGTTGACCTTTATATTGTTTCTTTTCAAAATTTTAGCTTGGGAGCTATGATTGGAGAAGTGCTTGCTTGTTAGATTTAGGAAGTCCCTACCGATGTTCGATGTTATGCATTTGTTGTAAGGTGGGTTGAACCAAGTTATATTTCTATGTCTGTGTTTTGGCTTGCTTTTTGGAGCTGAGTATTCTAGTGTCTGTGTATAACCACAGTTTTTTAGTGCGTTGTCGTGTATGTGTTGAAAATGTCGATGTTGGTAGAATTGTCGGATCGTCTGCGGCTAATCGATTTTGGTATTTGATGATTGCGGGTGTGTGGTTTGAAGAAGTGTGTATGTAAATGGGTGTATTGTTCTCTTTTTATAAGGTTCGAGCGTGCCTTTCTTTAAGTTTAATGTCCCTGCATAGTACTATACCGGTGTTTTTGCTTATGTTTGATAGTTGGGAAAGTATTAGTGCGCCGATCAGCTCGCACACCTTTGCTCCATCAAAACTACCCATGGTTACATCGAACAGTTGGTTATCAAGTTTTTTTTATCCAAGGTTATGCTCGTGGTGTAATTTAGGAGGTGCTCGTGGTGTAATGGTTATCGTCGTAGGAATGGGACACGGTGACACGAGTTCAAATCCTGGACGAGACCGATTGCATTTCACATAGCACTAATACACTTGGGAAAGACAGGGTTCTTCAGCCTTGGTGAGGCAACTAGACTAGGAGAAGGAAAACTCTGAATTCAAACCCGTTAAACTCCGCTTAAAAATTGACCTTGTGTCATATCCTGCCCGAGCGGAGGGGTTGGTAAATAGGATTAAGTTTTTTATCCATGGTTTATTGTCATGGAAGACGAGTGATTTGCGGCAGTGCTTGATGATCCTGATATCATAGTATATTACAATATTACATATCTTCTCAACGCGATATTTGTTGAGTTATGATCTACCATACTCCTTCGTCTATCATTATTACAAATCAAAACTTTATTTTCTTCGTAATGTAATGATGATGATGATTTGTTCCTTTGTAAAAAATCACCACCACACAGACATCAATACAAAAAAATGAATCGGTCAATCTGTCGTGACTTTGGCTCCACATCGTGACTCATATATTCAGGACACAACCTCAAATTTGCTGCACGGCGCATGTATCTTCATACTCACATACTAAATATCACTTATACGACCACACACACACACACACACACATACACACACACACACACACACACACACATAATGAGTTCTATACACTCATAATGTTATTTTTCGATTCCTCCAATATCTTTCTTTCTCTGCCTGATTGCCATTTATGAGACGGCATGTAACCTGATGTCACAGACAAGCTTCCATGCTATTAAATATATATAGAAACTAGTTCATATTTACTAATTATATACATATATATGTATAAGAAATGCAAATAAGAAAGGTTTTTGCGTAAAAAAGCCAGAGCAGGTAAAAAACTACAAAAATATCAAAACTTGAAAATATTAAAATTAGGGACTCGATAAGTCTGTAACTTCATGTGGTTTACACAATCTTCAGACGGAAATGTGGGAAAAGTGACAAATCAAACGTTTATAAAGCGTGTGGTATAGTCACGTGATATTAATACGTCACACACACACACACACACACATACACACACACACACACACATATATATATATATATATATATATATACACTTGACAACCTGTGGACTGGGTTATACAAGCAGACAGAACCTCTGTCGATAAGAATGATACAGAAAATTTATTAAAAAAAATTAAAATTAGGTTTTTGGAATCTTTCAAGAATAAAGCTCAAAATATGTCAATACAATTGACTTGGAATTGGTGTAATATGTTTAAATTTTTTAATGTGATGGTCTTAAAATATGAGGGCACGTAAAAATGGAACAAATTTCACAGGAGCCTAAAAATCAATAAAGCGTCCTTTCTTTTGAAGACAGGTTCACAGACTGTCGAAGAGAGTACTGAAAACATCAATTTCCAACTTCAACGCATTTTTTGTTGTTATTGTTGCTCGAAGACCTCCGATTATAAACATGTATCCTCATTTACGTAATAAATAGACAAACAATAACAATGAAATTTTCACCTGCGCATGTCGGAATAATTGCACATACAAAAAAAAAAAAAGAAGAAAAATACGGAAGTAGGTACAGAGATAAATAGTAACAACACGGAGGCATTGATTGGCATTAAGACCAAAGAAAGAGAGAAATTGAAATTAACAAAGATTTATTAGCTCAAAAGGCAAAAATAGTAACATAATCAATGATTTGATTTTGGTAATTTTGTTTTCTGTGTGTCATTTGTATTATGGTGTCAAATGCCAATTAAAGATTTGTATTCTTTTCTTACTTTTGTCGATCTTTCCTTCATCCGTCAAGGAGATTATCTACTCAGAATGTTGTGATGAATTGGAGATGCAAAACTAATAAATTAACAACAGTAAAAATGCTTCATTTAAAAAGCAACATTATAAGATGGAATAATTTGTTCTGTTTGCAAAAGCTTTGACGGTCATGTAAAGTCAAGTAAGCTTAAAACTGTGCCAAGTTCCAAGTGTAAGAAGTAAATCCAGTGGGTTGTATTTGGAGAGTATGAGGCAGGCTCGGAATTTCAGAGTCCAATGTGGTTCGTCACCTTCACGAGCTGGCAAAGCATCCGGAACTGGCGAATTGTGCTTCACTTTAAAACTCTTTACTCACTCTAGTAGTTTTATATTTGGGCGCTCAACTATCAGGCTGCGACAATATTTGGTTTGTTTTTTTTTTCGTTTTGGGATAAATTTCGAACAGTTGAGATCTAAAATTAACAATATAAGGAAACTCTTCTTACGGGAAACTCATTGGTCAAGTGGGTAGAGTGTTCGCCAACTATCCGGGAGACCTAGGTTTAATCCCAGGTCGCGTCATACCAAAGACTTTAAAAATGGTACTTGATACCTCCTTGCTAACACTCAGCAATATAAGGTATGTATCAAGGATAAATAGAGCAATCCAGGGAAAGGAATAACGTCCTTCCCTATATATCGGTGTAGTAGCTATTGAAAAGGGAGCATTCTGGTTGCCCTCGACTACGGTTGCCAACTTTACTTACTCTTATAGGATGAATTCTATACGAAAGATTGGGTGGACCGAAACAAACTGATGAAATCAATCTCGTCTCAAACCCCTGTCCTTGTTTTCTATTGAATTTAAGAACATTTATTCCTCTTACAAAGAAGGGAATAAGAAAAAATTCAATATTAATTACTATGCTGTAGTTTATAAACATTTAAAGATACCGAAAGAATTTAGAGGATGTCTCAAAATAGATGCAACCCATTAATATGATAATTCATATTGCATTAAGTCATCTTTCATCTGAGTCTTAAAAAGCAATTCAACTATATCACTTCAGAAAGGTCAAACCAGAGGATAAGGGTAGAAATTGATTGCCTTTATCCAACAGTGCACAAGAAAGGTCAAGTTCTTGGAAAATTTTCAGATTCCTTCCGACAGAAACTCTTACTGCATCCACATTATCAGTCAACTTCCTGCCAGATCAGAGATTTTTTACCTTCTTATTGAGGCTTTTTACTGACCACACACACACACACACACACACACACACACACACACACACACACACAGATTGAAATTTGTGTACTGATAAATTTGGCTTTTCTGGGGATAATTGTTAAAGTTAAACTTCTTGTGAAATTTTGCTTGCAGCTTAGAATGATTTGTCTG